>OY829913.1:99434423-99798329 GCA_963691935.1 Nephrotoma guestfalica
TCCTTTCGTTATACTTGGTTCTGTTTTGTTCCATTTGCTTTGCTTCTGTAACGATAGTATGTATTCGGTTAGCCAAATCTACCAAAATTCTTGCGTTATTTTCTGCAGAAGTCCCATCTTGCTAAATGGCTAATGTTTTGATTTAAATGGCTTTAAGCTGGCACCATTCGCATTGGTTCATCTCTAAGGAATGGTGATAAAGTTGTGAAATCATTGAGATCTAATGATAGTGGGAGAAGAGGTCGTGAGTTGAGACATGTTTCTATTTGGCAAACAATTGTTGTCATTATTCTACTTAGGTAATATTTGACGGAATTAACAGCCGCTTCCCACAGCCCACCCATGTACAGCGGTCTTGGCTGTATATAATGCCATTGTGTGCCATCCTTTGGAAGCTGTTCTGTAAGCTTTTCTAGCAGTTGTTTCAGTGCAGCGCTCAGATCGTTCTTCATAAGTTTTGAAGCCTCTATAAAGTTAGAGCCACAGTCGCTGTAGAGGTCTGAACAATTACCTCGACGTGCTGTGAAACGTCTAAACGCTGCTAGAAAAGTTTCTGAGGACAAATTGCTTACTACTTCTAAGTGAACGGCTTTTATTGCAAAACAGACGAAGACCGCTAAATATCCTTTGTAGTTACTGTTACCTCGTTCAGATGAGCGTCGGAGCTGATAAGCCCAGCATAATCCAGTTCTGTATGAGTGAATGGTCTTGTTGGAGTCACTCTTGTTGCTGGAAGATCTTCCATCAGTTGGCCCAGAGTCTGTGCTTGATGTTTGTAGCAAACTATCCATTTATTGATGAAAGTTTTTACTGCTATTGGATCCGTTATTATCCAATATTTCTGATGAATGAAAGCTAGCGTGAGGGGTTTCCTTCCGTACAACGTCATCTTATGTGCATAGTCTATCAGAAGGGTTGTGAAACGACTCTTACAAGGAATAACTATTTTAAGTTGAATGTCGAAACTAACTCTGTCGTTAGACAGCCTTCCCCGCAACAATCCGTCTTTGCCTATTTCCGGATTAAGAGTACGGAGCTTTTATTCGCTATGTTTTCCATGGTATTTGTCAAGTATTTCTAAGCAAAACTCTTGTGTTACCTTTAAGGCTAAACTTAAACTGTCGTGAAGTTCTTTGGTCGTCAGATATCTTGGTGATGATTTAGCTGTTCTTTCTGCAAACCGAAGAACGCATAAGCGATACTCCTTATTGCTTTTGTGAACGATGAACATCGTTCTTTCAAAGCCAGTATGACGTATTCTTCTTTGGTTGTAGTAGTGAATACGCATATTTCGTTCCTGAACTCCGCTGTGGTTTCTTCAACTTGTGGTTGTAAGGCATATTCGAAAGAGTCTTTGAGCCAGCTTGGTCTGTTCCACCAGAGAGGGCAATCTATTAAGCTGATAGCTCGATCTGCTTGATTTCACGTAGCCTCATTGCACCGAGACAATACGGATTGGATTTCCTCTACCCTGTTTGCAACGTATGTTTTGAATCTATTAGGTTTGCCTTTAATCCATGCTAAAGTTATCATTGAATCCGTCCATACAAATGTTTTGATATCCGTTTCCTGTAACGCTTGTTTTGTTTTGCACACAATTCCAATCTGGAGATGGTTAATTTGGATTTTACTGGCGCAACCTAAAATTACTTTGCTTTGATTGTTTATAATCTTAGATTTGTAGTAAATTAATGTTGCATATGCGTCTTCTGATGCATCACAGAAGCCGTGTAACTCGCCTGTGTTGTCTGTGTTGTTTTTTAATTATCTTTACAACTTTACTTTTTCTAACGTCTGCAATTGGGTAGCATATAGCAAATCCATTTGGCTTCTAATTCAGTGGGCAGATGTGTGTCCCAATCTGTTCTTAATGTCCATAGTTGGCGCATGAATATTTTTCCTTTTATTATAACCGGTGCCAGCCATCCTAGGGGTCAAATAGTTTGGATGTTTCGTTTCTCTTTGTTATAGGTGATTCGATATTTTGTGGTTTGATTTTAAATTGGAAAATATCTTCTGTAGGATTCCATAAAATTCCGAGGGTTTTAATAGTTCACCCTATTTCGATTGTGTTGTTGTTGTCATTTCGATGCTCAGTATCTATGTTTCCTTGTATCTGCTGATAGCTTTGATCTGGGGAACTGATTTTTATTTGTCTAAACATCTTTTCGATGTCAGCTTTAAATACAAAGGCTACTCTGAGCTTGGTGGTAGATCTATCATCTTTGATTACTACATGGTGTGGTAGAAAATAGTTTCTACCTGCATCATCACGATGGTATATTTCTACCATATAATCTAATTTGATGTATTCATTCTTGAAGCTTCTGTATTCATTCCTCATCTGTGGATTTTTATTTAGTTGTTTTTCCACTTGAAAAAAGCCTGCTGTAGCTTTTTTCCTGGATTCGCCTAATATGAAACCGTCTCTTTTAAATGGTAATGTGACCATACACCATTTTCTAATCTTTTGTAGTACCTTTAAAAGTGTTCTTCACATCTCTGTTCATCACTGGTAAGTTCCCGTTCTACGTGGACTACTTCAGTTTCCCAAAATCTCTTTATCTCTTTAAATTTTTGCTTCACCCATGCTCGTGGTTTATACTTTGGGCTTTGCTGGGTGCAAAATAGTATGATGCATCCCATTACAGATCGAGCATTTTGTCTCTCGGCCGCTTACCACTAGCGGCTTTGGTTGTTGCGATTGATTTTTTGGACTATATGATGCTAACATGGACTTAAAGCGTTGTTCAAAAAACTTCTGATATTTTTCGGTTTTCTGATATTCAGTTGGGTCCTGGAGGGAACTTTCATATAATCGTCGTGTTTCACTGTCCAATTTCTTGGATAATGTAAAAATTAGAAATTAATTCCAGAATTCGACGTTTATTGCTAGGCTTCTGATTGCGTGTATGTACTCATTTGTTGGGTCGTGCAAATTCCTAATCGATTAGTTTAGCTGCGCTCCAGTGAGATGGTTTTTCAGACAGTTTATTCTATCCGTGTCTGAGAGGGTTTGATTTTGGTCTATCAGACAGGCCAGTAATATCCATTAAACGTGGTTGATTAATCGAATGCTGCAGCATTTGGTTGACCGTGATGTTGCTGCTTTGATCTATCGGTGTGTTGGTTTTTTAACGGGCTTTTTATTAAAATCGTATACCCTCGGAATGAGGTGTTGGATTGTTTAATCGCTTGTGCATTTCTTTTATAAGTTGCTTGTAGGTATTGCCGCCACTGTAGCTCTTTGGTTGGTGTATGGATGATCTTTATTGATTGGTGAAACAAGGTTCTAGGTTCTTCGTGTCCAAATATTTGCTCGTTTTACGAGACGGTCGATCTTTGTTGTAATTGCTCTCTAACTGAGCTACTTTCCCTCTAACAATTTCTTGTTGGTCAAGTAAGTTATCCATTATGGCCGGTTGTTTTGTGACTATTGAATGATGATACTCGGTTGCGCTAGTTGTTGTGTAGCGCTTGAATGTGATTGAGAACTTCGCTGGTTGTTATTTAGGTTTGTTTCGAGGGTTTTGGTAGTTACTGGAGCGGACAATAATTTAACTGATTGGCCGTAATTTGCTGGTTGTTGTTTGGCTTTCAGTTTGGCAGATAAACATTTTAAAGTTTACATAGTAAAATTACTTGATTCAAGTTAGTGTTAAATGTCAGCACTTTATTCATTGCACATCTGCAAGATTGTTCATAAACATACAAATATTGTTTTTCGGTATCGTTTAATCTACTTCATCGGGAAATCTGGCATCACGACAAATAATTTTACTTACGATTAAGTCTTTATCCCATCAATTGTCGTTATGGGAGGAAAATAAAAAATTTCATCGTATTCAAATGGATAAACCAAATTAAAAATGTAACGCAACAAAGTTTTAAATATGTACTACATTTTATTAAAACCCAAATGGCATCGAACAATTTATGTGTTTAAAACTTTTAATTTCTTAACGATTAACTATTATAATTTCGATCTGCTCCAAAAAATACTAGTCGAGTAGTCAAAACTATAAAGTACATATTATATACTCGGTAAGAGTAGAATGTTGTTGTAATACGGAATCCTATAAATATCCCATTGTAAAACGTAAAACTTTTATTAGTTTGTGTTCGACAAAAAAAAATAAAACTATTTTTTGAATTTTTCATCCGTCATAAATATCAACATTTTTATTTCAATAACGACTTCCATATAAATTTACAAAAATAAAACTTTTCCAATCAAATCGATATTCATAAATTCATAATCATACGCTAGACACATAGACTCACATACACAGCTAGGATAGCACAGCTATACAGGAATTTATATTTTATTTCTCTGCTCTTCACAATAAATTTAATAAGCTCTAAGCTTTTACAAAAGGAACGAAGAAAATTACAACAAAACAAAAATCGAAAATTTTCGAATAATAAAATGAAAAACTCAATTTTACTTTTTCCTACGTAGCACAAAAACAGTTTTTTTCTAATTTTGATGAATTGGAAAACTCTCGGGTTGTATTCTACGATCATCTCGCTTACAAGAATTAGTAATTTGTGTTTGTTTCTGGTGTTTCTGTAGTTTTAGCCTTATTGTCAACCTTCTTCACCTGGATAGGTGGTATTCAATCGAAACTTTCAAAGAAAATTCAATACAAAAGTAAATAACAGGCAACAACCATTACCAATAAAAACCATACGTAATTTGAATAAATAATACGCCAGCCGTTCGGAGCTATCAAATGTGTTACTCTCTGAGAGAAAGCTGCTTATAATTTATAATTACTATATCTAAAACGAACTGCATATTACTAGTAGGGCAGTGATGAAATGGGCATGCAAAAATATACAAATTACCGATTATCAGTTATTTGCAACCGGTTAGATATCCAGAGAGTATCTGTGAAAGAGAGTGAGAGAGAGAAACTTGATAATTTTCATAATCAAATTCTCGCCAAAACTGTACTAGTTTCAAGGTGTTTCCAAGGCTCAAACAGATAGGACGTCGGATGCTCCTAAGGATCAAAAGCTGAAGCTATTCAGTGAAATCCTAAAGGAGCACGTGTTGGTGCTAGCCGTCATTAACAGGAGTCGGGAAGATGGGAGCATCACGTCGGAGAAGTGGAGGGTGGTGTACAATGCACTAAACTCCACTTTTCTGAGGATCCTGAGAGAAAATCCGGGATCCCCCCCGTCCTGCAGAGATGCGGGATGGTACCAGGGGCGCGTGAAGTTAACTGCGTGCTCAGACTAGAGATCGGTCGACCTTTACAAAAGGGCAGTGGCCGAAATAGGCGAGGTGTGGCAGGGCGCGAGGCTTGAGGCAGTCTCCAGGGAGGAAATCCCGAGCAGACCGAGGGCACGCGTATGACTGCCAACCGAGCTGGAGAAACCGGAGGAGATCCTCGAGATCATTCGGGCCAGCAATCCAGATCTTCCAACGGAAGATTGGAGGATCGTGAAGCAAGAGGAGGCTAAGGGGGGCTTTAGATTGGCAATTATGCTGATCAATAAAGAATCCCAGGCTTCCCTTGCTAAAACAAAGGGAGTGATCAACTTCGGGTTCGGGTCGATCACTCTCAAAACATATAAAAAGGACGAGGCCGATGCAGGGGTGAAAGACCATCCTGAGGGTGACGGAGAACGGACCCAACGGGATATGGTCAAGCAGGCAGACGCCGGCCAGGACAGTGATGCTTCTGATGTGGGAAGCATTGTTACGGGAGGTAGTCTCCTCTCTCTGGAGACTGATGGGCGTGTACTGTCAGACTCTCGACAAGAGGAGAATGGCGACCGAAATAACGCGCTAGATGGCATTATCCCGATGCAGGGGGTGCAGGAGGAGGTGAGTAAGGTGGACTGCAATGATAAAGATTGCACAAATAAACCTACACCATACAAAGGCTGCCTCGCAGCTCTTGTTCTCAGGCTGACTAAATCAAATGAGGACTTGGTGTTAATCCAAGAACCTTGGATTAACAATAACAGGATCTGTGGCCTCAGAACAAAAGGGTATAAGTTATTATACTCAAGCAATTCTGAGAAGATCAGATCGTGTATTTTAGCGAAAAATAATCTGAATATTTTTCTTCTTTCTCAATTTAGTAGTGGAGATGTCACTGCAGTAATTGTTGAGGCTAGTGGGGAAAAACTATGCCTAGCCTCAGCCTATATGGATCGCGAGAAGGAGGTTCCACCGGATAACCTGGGGGAACTGATCCGGGAAGCAGATCAAAGAAGAGTAGGTGTTATACTCGGTTGTGATGCAAACGCGCATCACACAATCTGGGGAAGCACAGACATTAACGAGAGGGGTGAGTTATTTTTTGATTACTTATTAAATACCAACCTTGTAGTTTGCAATATTGGACGAGAGCCAACATTCATTGTTAAAAATCGGCAGGAGGTTTTAGATGTGACCTTTGCGTCGGAAACGATCTTTCATATCAGTGGCGAAGGAGCACTCATTCTCTGATCACCGATATGTAACATACAACCTCGACATTAAACCTGTTACCCGGAAACCCTTCAGGAATCCCAGAAGGACTAAATGGAACAAATATAGGGAGATGTTGGCGGAAGTATTGCCACTGGAGGTCCCCGGACCTCCGTCGACAGTAGAAGAATTGGATCGCATGGTTGATACGGTCACAAGAGCATGCAATCTCTCATTTAAGGCCGCGTGCCCCCTGATAAAGCCTAGGGGTAGGCAGAAACCGACTTGGTGGACCACGGAGTTGGGAACCTATCGAAGGGCATGTAGGACAGCTTTTAATAAAGCTAAAAGCACAAGGGAGGTACGGGATTGGGACTCCTATAAGGAGGACCTAAGAAGGTACAAGAAAGAGTTGAGGAAGGCACAAGGGTGGTCTTGGAGACTCTTCTGTGGTAGGATGGAGGAGGTCTCTGAGACTTCTCGCCTTAGGAAAATTCTAGCTTCTAACCCAACCAGTCCTAGTTATTTGATAAGACCGGACGGGTCGTGGACAGCTTCAAGTGTGGAATCATTGGAGCTCTTCATTGAGACCCATTTTCCGGGAAGCTTTGATGACTCGATAGAGCCCGGAGCTCATCGAGTAACACCTTCAGTAGAGATGGAGGGCATTGTAGACAGGGAGCGAATCCAGTGGGCGCTGAACGGTTTTAAGCCGTATAA
The DNA here is from genome assembly GCA_963691935.1 of Nephrotoma guestfalica. Classification (NCBI taxonomy): domain Eukaryota; kingdom Metazoa; phylum Arthropoda; class Insecta; order Diptera; family Tipulidae; genus Nephrotoma; species Nephrotoma guestfalica. The sequence continues at coordinate 99,441,574 of OY829913.1, forward strand.
ATCGGCGGGCCCGGATCGGATTATACCAGCAGAGATTCAATGGAACTCGGCGGTCATCCTCCCCTGGCTGGAGGGTATCTTCAGGGGATGTCTGAAACTTGTCTATATTCCTAGGAAATGGACGGAGGTCAGAGTGGTCTTTATCCCGAAATCGGGAAAAAGCTCACATGCTTACCCAAAGGATCTGAGACCGGTAACTCTATCATCCTTTCTGCTGAAAACCTTGAAAAGGTTGGTAGATGTAGGAATTCGATCAAAAATTGAACCCAGGAATTGGGCAGTGTCGCAGCATGCGTACTGTAAGGGGAAGTCGGGGGACAGAGCTCTGCACGATCTAGTACGCATGATTGAGAAGTCAATTCACTCGCAAGAGTTTTGTAAGGTAGCATTTCTTGACATTGAGGGTGCCTTTAATAATGTAAAAACGGAGGCGATCATAGAAGGATTGTCATGTTTGAAGGTGGACTACCCTATAAGTAGGTTGATAAATCAGATGCTGGTAAGCTGGATCATTACCTCAAAACTGGGGGAGTTCACCATTAGAAGAAGGGCGGTTAGAGGAACCCCGCAGGGAGGTGTAATGTCCCCCTTTCTTTGGAGTGCAGTGATGAATGGATTGCTGTTGGAACTGGAGAGGGAGGGGACAGGAGTTGTAGCGTATGCAGATGATTTAGCGATAGCTATCTCAGGCAAACATGTGGATACGATTAGGGATGTTATGCAAAATGCACTCCTGATCGTTACTAGATGGGCCAGCAAATGTGGATTAGGGATCAACCCTACCAAGACAGAGCTGGTACTATTTACTAGGAAATATATAAAATTCCGGTAGTTAGCCCTCCTACCGTGAACGGCATTAGACTGGCTTTTGCTGATAGAGCGAGATTTTTGGGCATAATCTTGGACAGTAAGCTCAGCTGGAAGCCCAACATTATAGAAAGAGTGAAGAAGGCTAATGTAGCCATTTACTCGTGTAGGAACGCCATAGGTAAGAGTTGGGGTTTGAAACCAGCTGGTAAGACCTTTGTAAGGTAGGAGCCGGAGTCTTCTGTGAGAAGCTAAACGTCAATATTTCTGTTCGTCTCCCTGACTACTGCAGCGTGTACCAGGCTGAAGTGGTGGCGATCGGGGAAGTCATGATATGGTTGAACCATAATGTGGTATTCGGGAGGGATATCGCAATCTATGTGGACAGTCAGGCGGCGATCAAGTCACTAGAGGCGGTTTGTCTGAAGTCACGGGTGGCGCTGGATTGCCGATCATCTCTTAATGAGATGAGCGAGTATTTCAGCATCCAGATAATCTGGGTCCCTGGTCAATCGGACGTCACGGGAAACTGCAGGGCAGACGAACTAGCTAGGGACGGTACGACTCTCCAGATGCAGCCGGAAAGGGCGGTTCTGGGGAGACCTATAGCAGCGCTCAAATTGGCGCTCGGGAGAAAGGCAATCGCCTTGACAAATGAGAGGTGGACCAACACTCTCTCGTGCAGGGTAGCAAAGCAGGTTTGGCCAAAACTGAACTTGAAGCGCTCCAAGGCACTCATATCCCTAGGGAAACGGGACTTAAGTTTGGTCGTAGGGATACTGACAGGACACTGCCTTTTTGGGGAACATGCGAGAAGGCTGGGTCTACAGACGAATGACTTTTGTAGAAGTTGTATGGACGAAGAGGAGGAAGAGTCTTTAGATCACTTCCTATGCTCTTGTCCAGCTCTATCATACAGAAGGCATAAATACTTAGGTGTGTACGGGATGAACAGCCTTTCGGAACTCGCGAACTGTGGAGTGCGAGATATTTTACGCTACATAAGTAGCTCTGGGTGGTGTTAACGGGGGTAAAGGGAAAATAGGATCCTGCGGTATCACAATGGGCCGCTATTGGCCTAAGTGTGCGGAAGCAGCCACTCTAACCTAACCTAACCTAAGGTGTTTGCAAATTATCGCGATGTGTTTTGTCATGCGTTGTATAACGGATTTAAAGCGGATCAATCACTTTGTCTACTGCACAACTGGAAAACGAGTATAAATTTTAAGGTAATGAGAGCAAAATATTTTTTCTGCTTAGGATTAATACAAAACTATTTAATGAACTACTACTTTAATGAAGTTTGTTTACTATGAAATTATTTGTTGTAGACTCCTTTTTATTGACTTAAGTTAAGAGGAGAAATTTATCAAATTGTATGTATTTTGGATAGTTAAAGTTAGCCGAAAGTTTCCCGCCGAAATATGGCAATGCAGATAGTCTCTTTATCACCCAACCGGATGGTGGTAATGCAGATATTATGTTTTCCTGCCACCGGAAATATTATAACATATCGATAATGCAGATTATATCGGTAAAGAAGTTTAACTTCAATATTCAACCGTGAATATGCCGGCAATACAGATTTAAAAGATTCATTTGTTAAACCATCAATTTCCTAAAAAAATTCAATAACAGACATCTATACAATAGTCACATTTACCTGATAAAAGGATGCTACTGAAGTTAGCCGAAAATTTCAACCGAAAAATCTGCATTATCGACATATTTCGTATCAAGGGGTAGTACAAAATTCTGTTGATATTAGCCGAAAATTACATGTTATTGAAGTCAACTAAATTTTTGCCGAAAAAAAAATTCAAAACTCAATATCACCTAATTCGAATGTTTAAAGGTCATATGAACTGAGTGAAGTTAGACAAATTCGTAAATAGCTGGATCACATATTTATAAATTTTCGTGTTAGAGGACAATGAATTTTCAGTTGTGGCGCTAACAGTGAACACCTGTGTCAAAAATCACGCCATATTTTATGTAGCATCATAGTGAAATAAATTAAAAGCTGGACGCATGTTTAGTGGTAATTTGTACTGGATGAAGTTGTTAATTTATTTCGCTATGATGCTACATTATAGTAGAGCCATTATTTTACTAGGCGTGGCCTCTGGTTGGAACCGTTTTATAATAAAACGAGGTAAGCCAAAGAGAATTTAAGGCATTGCAAAATGCACATTGAGATGTCTATGATTGACTGTAATTAAAGTAAAAAATTATCTCATATATTTGACTGAATAAAACCATGCAAAGCTAATAATATTATGTAAAGCAGTAACGGAAAGTAGAACTAAAGCTACAAAGGATCCATAAACCGAGCTTAAATAATTCAACGGGATTCCAAATACATAGAAAATATGTGTACTGATAATATTCAAGAAATTTGAAAAATCCAATATCGGCAGAGGCCGATGCAGATTGATGGTATTCTTCCTAGTTCTTCAGAAACAAATATAAAAGTAGCTTGTAAGTCAAATAAGCCTAAAAATCGAACAGACCAGCCATTTCTCATTAAGTATACAGATATGCCACGATTTTTCGGAGTTATATAATCTTATACGTGGCCATTAGAATCACAACTACGGAGAAGTATGGGTGTCTCCATGCGAATAAAATAACACTAAGCGCTTTCAGGTTAGCCAACTGCTAGGATCATGCATGATATTTTGATTGGAAAATGTCATAGAGTTGAAAATTTTATAAAATCAACTCAAGTTGACTGCGTACGATAAATCTGAATTGCTCTTGTGATCATCTTGTGATCTTTCAAGTGATTTTGTGATCTTCAGGCTCGTCAGTATGACTAGTTTGACGAGTCTATATTGTCCATGATGTTGCTCGATGACTCTCGTTAGTAGGTAATGCGCGGGAGGTAGGTGTTCATCTTTGAGGTTTCCTAGTTCTCCCACCTGGTTAGGTTCTTCTGGTAACCATGTTGGCGTACGTTGTAGTTGTAAGAGATAATCCGTACGCCTTGTTTTCCAGAAAATTTAACTGAGTTTATAGTCAGCAAATTCCATCTTGCAGGGGCCTAGATGTTCTGAAAATTAGGCTGTGGTATTGCTATAAAGGCTCCTTCTATCAGGAAATATACCGTATGTAAAAATTCATATTATCTGACTTGTTTAAATGTGGAGCTACATAGTGGTCCCAATTACATCAATTTTAAACATTTTAATCCAAAATGGAGACATGAGTTTGCATTTTTGCAATAATAGCAAAATTGTGTAAAAGGTGTTTAGTACTTTTCAACTACAAACGATGTGAATACAGCAGTGGCACATCGAGTGCACACGATTTCCGGACTTCTTAGAATTGCGCTATTGAAACTGAAGTTAAATAATGGACAGGTAGAATTTGCAAGAGTTATCATCGACAGCGGTTCTCAGACAACATACATCGATGAATTGATAACTCAGATACTAAAATTCAACAAACAAAAGACGAGCGTGAGAATATCAGGAATCGGCCACAAACGAATAACTTCCACGAAGAACATACCAAATTAAAATGGACATGTTTGGAGCTATAATCAGTGTCTACTAAACATCAGATATCGAACAATAGTTGAATCTACAGCAGTTCTGAGAAATCGAAGAAATCCAGTCTTCGAAGCATTTAACGACTAAGCAAGCTAGATGTGAAAGATTTTACCAAAAAGGCTATAAACGTTTATCCAATGGCTCTTATGAAGTGAAGCTTCCTTTAAAAGAAAACGTAGAGCTAGGTCACGACAAAAAAATATTTGAAACGTAGCAATGTATAGAAGCTAAAGAGAATATCAAATTTTTATGGACGGATACCTGAGCCTAGCACGTATGGGTCTAGCAAACGATTCAACCAAGAAAAACAATTATTTACCACATCATGCAGTCATAAAGCAAACAAGCAACACCAACTAGAAACAACAATTGCAAGTGCTTTTTGATGCTTCAATGAAAACATCTTCAGGTAGCTGAAGTACATTCATGATGCACAACTGATTGGGGCAATGGCATCTTACCTTTAAAAGGGTATAAGTAAGTCTTCACTGTCTTCATCTGCAAACAGTCTGGCGAGATAATCGAAATATGCCACTGCAGAGATACAAATTAACAACAGCAACTTAAGGTTCTGCCCAGCACCATAACTGGTCATAAAAGCATTAGACGAATGTCACAACTCATTGTTGATATGTGAAGGTTTCAATCTTAAAAAATGGTGTAGCATTTCAAAGGAGGTACTACTGACAATTCCGGATTATAATCGAGAATTTATGGAGTTTATAAAGTTTGAAATCACAGAAGATCAAAATAGAAAACATTAGGTAAATATATACTGGGATCCAAAAGAGAGGAATTTAGTTTTAAGCTCCCAACCATCCTAACATCACAAAAATTTAACACCAAGCGAAAAGTCCTATCAAAAATCGCAACCATCCTAACTATACAAAAACAACCGAATCACCTGGAAGTCCAGTGGACAAAATTTCATCAAAATTAAAATTCCTAAGTGGATTAATTCTAATCGCAATACCATAGAATCGCATAGCTTCTATGATGCTTCGGTTACAGCATATGCTGCTGTCATAACAACGTGATTTTATAACCCGGAGATATTTAAATTACAATATTAGCATCAAAAACTAGACTCCATTAACGAAAATAAACACACTACGATTAGACTATGCGGAACTATCTTATCATCAAGATTAATGAATAACGTAAGGTAGTGATACGAAACAACATCAGTCCAGCCTATTGGACCATTCCCAGCGGCTTCACTAGGCCTTGCGCCATTAATAATCGCTTTTGGAATAAATATTCAACATACATGAAATTGATAAAAATTAGAAGCAAGGATTACTTAAAAAGAACATCTATAGTCGGTGACGAGCTAAAGGGCAGTCAAACTCAATAATCAGCAACATTCAAAAGGCTGCATTTCACGAAGAAATAAAAATATTAGAAAGGGTTTCAACTTATCCAAAAAGAGTCACGCATGAAACTCGATAGCATCGTTCGAGAATAAACATCCAATTATTCTGCTGAAAAATCATCATTTTACTAAATTAATTATTAAAGAAACACATGCTTAAACGTTGCATGGAGGATGCCAATTAGTTTTAAGACAAATCGGAAGCCAATATTGGATTATACCATAAAAGGCAAATCAATAATTCAAAAAATAATTTGCAAGTGTGTTCGTTATTACCGGTATAAGAAAAAGAAGGAAGTCAGTTAACGGGACAATGGCCAGCATGACGTTTAAGACCATCTTGACCATTTACACACACGGAAATTGATTTTGCTGGTCCAATCAAACTAAAATCTTCAGCGGGCCGCAGTAAAAACAATGTGCAAGGCTTAGATCGCGTATTGATCTATATGACACCAAAGGCAGTACATAGAAGTTATTAGTGATTTAACACCAAATGTCTTCATAGCTGTACTGCAGATACAACATTAAAAGCGCAAATAAACAATTGTAGAGTACCATTAAGGGGTTCAACAAAACTATTCCGCAAAATTAGTTAAATATCACCTAAAAAGAGTTATAGGTGGAACTGTATTGAGGTACGAAGAAATGTCAACAGTGTTAAGCCAAATAGAAGCATGTCTTTATTGTGGACCACTGTGCTCCACGATTTTATAATCGGTAAATCATTAATCCCTGCACCTGCTCAAAGTTATTAATGAAGGAGCCTGTACTTTAAGCGATAGTTGGAATTTAACTCAGAAGCTGGTACAAGCCACAAGAAGGCCAAATATAGAAACTGGAAACAAAGTTATAATCAAAGAACCGAATCTACCGCCATCTCAATGGGCTCTAGGTAAAATTGAGGATCTACATCCAGGCAGAGACGGCTAGGTCCGTGTGGTTACGCTTCGTTACAAAGGAAATAACTACTCAAATAACCAATTTAAAAAAATTCATTTTTCCCATAGTCGACAATCTCAAGGGGAACAAACCTACCAGCTCTAAACACCAACCAATCTTAGAAGATCACCAAGGTTTGTTAAGGAATTTCTGAGCATGTTCACAACCTACCTAATGTGTATAGGGATGGTGACTGCACTCCCAACACCGTGAGACCATTCAAATAGAAACCTTATAAAATATTCCCAGTCGAAAATAAAACGTGTATGTATATACTTCGTAAACATTGCAGTTACAATTTTAGCTCAGGAGAAAGGGAAGATTGTTGTTCACTTTAAGTTAGAAAATTATTACGTCGAGCTATGTACGACAACCAATGTACGACTCCTAACAAAATAATACTCACATCAAAGGAAAATTACAATTGACGTCCACCTCTGTCAACATACAGTGACATATCTGCTAGACTTTGCGGCACATTGATGACGCAAATAACATCTTGAAAACCGATCAAAAATTATCCGGCTCAAGAAGAAGACGTGCACTTGTCTGTTTTGTTGGCACATTAGCTCACGATCTCTTTGGCGGCTTAGAAGGAACGAGTATAAATAGCTGAATCACCGTTGAAAGTATATGGCAAGGGAATTTCAAGCATAATCCACAAACGCCAATACTCTCAAAAGGACAGCACAACTTAACAAAGGCAACAACATTGAACCTAATTAATTACCAAAACATTTAAGGGGAACTACTAAATATTATTGTTGATACACATCAAGGAAATATAAATTCGCTCATTCTAACCACCTAGCTGGATAAGTACAGTTGAACTTGACACATTAAAACAGTTGAAGAGCATTAGTTATTCCTGAAAGTAACAACATCAAATTTATTAATCGAATTAAGGATTGTTATGTGCCATCCTTTAGTTTGTAATTTAAATTTCAATTCCAGATTAATGATAATAAGGACAAATTTTACAAATTCTACCCAATGACGAAAGCAGTGTTCAAAGAAATGTCACAATACTAAAAAACACAAATATTGGGTGTGCAAATCAACAGGTCATTTACACAGCCAAAACAAATGTATACGAGTGCAATCTATGCAAAATACACAACATAAAAACTCCTTTACAATGGCTAAAATTACATCAGCCGAATTCCTGGAGGTACTTCATGAAATATTAGGTAGGTAGGTAGATGTTACTTGCGGAACAAATACGACAACGACCTAAATAAATGGGACTGGAATTTTAAAACTATACAATCCTTAGCCTTAGCCGTGTGCATCAATTTTAAGAGATGGAAGTCAGCAACATTTACGCCATTGCGTTGCCTTCTGTTTTCAAACGAAAAAAATGCTGCATTGCTGTTTGCAGATTTCGTGATGGCAATTTTAGTCTTGAGGACGATCCACGTCCAGATACAGTAAAAAAATTTGAAGGCGAAGAATTTTACTGGAAGTTTTACTGGATGAAAATCCGAGTCAAACTCAAAAAGAGTTTGCAGAACAGTTAGGAGTTACTCACCAAGCAATATCACTTTGATTGTATACAATGGGAAGAATACAGAAGGAAGGAAAATGGGTGCCCCATAAACTAACCGAAGGAAACAAAAACCGACAAGTTGACATTTGGATGAATTTGCTTGTAGTAAAAGAAAGAATTTTTTTCACAAAATCATTACAGGTGATGGAAAGTGGTTTATGTACGAAATCCTAAACGCAGAAAATCATGGGTTGATCCAGGCCAGCCATCAAAGTCAGTTGCAAAAACGAATATTCGTGCCAAGAAAGTGTTATTGTGTTTCTGGTGGAATTGGAAAGGAATCATTTACTACGAACTTCTGGAATCTGGTCAAACTGTTACGCTGAAAGTTACCAAGCCCAATTGATCAAATTAAGTGATGCTCTAGAGGAAAAAAGACCATTTACGCGGAACGCAGATTGAGCATGTCAACGCACGTTCACATACCGCAAAATCAACCCAGGAAATCATCTTCTCAATAGGCTAAGAAGTTTCTCCAGATTTGGCTCCCTCTGATTACCTCTTATTCAGATCGATGTCATCATATTTGAAAGAAAAGCTGTTCACGAAAGTTGAAGATGAGCTAAAATGGCTCAATGACTATTTTGCTTCGAAACTACCGAGTTTGCGAAGGCATTTATCATCTACCTGATAAATGGCAAACGACCATAAACGGCGAATATTTCGATAATTAATCTTTGTAACAATTATATTTTCAATAAAGTTGAATTTGAGCAAAAAAGCCGAGTTTCTACTTGCACACCTAATATGTTCAATATTTTATTTTGCTAATTATTTTTTAGAACGATCGTTGGGGTTTAAATAGCGGTTAACCACAACATGGATATCCATGTTATGGTTAACCGCTATTGAACCCTGCAAATCTTCAATTAATACACCAACGACCATTACAACTTCGTAGGGGGACTACTCCATTTAGCCCGGTGATATCTGTAGCGCACTTTTTTCAGGATGCTTAAAACCGATATTGTAACAGTTATCGATATCGTGACACGTTCGAACATTTGTTGTGTAAACAATGACACTGACTTTCTTGTTCTCATCCTACAAAAGTGATTACAACAAGACTGGGCTGCTTCACACAAAGCTTGTCGCGACGATGCAATTCTGCCAAGAAAATTTTTCTTGTCAGACTTTTCTTTTCTTCTTTAAAAGAGCATAAAATGGAATTTTCTGGATTTTGTGTTTTCTACACCATAGGAAATGAATCTTGAAGTTGGAGTTTTGCCTGAATTACCACTGGTACTAACCATCCAAGAGCATCTAATAGCAGAGTTTTTTCTGATAAAATTGTTTTTTTTTGGCAAGAAAACTTTTTAATTAAAATGTTTCTGTTGAAGAGTTCCAAAGAGTAAAAGTGTTCTGACTGCGTCATTAAATTATATCTTATGTAGTCTAATTTTCTTGAGGTTTTCTGGAAGTTCTTCTTGCAGTCATTACCTTTGTTGCTGTGTTAGCTCCATATAAACGAGCAGGGAAACAATTTACAGATTATGGTACAGTTTTTAGAGAGACAGAGCATTCGTTGCAAGTTTTGACCTTCCTTAGCTATGTTGATTTGCCTAAATATTTTCTAAATATTCAATGCAGGTTATCGTAGGTTGTTTTGTGAGGTTTGTTTGTAAGGCCCTTCATACGTCATTTGGTTTAAGAATGTGCCTGTTGTTGTGTTTTAGGAATCAACATAAACTACTCTCAAGTTTGTTGTTGTGCTGTCTTTTTTATTACGGAATGTATGACATAGAGTAAATTGGTTCATCAACTTCTTGAATTTATTTTATATTTGCTGCAATCTAGCAGTTGCTTTGACTTTTGAGTTTCCTATTGCCACATCTTCTTTCGTAGTTCACTGCCTAAGTACTTTTGTCGCTGAAATTTTGGAAACTTTGTTGGGTAAGACTCTTGTTCTTGGCAAGCCAAGTAGTTGTCTTCTTTTTTGTGACAAATGTGAGCCTGAAACCATTAGTTCTCGTAATATGTTGAAATCACCTAGAGTATTTTCGCTTAGCAAAAATGGCGTTCTCTTACATGGTGAAGATGATTCTTGGGATTTGAGAAAATACGCCTCACAAAACTCCTAAAATGAATTCTCTTATAGTTTGGGCACCAAACACGATGAGCAACGAATACATTAAAATTATGAGGTTCAACTTGATGTAATTAGCGAGTCAGCCCAGTGAAAAAATGTGTCGACATTAATTTCTAACAAGAGTTCTTTATTAAGTCGAGAAACTAAATCGGTCATCATTTCTTCGGCCAAAATTACGAGGCGTATTTCAACAAATCTAAAATAGTCTTGGATCATGACGAAACGAGGTGTCGAAACCTCACTTAATGATGACCGCTGCGTATTTAAATTTCTCCGAAAGATCTCTTTCTATTAATTTGCCCCAGTCAATTTTTTATTTCTCCTGGTTATAACTTTTCAGCCGATATAGAATTCTCTGAATGGTACGTAAATAGATAAACTTCAGTCTCTGGCTGGCATATTAATCCAAGAGTTGTTATCACAACGCTGTTTAGCTATTTTTCACAATACTGTGTTTCGATTGATGAAAACACCACTTCATTGTTGCATCAAAATTTGCACATTGCAATTCCATTGACCTTTAAAATTCTGAGACTGAGTTCGGTCAAAATTTAATGTTCGTCTCTCCCGCTAGACAGTCTAAAGTTTTTAGTTTTAGGATGTATGCTCGTTAATGTGGTCGACCTTAAGCTTGGTCCCTTTTAGTAAGCGATTAGATATGCTAGATGGGCATCCGAAATCCTCGATAATATCACTACGGCTATGCTAAATATTATTTCAGAAATGAAATTTGTGGTTGTATTACTATCGGCAAAACATGACAATGAACCATCGATCTGTTTGTATCAAATGCCTTGAGTATTTCTATGGCAAGAATCACTAGCTTATCTACAAATAATTCGAAAGTTACCATTGCCTTTTGTTCGGAACTAAACAACGATGAAGGCTAAAGTTCAAATTGAACTAAAGTGTGATATCTCTTTCTATGCTTTTTACTAATATCTAGTACTAGCAAGAAAATCTGACCACCTCACCAATAACTCGCTCCATCTTTGGTCCAATAAAGTTGAGCAAAACGAATATCGGATTCACTATAAACCCCAGACTTATTGACGCCTTCGACACAGTGATATGATTCATGAGCTTATGATTCATAAACAAAGTAGTCCATCAACCAAAAATGGGCCTTGTACGAAATTTCTTAGAGGTGAATAGTCTGAGAGAGTATGAAATCTGTATTCTATGGAACTTACTTATAAAATTCTAAATTAATTTTGCAACAATACCGGTCCAAATCAGTTTTTCAAAATATAAGCGGAAATGACAATTTTTGTCAAAAAAAAAATTTCAGTATAAATTAGGTCCCTGTACGGATTGGTTGATGGGAATGAAACTTCATACTTAAGCTTTTCTATAAATTTGGAAATCCGGTCCAACTTAAGCTTTTCTATAAATTTGGAAATCCGGAAGTGGCAGCTTCCATAGGAGCTTTTTCGTTTATTGGATATACATATTTTGAAAAATATCGCATTTAACAGAAAAACGATTATAAACTAAAACAATATAAAATAAACTTGCAACAACATCGGCCCAAATTATTTTCCAAAAATTTAACCGGATATGACGATTTTTGACCAAAAAAACTGTTTTCAACCAAAATTGAGCCTCGTACAGCCTAGAGGGATTAATCGGTTTGGATGAAACTTCATACCTAAGCTGTTTCTGCACATTGGGAGATCCCGGTTGGTCAAAATTGGTCCACCGGAAGTGGTAGCTTCCATAGGAGATTTTTGGTTTTTATAAATATTTTGAAAATTTTAAGCGGAAGTGACGGATTTTGACAAAAAATCGTTTTTCAACAAAAAATTTAAGCTTTGTCCACAAATTCGGGGATCATAGTGAATTTTTGACGAAATTTGTTCGCCGGAAGTGACAGCTTTCATTGAAGATTTTGGTTTTTCCATCGGAAGTGACAGCTTCGATAGGAGCTTTTTCGTGTTTGTATGTATTTTGAAAGTAAACGATTATGAATTAACAGATGCAAAATGAAATTTGCAACAATATCGGTCAAGATCAGTTTTCCAAAATTTAAGCGGAAATTACGATTTTTGTAAAAAACTGCTTTTCAGTAAAAATTTGGTACAGCCCATACGGATTGATTGATCGGAATAATACTTAAGCTTTTCCATAAATTAGAAGATCCCAGTGATTTTTGGGCCAGATCGGTCCACCGGAAGTGGCAGCTTCCATAGGAGCTTTTTCGTTTATCGGAAATATTTTGAAAAGTAAAGCATTTAACAGAAAAGCGATTATATACTAAACGATTTTAAATTAAACTTGCAACAATATCGGTCCAAATTATGTTCCAAAAATTTAACCGGGTGCGACGATTTTTGACAAAAAAAAACTATTTTTCAACAAAAATTCTGCCTCGTACAGCCCAGATGGATTAATTGGTCGGGATGAAACTTTATACCAAAGCTTTTTCTTCACATTGAAAAATCCTAGTGATTTTTGGTCAAAATCGGTTCACCGGAAGTTGCAGCTTCCATAAGAGATTTTTGGTTTTTATAAATATTTTGAAAACAGCCCAGATGGGTTGATCGCCGTTCAAGCGTGAAACGTCATACCTAAGCCTTTTTTCTCAAATTCGGAGACCCCTGTGAATTTTGGGCGAAATCTCCTTGCCGGAAGTGACAGCTTCGATAGGAGCTTTTTCGTTTTTGTATGTATTTTGAAAAGTATCTCATTTACGAGAAAAACGATTATGAATTAACAGATGCAAAATTAAATTTGCAACAATACCGGTCAAGACCAGTTTTCAAAAAAATTTAAGCGGAAATGACGATTATTGTCAAAAACTGTTTTTCAATAAAAATTTGGTACAGCCCATACGGATTGATTGATCTGGATGAAATTTCATACTTGAATTATTTCCATTAATTGGGAGATCCCAGTGATCCCCGGAATAGGAGCTTTTACTTTTTTGCAAGTATTTGAAACGATTAAAACTAAAAAACAATTAAAAATTAAAAAATTGTAAATTAAATTGCAAAACAAATTGGGAGATCCATGCGAAATGTGGTGGACATATGTGTACCAGAAGTGGCAGCTTCCGTAGAAGCTTTTTCAATTTTTGAATGAGGATTATATTTTTAACAAGGGTTGACCTTGATGGTTTTCAGTTCGGTTATATCTGTCGCTTTGGAAATTAAGTGTAGTGTATTCGAGCTTTATGTACATTTGTTTAAAACGAAAGTTGGGTGTTGGCCACATGAAACGTATCCTTAGAGATATTTGATTTGTCAAGTTCAAATAAACACCCGGTATAATTGTAAACCATCGTTGATCATAAAACCAATTATCCAATATATGTACACAATTCAAAGACAATAAAACCAATTAACTTTTCTCCAATTTCGGGTTGTGCCGTCGCAATAAAACAAAACTTTTATAGCGCTGTGCTTTTAATTTAAAACTAGTTTACCACACTTTTTCTACTTATGGGATAAAAACAAAATGTATATGTTGTTCCTTTTAGTTTTTATCTCTTGACAAAATATCATCTAATATTGACTCTATGTCATACAATATCAGGTGTATGAACAACGGTAAAACAACTAACAACAATAGTTTGACTCTAGAATTATTATCGTTCTTTTTGTGTTATATTACAACAGTACGATACATATTGTAAGTTTGTCCCCACGGGAGCCATTTTTATGGAAGTTGACAAAAAGTGCTTGATTAACAGAGACCATGATTTTTTATTCCGTGCTTTTTTTGTTTAAGGTTTGGTATACAGATACAGTACAGCAGTTTGGTTGAGCGTCTGAACTATTTTCGCTCGCTACATGAAAAAAAAAAATGTTTATAATTTTTTTAATTTTAATTTTCATGTTGGGTTGCAATAGTAGTTAGTTTCTTGTTCGTTATATCAACTATCAACAATAAGGGAAACAAGCAAGTGGAGAATCAGTCGGAATATTGTTTTCATTTAGGTCAGAATATTTCTAATAAACATTTATAAAAGAAACTCATTTAATTTTATTCAAATGCAGCCAATGTTAAATTTGATGACATTTTTCTTGTATCCGAGTCCGAGTACTGGGTAGTTTATAAGATTCGAATACAAATACATATATTTTAAAATAACCTCACCCACGTGTTCAAGCGCACCCCTTACCCGGTTCACCTCTTTCACATTTACTTAATCGCCCGAAAAATTTAACACAAATTAATTATTATATTCCATGAACATTAAAAATTAAATAAAATAACAAAAAAAATAAAAAATCTCCGATTTCAGGATTTTTTATATGCGACGCGGAGTATGGGTGAGAGAATGATTCCAGAAAATACAAAAACAAAATAATTCTTTCGTTGGCAACACCCCATCTTTAGTCGTACATAACAAAAAAAAATTAACTTACAACATTATGAAATTTAATCCATGCTCAACATTAATACTTTTCAATTTTTTATGTTGTATATGATCCCAAAATTAAATCTTTCCCGTTTATTCGTAACAATGAAATGCGAACAAAAACGAAAAAGCGGGAAAATTATACCAACGCGTAAAACATTGCGAGTTAATAATTTAAAAGGAAGCCCAACGAAAAGTAACAAAAAAATATCCAAAAATACGAAAAAGGATTGGGTGGTGATATGCGTCTCACCAGTTGAAGGATTAATGCTACTTTCACATTACGTATATATTTTATATTGTATTTACATGCGTAATGCCGTAAAGCACAATTTCAATGCCATATGAATAAAATACCAGCTTTTTTATACGGTTAAGATTAAAACACGCGGAAAAGGTCGCTGTAATCGAATGAGATGCATTAAGTTCTCAGGCATAAAGAACCATGAATTTTTTATGATTTAAACATCTTTACAAAGCACACACACGCACTCCATATCAACTTTAAATATATGTATTTAGTATTGAATATAAATTTCCTTACGCCAAGAGGGGTGGGTGGTGGGAAAAATTGTAACAGCCATCATCGGGGAGTCACTTAATTCATAATAATTATTGTAATGTATAAAAGGAAATTTGTCACCTTTCGTGCCCCCCTCAAATGTCTTCTCGAATACAATATGGAAAATATATTTTCAGTTTTTCCTTATTATATTCATACATACCAACCATGTGTGTGTGCGTGTATGCTTTTCCCTATGCGGGGTTATTTCGTTAGCTGACGGCAAGGTGGCAATAATTCATACAACAAAAAAAATAATAATCATAATAAAAGGGAAAATTGATATGAAGGAAAACTGAATGGGGAGAAAATTAGAATATTTATTAGATTTTTTCGTTTTATACAATTTTCTTTTTTTTTTGGCTGGAAGTCTATTGAATTAACAAGTTATTTTGCCTTCTCGTCGTTTTTCTTCAAGTAAAATAAAAACAAAATCGCTTTTTGTTATGCGTTACGTAAAAAAGTGGTTCGAATTTAATTCGATAATTGGCTGGTGTGATTTTAGCAGTTTATTTGCTTTATATTTAATCGGTGGAAATCGGTTAATACGATTTAGCATAAAGAAATTGGCAATCATATTAGACGCGTACGCTTTGTCTCTACATACAAATGAATCCAAATTACGTGCATGTATCGTTTTTGTGTTATATTTGGTTAGCAAATTGTACAGTGTAACATATCTCTGACATGAAACATACCTTAGGTTAGGTTAGGTTGACTTATCTAAGACTAGTCTGGGCGTGAAACCATCAGACTAAGGTCAGTCAGCTAGGTCAATCAGGAGGAGGCTCCCAACAATTTTAGTCTGCTCAGCGCTAACCGACAACACCTTAATAGGTTTAATTTTCACCAGATCAGTTTATATTACAGCATCAGTAGAACGTTTTTCGATTACTGATCTGTATGATGAGATGAGGCAAGTCATACCTTCAAGAGCTTGAATATCTGACTTCCTATTATCCGTAATATTGGAATGCCCTGGTACAGCATCAGCTAGATATTTAACTGTCATGGCAACTCATTAATAGATGAGAGACAATCTGGGCTACTTTATACGTAAGGAAGTATGAGTTTATATTAGTTAAAGCCTGCCTACCCTTAAAAATCCAGATATTCCTCTCTGATATTGCATTATTCACCCTCATGTCCTTTATAAAGGATCTATCAAAAGTCAAGTGTTTCTGGTGGTTTTTATTTTTTGTAAAAATATGCCTTTTAACAATTATATGTGAAAATGACATCATTTAAATGTCGACCACGGGCACGTCTACAGGCTTCTATACGAAAATCACAATTTACTTTTCAAGAAACCTCAAAGAAAGTAATCTTTTGGAGTTAAATCGCATGATTAAGGTGTCACCATTACGTGAAATTAATCGATCTGGAAAGTTAAACCGCAATAGCTGGATGTTTTCACGTGTTGTGTGATTCGTAACTCCATCCTGTTGTTGTAAGGATGCAAATGCAAATCCTTATGTAAAATTCGCCAAACAGTCTGAGAACGTCATGATATCGATGTTGAAGGATCCTCCGCGACACTTTAGGCCACCGCAGTAATGTCCTCACTATAACGTCCACTTTTTGGTCTGCCACACTTTTTCGAACCTCGTTAGAACCATTCCCTTCAAATTGTTTCACTAACCTTTGAATTTTTGACTCATTTGGACGATTATTTACACCAAAGAAAGACGAATTTTACGATCCGTATTTTTTAAAGATCGATGATTTTCATAATAAGTTTGAATAACTTTAATGCGTTCTTTTAGTGAGTAAGTATTCATCGTAAAAATTGTACATCTCTCTACTTCACAAATGTCAAAGATGAGATGAAAAAAGGTTGCGTTTAGAAATTATTTACTACTGACATCTAGGCGTGACTGTTGAAGGACTCTTTATATAAACGGTGGTTAAATTTTATGGGCCGACGTTGAATGTGAACCACACCTAAACGTCAAGCTTTTTCTGCATTTAATTTGACATTTCTCAATTTCAGACTAACTCAATTTGAACCATGGAAAGATACAATGGTCAGAATGGTGGCAAGAAATGGCAACAGTGGATGATCAATTTTCGAAGAAAATCATCTTCAGTGATGAGGCACATTTTCACCTCAGTGGATTCGTCAATAAGCAGAATTGCTGCATTTGGGCGAATCATAATCCAAGAGTGATTATCGAAAAACCAATGCACCCACAAAGAGTGACTGTTTGGTGCGGTTTATGGGCTGGTGGCATCATCGGGCCGTATTTTTTCCAAAATGAGGCCGGTCAGGCAGTTACTATAAATGGTGTTCGCTATCGTGAGATGATAACGAACTTTTTATGGCCCGAATTGGAAGATATGGATGTGGACGATATGTGGTTTCAACAGGACGATGCCACTTGCCACACAGCTAACGAAACAATGGCTCTTTTGCGCGACAAATTCAATGGCCGTGTTATCTCACGTGGTGGCGATGTCAATTAGCCGCCAAGATCATGTGATTTGACACCGTTGGACTTCTTTATTTGGGGTTATTTGAAAGAAAAGGTGTACGTCGATAAGCCAGCAACAATTCAAGAACTAAAGGATGAGATAATTCGGCACATTAACGGCATAGAACCTCAATGATGCCTAAGCGTCATCGAAAATTTGGACCATCGGGTGGAGGTGTGCCGCCGAGGTCGCGGCGGTCATTTGGCCGATATTTTGTTCCATACATAATTGAATCATACCATATTATCATAATAAAAAGAATTGACAATAATTTCCTAAATAATTTGTGTTTTATTCAAAACCAACATCGGCCCTTAAAATTTAACCACCCTTTATAATTCTTCTGTACGTGTGTATGTAATTGAACTCCTCCTAAACGGCTGGACCGATTTTAATAAAATTTTGTGTGAGTGTTTGAGCGGGTCCAATTTTGAATTTAGACCATCCAGGAGTCTAGACTCACAATTGGACCCAGTAGGTAACACTGCGATCGGGTTCTAAAAAAATTTTAATTTTTTAATTTGACGAATTTTTTTTTATGTTTTTAAAAATTTTCGCATTACAGAACATATAACCCCAAAATTTCACCCCCATTTCCCCCCAACATTTTATCAAATGATAAAAAATCATAAGTTCATGAGTAATTGACCATTAAAACCTACTGATAATAATTCATAGTTATGTTTATGTACTATATATGGCGCTGATATCGAATTCTGTGGTATTTGACGTACGCATCAACACATGCACAGTCAAGTGCGGCGTAGCTTTGCGTTGTTTTGACATTTCTATTTCAGTTCGTTGTGTATTATTCATTGACAAAACTTTGCAAGAATACATTCAAGACGTCATGCCTTTAAAGCGCGCGTACAGCCGACCAGATTTGTTCATTACATTTAGCTGCAATACAAACTGGGATGAAATTAAAATTTCGTTATTGTCAGGCCAAACAGCAATGTTAAGATATCACTGCACTGTGTCCTCAACCAAAAATTAAGATCAATGAAGAACTTGATTACACATCACTCTGTATTCAGCGAAACACGTTACTGGCTGTATTGTACAGTCAGAAAAAATTGATAAAATTATTTCAGCAGAAATTCCGGATCCGAATATCGATCAAGAGTTGTTTGACATTGTTACCCCTAACATGATCCAAGATCCATGCGATGCTCTGAAAATGACGGCGCCGTGGACAATGGAAAATGTACGAAACGTTTCCATGATTATCCATTGTATCGTCATAGAAACACAGGCAATGGCGGCCAAACATGTCAATTGCGCATGCCAATGTGCAAAACCTACAAAACACACTAAAACATTAAGTTCTCCAGATCGATGAAGTCCTTCAAATACATTTGCAAATACGTTCATAAGGGCAGTGATATGGCTGTATTTGCTGTTCAAAATTTAAATGAATGATTTAAATTTTGAGTCTTCCCATACACGATAGAGACTCTGCTGTTATACACTTGGCCGTGCACCTTGAAAATGGACAGCGTGTTTATTTCACTGAAGAGACTGGTCTACAACAAGCATTTACTGTCCCAAACACCACACTAACTGATTTTTTCGAACCATGCAACCGACCGGGTATTTTTGGTCAATTCGCAAATACATTAATGTTTACTGATGTGGCACGATTCTTCACGAAAGCGTGGCGTTCCAGTTCAAGGATACGATGACATATTTATGGGAAATACATTAGGCCGATTATACACAGTCCATCTAAAGCAACGCAAATGATCTTTTTTGTATTTGTTGTTGATTAACATTCCTGGACCGACGTCCTTAGAATACTTGCGAGCAGTCAATGGTATTTTGTACGACACGTACCACGATGCGTGTCGGGAATTGTATTTGGTGGAAGATGACAACCATTGAGATATCACATTTGCAGATACTGAGTTCCTCTAATTATCAAATTTTACAATTATTCGCCATATTGTTGAGGACATCTTTTCAGCAACAGACATCATTACAGCGATGTTCAGCGCGAACGACAGTATGATGTGGCCTGTTTGACTACTTTTGTTACAAATTATGAGCAACTGCTCACCGCTGAACAAATTAACGTATACAATCGAATTAATTTGTCAATTGCAGCACAACAAGGCGGATTCTTTTTTTTGAACGCACCACGAGGCACTGGCAAAACATTTTTCATCTCACTGATACCCGGCATTGGATCTCAAAATCATATTACGTTGGTAATTGCTTAAAGCATTGGCGCAACCTCAAGAGCTTTGCAAGTTTTGGGCGTAAGAAGAGGTACTGGTTTAATCTCTACTAACAAAATCCAATGAGTAGTGTGAAATAATTTACCGACATACAGTTAAGCGGGATCCAAGTGGACGGTATGTGGTTGGTTACCTTACCGTTCAAAGAAAATGATATCAGCATACCTGGTGCATCAAAACAAAAAGCCACACAACGGCTCTTGCAAATTGAGAAAAGATTCCAAAATAATGAACGACTACGACACCTGTATGTAGGATTCATGAAAGAATATCTTGAAATGGTACATACGACACTACCATCCAATTGCAAGAGACAATAATTTAACATTCCGCATCATGCAATTTTGGCGTTATATTTGACGCCTCAATGAAGTTCATATCGAATTTGAATAATTCTCTGCATGTCGGACCTACTCTACAAAACAACTTATGGTCACTAATTATACAACGGGGAAAACACAAATTAGTATTCGGAGCCGACCTATTCAAAAAGTATCGACAAATTGAAGTGGCAAAGGAACATCAAGGTTATCAAAGAATACTATGGTGGAAGAATCCGAGCATTAGCAATAAGAACATTACCTCAGCTAGCAATCATGAAGGCAAAGACTACCCAATGGCTCGAAAGGTCTTAATAGAGGACCTTTATGTCGGTGACGTTCTAACTGGTGCTAATAACCTACACGATTCACTACTTCTACAAAAACAGCTAATCACATTACTTCAAAAGAGCCCAATTCAACCGAGCAAGTGGTCGAGCAGCTACCCAAAATTTATGCACTCTATACAAGGATCAAACCAATTCAGATTCAATGTAAATCCAACATCATAAAAACTGAACTTATCAAGAGAGAACAAGTCTCGGAAGTTGCAAGACAATTGGATCTATTGGGATGTTGTCATCAATGAATGTGGTGATGGTTCACATCCAAATTTATTGTATATTATCAAAACTGTGGACTGCAGAAGTAAAATGGGGCCACAACAAGTTTTGCGTTGCATCAGAAAGGACATATGCAGCTGTTATCTACAACCAAATTGAATAGTCAGATGAAACAATCGTCACATAGCTACTAAACGGGAAAACCCAAGATAAAACCTACCCAAGTTAAGCAAATTCGACCGCCGTTGTATAGGGAAAACCTTCTGGATAATAAGGGAAGCGCAAGGCGTCAGGGATCACATTCAAAATGCATTGTCTGTTTTCGATTTCAAAGTAAACCTACAGAACAACTAATGAACGATCTACCCAAAGGTCGTGTCACTCCGCTGCGGCCATTTACAAACACGGAAAATAGGAATGTCAAAAGGCAGAGGAAATAAGGCCTACAAGGATTTCATTGATGTTTTTGTATGCCTTTCAATAAAGGCAGTTCAGTTCAAAGTGATTTCTGATCCGGGGAAATAGTGCCCCTTATATGTGGGTTATTCGTCACAGTGACAACGGTACGATTTTATGAAGACAAATAAACTTCTAAACCAAAACCACCGGCACTAGCGGATAAGATTATCCAGGTTCATATTTCAACACAGAATATTACAAAGCACTTCATACCTTCAAGCGTACCATATTTCGGAGGATTATGAGAGGCTGCGGTTAAATCACTAAAACATCAGTTATGTCGAGTCGTTGGAAATCAAATATTTATGTATGAGGAATTATACACCACTGATGATGCAGATAATATGGTTCTTCTAACTTCTAGATATTTTTTAATTGTTAATGCTTTACTGGCTCCCAAATGACTTGTTAGATAAAAATCTACGTTTATTAACCAGATGGGAGTTAGTAAATCAAATACTCCAACACCGGACCAAGGGCAAGGTTAGGCATCCAAACGTAACGATGGGTGACTTAGTTCTGATAAAGGATACTTACCTTCTTTGAGGTGGGCATGGGGTCGAATCAAGAAAATTCACCCGGGGTAAAAATAATCTCGCAAGAGCAGCCATGATTTCCTCCCAGAAAATAAACATCCTACTACAAAATTGTGCATTCTGGCAGCCTTAGAAGATGAAAGTGAGAGCCCGTCAACTGACGATTTTAAGAAACAGATTACGCTGATTATTATTTATTTACAATAACTAACACAGAATTTGTTAAAACTTACCCAATCAAGTTGCAGATGCTTGAGTTAGAAAATGCAGGAGCCATATATTTTGACAATGTAGGAAAGGTTCAACTACTTGCTGCACCCTGGAATCTAATCGTCCGATCTAACATGAAGAGTTACCAGGATTAAGTCACCAATGAGAGCCTTTAGTTGCTTACCAGAACGTGTAACAATATTTAATCTATGCATTATGATATCGATGTCCAACAACCCCAACTACAGTTTGACAACGTTAAGAAGAAAACAAACTACTTGAAACCAAAGCGAAGAAACATCGCATGCGAGGAGTTGAAGACACGAGTGGGGTTCTTCAAGACATCCTATGCAATACACACAACAGAATATTATCGAAGTAATGCTCAACACCCAGCAAAATACTCAGATCAAAAGAATCAGATCAGGGCACATCATCTCACCGGAGCACAAGGAGACCTAATGAATCTGTACCGGGTATTAAAAACCGAATCTAGAATTACCAGGAGTTGCATCATTATACGCGGTTACATGCCACTAGTCAGGAAGCATTCCTACCGATTGTTTGTACTCATATCTGTACCTATCCCTACGGCAAATGCTCACACTTCGATAATACCGTCGTCAGAATACCTTTTGGTATTATACACCAATCAACCATGAAACTTTCAATCAGTGGAAGTAAAATCATCAACGGTTACGTTTGATTTGGTTTGTGAATCATCTATTATGCCACTTAATCTTCAAGGCACTAGAATAATCTCCATCACCACCACATCATCTTTAACAACAATAAATACTCGCGAGCTCAAGGAACAAAAAGAAGTTCAAAAAAACCAGGGCCATCAATGGCCATCACATACACCACTATACAATAACTTAAAGACCTACTTACCCGAAGATTACCCGCAATCGATTTCAGAGTGGTACTGGTAAGACGCACCATAAACTTTATCGACATTTTGTATTACAGTTTTACACAAAAGAACAACAAGCAGAAATTTATTATTTTGCCTTGGAAGTGCTAATAAACTAAATAACGTTAATTTTATTATAAATAATTGTATTAACCCTATAAGCCTTTTCATACTAAAATAATAAATTTATTGGATATATCGTTAATAAAACACAATCAGGACCACAGACTCGATGACGATTAAATTTTCGAATAGATTTGTAGTGTGCGATAACAGGAAAGCTCATCAATAAATTATACAATCGTTGAGTGGCGTACACACACACACAACCAAGCATATCACGAGCTCAAGTTTTTAAGTATTTGTTTATTGTATTATGTATACAAACAACAATAGAAAGGGTTAAAATGGAAAACAAAATTTTTTACATTTTCCCCAATTTATTTGTTTAATTTTAAAAGTTTATTTATTTTATTTTTTTTGATCCAAAAATGTGGTTATTGTGGTTAAAATGTTAATCAATTTTATTTTTTTCATTTTTTTTTTTTTGAGGGGAGAGATGTTTGGGACCAAGGGCAAGGATGCGGGGTAGAAGTGAAATATTTTAAATGAGCGAATGTGTATACATACTTATTTTTACTATAAATAAAACTATTTTTAAAAATTTTACAACAAAAAATTTTAATTTTGGGTACATAAGTTTAGTTCTTAGATTGGACATTGTAAAAATGTCGGGCGAGGAATTTTATACAGATTTACGTAATAATAATATTGAATAATTTAAATTGTTACCAATGGTATTTACTATACTCGTACGACAGTAGCGGGGGGGGGGGGGGTACACCAGTCTGAGAATTTATTATCTAAATAAAAAATAATTTCCAAAATACCGTATATTCCAACTTTATCATTTTCCTTTCGATTTCTCTGAAAATTCCACCCCTATAAACTGTAAAGATAGAGTATAGAGACAAATACGAGTAGATACTTTTAAAAATATTTTTTTAATCAGATTTAATATTTATTTCAATTTTATAGTTTTTATATTTCTATGTAATGTACTCGTTTATTATCACAGAAAAGCTTAAAAAGTTTTCTCAAAAAATTTTCCGTCTCATTTTCATCACAAGAAGTTCTTATTTTTTATTTTTCAATACATAAATTTTAAACTAAATTATATTTTTACATATATAAACATAAGCGGGATTATACTGATGACACATGACACCCTTGTCTACCATGTTAACAACAGGAGGAGGTAAAGTCGAGAAAGCAACACTTTAAGAATTAATTTATTATGAAAATTTTATATAGAGGAGCACAAGACGTTTTTTTAAAAAATGGTAATTAGCTTTTCCAACCGATAAATTTTTAATAAATTAATTTTGGGTGAAAGCATAACTTATATTGTGTGTACGGAAGTAATAATGTATAATGTGTTAGAGGTTGAACTGTGTATTGGGGCACAGGTAAATTTGAATATAAGGCAACCGACACATGTAGATCATAGAGTATCATGAACCAGTTGCACAACGTAGCAGATACACTTTAAAATTTTTAACACCTGTCTTAAAAGTAATAAACAGAATTTTTGGTCAAGGACGATATTGTTAATATCGATCCACAAAGCGTGGAGATAGCCCAAACTTCTATCCCCGAACATTGGATATTTAGCTACCAAACCGATATAAGCTTGTTTCCTCTCAGCCCAAAAAATCGCCATATTTTTACTATCAATCCTGAAAATATATTCTATCACGACAGTTAAAAACTGTCATGACAGTCTAAATTTTCGGGGCTGAAAGTAAAAATAATACAGCCAGTTTAGACTGTTTGAAAAAGGTTGAGATTGATTGGATGAAATCCAACGATTTCGTCTAACATTTTTGTGATGGTTTGAAAATGTCACACCTTGTAAAATTGCCAGATTATATTATACTTTAGACCGAAAATTGAGCTACTTTTAAACCGAACTAAAATTAGTACAAGTTAGCTGCATGCAACCAAATCGGTTACATTCTTATGACTGTGAGTGTGAACAATTCAAATTATGATGTTTCCATGTCATTGGGTTTTTTGTTTACATTCGGGTTTTACGCAAGTTACAAGATACGTACACGATATTTTGGTGGAACCTTGGACCGCAAATACCCGACAAAATTGGGTTTAACTTAATAATAAAATTTAAGTGATTCAAAGTGTCATACATTCTCACCAACATACTCCCACAGCTTAATGAATTTTAATTCTTAATAGGTAATTTTATCAGCTTGTGGACCGGCCGTTAGACTTTGCTTTTGGATGTTTTTAAACTTACTACTCGAGTGATGCCGTTACTTCCTGGATGGATCGCTATTACTCTACCAAATACCCATTGACTTGGATACATGTTGTCCTCTCGTACGTGAACAACGTCATCGAAACGTTGTTTTAATGCCGTGAGATAGTCTTAATGCCATCGTTTCCAAAATCCTTGAATTCGCTGTTGGATATGCTGCCTTCTGGATAATTTGTTTTGAGGTACTTCGTCTAACATTGGTTCTTGAATGATTGTCAGCGCTTCTCCAACCAAAAAATGAGCTGGAGTTAAAACATGTAACTCAGTTGGATCATCCGTTAGTCTGCATAGTGGCCTTGAATTCAGAAGTGACTCGATTTGGACTATATTAACGCCGTCATTTCTTCAAATGTCAGATTTATGTTTGAGACCCTCTTTAGTTGGTATTTTCAAAGATTTTACAGACGATTCCCACAGTCCGCCAAAATGAGGAGCGTGTGGTGGATTAAATTGAAATTGAATGCCTTTCTACAAGAAAAATTCAGATATTAGTGGATTTGTTTTAATTCTCTGTTGGCTCCAATGAAATTTGACCCGTTGTCACACCAAATTTGCTGAGTGCTGCCAGGAAAGAATCGGTGTCAAGGCTGCTCACTACTTCCAAATGCACGGCCTTTACTGCTGAACATACTAAAACTGCTACGTACGCTTTTTCTGTTGGAGATGTGTTGCGTTTTCTTCGTTTGATATAATACTGTGGGCAAAAAATAGTAAGAATTTCTTCATAATTTTAAAATTCTTTATTTATTTCTCCAAATATATTTCGTCCCCCTCAAAGTAATCCCCCCGGCCTCAATACACTTGTGCCAACGTTTTTTCCAATCCTCGAAACAGTTGTTAAAGTCAATTTCCGGAATAGACTCCAATGCGCGTAGCGATTCACGTTTAATGTCTTCAATTGACTCAAAACGGTTTCCCCGGAGCAGTCGTTTGAGTTTGCTGAACAGCCAGAAGTCACACGGAGCTAAATCAGGCAAACACGGTGGTTGCGAAACGATATGGGTGGAATTTTTGGCGAAAAAATCACGTAAAACCAATGCAGTATGAGAAGGTGCATTATCGTGGTGCCAAAACCAAGAGTTGTCAACCCATAATTCCGGCCTCTTTTTACGAATAGCTTCGCGCAAACGACGCATAACACTCAAATGGTATTCCTTGTTGACAGTTTGGCCAGTTGGTAGGAACTCGGAGTGCACCACACCTCGATAATCGAAGAAAACTGTCAACATCACCTTAATTTTTGACTTGCTTTGACGTGGTTTTTTCGGCTCCGGCTCACCTTTTGTACGATATTCGGCCGATTGATCGTCTGTTTCCATGCTTACGAATAGATCCAAGACCCATCGCCAGTTATAATACGTTTCATGACATCCTGGTAGTCGGAAAGCATTGTTTCACAGACGTCAACGCGACGCTGTTTTTCCAAAAAATTGAGTGATTTTGGAACCAATCGTGCTTTCACTTTTATTAGGCCCAAATGATCTTTCAAAATGGTTTTCACTGATCCTTCCGATATTTCAACGATGCCAGTAAGGTCTCTGACTGTTAATCGTCGATTCTCGAGCACCAATTCCTTGATTTTATTAACGTGTTGATCATTAGTTGATGTTGATGGCCGTCCACACGTTCTCGACCCTCTTTGAACAATTTGTACCAATCAAAAACTCTTGCTCGCGACATACAATTATCACTGAAGGCCTTTTGCAACATTCTGAACGTTTCGGCACCACAAAATTGATTCCGTACACAAAATTTAATGGAACTTCTTTGTTGAATAATTTCACTCATTGTAAAAATCGCCGAATGCACTTTTTGTACTTCAGAAAGACAAGCGTATACTAAACACTAATGATTATTTTGATGTGACATTTGGCACAGATGCCACTGACAGTCATACCAATATAAAAAAAAATATTTCGACGAATGTCTTACTACTTTTTGCCCACAGTAGTAAATCGGCCCAGCATAATCTAGACCCGAATTCAGAAATGGTCGACTTTGGATGCATCGTGTCGCTGGCAAATCGGTCATTTCTTGATCTGTTTTGGAGTAACGGTAGCGGATACACACCGTGCAGAATTTTATGCAGCGTTTGATCATATACCTTGCCCCAATCATCCAACACTTGCTTCTTAGAATGCTTCACGTTAATGAATTACCAGCATGCATATGGCTGTAATGTAAATCACGAACTATTTTTTCACAAACGATATGATTGTTTGGTATAATCACTGGATGCCTGGTAAAATATGGTAGTGATGACTTTCTGAGACGCCCGCCTACTCTTAGTAACCCATCCGAAGCAACAAATGGGTCGAGTGAAGATAAGAGGTGTTTTGATGGTAATAGTAAGTTTTTATTAACAGTTGGCATTCCATACATTGCGTAGAATTATGTGTTCAGCATCATTCAGGTCAGCTGGCGTGATTGTATCCTTATGAAAATTGGTAAGGTGTTTCGTGCGGGTTGGTCTTCCGAATCTTAAAAAATAGACCATTACATTTCGAATTTTGTGGATTTAGAACTACGTTTTCTTCAGTAGTCATCGCTGTCAAACGTTGGTGTACTTGGACCGTTCTTCCACTTCTGCTGTTGTCAATTTTGGTTTTGGCCAATTTTACTCTCGTTAATTTAACCAAATTGGTCCCTGCCACCAAAGTAGTAACTGTGATAATGTCTTTGGTTTGACTCCCCTTGTTATTGCATCAGCCGGATTATTATTTGAGTCAACATGTGCCACTTGCTTTGAGGAATGGTCGCAAACCAATGGAGTACTATCATAGAATCTATCCAAGCGAAGATCTCTACACTCCTGTCCGATAGAGTTTCTGTACAAAATTTGTTTAGCTTGCACAGAAGGACCACGCCAAACTGTTCCAAATGCGGTAGCGATATTTGCTTTATTGGTGTAACTTGACTCTTAGCAATCACAATGTTTACGGTAGATTCGCCAGACTCGTTCGTAGATTGCAAATATTTGACGCACCCATAAGCAGCTTCGGAGGCATCACAGAATGCGATGTGCCTTCCATCATAAAATTTGCCTGCCATCGACAAGATCTTCCTTTTGGTCCAATTTGTATCTTCAATGCCTTTCTGAACTTTGACCAAAAAGTTGTCGAGTTCTGCGTCCGATGTAATACCAACAGTCTTGATAGTTGCATCGTATTTAATCGACTTTGGTATATCTTGAACTTCGTTTTGCGATAATGAATTCAAAATTTCTGGAGAATTAGATTTCCACTTTCTTACGTTGAAACCGCTTTCACTCAAAATGTTGTTTAATTCTTCTTTAAGTTTTACTGCTTCTTGAATAGTGTTACATCCGTCATGCTTAATGATTTGTGATGCTGGTGCAGATTTCTTCAATGTTTTTACCGCACATGCAGTTCCACAAGTCACTGTGGTTAGTTTGTATGTTTTGATTTGTTGCATCGAATTTTCGCGCCACAGGTTGACAAGTATCTGGCGGTACATTTTTTCTATATCTGTTACTAGGGCGATTGCATGTTTTCGAACATTTAGGATAATTGTACTCAGGTCACGTTGTATATTTGGGCCAATTTGCAAAACGTGATTAATAGACAGTCCCGTGGTAGTTTTTGATGATGTGTTAAAGACGACTCTTAATTTGGTCGTGCTACTGATGGGCTTGACAACGGCATGATGCGGTAAATAATATTTTTTGCCATCTTGCTTTGGAATTTGTTCTGGTGGTAAGAACTTCATATGTCCCATGGCAATATACTCATTCATGAATTGTCGGTACGATTCAAAAAACTCTGGTGCCCTCGTAAACGTTCTTTCCATTGAGAGTAGGCGATCATGTGCAGCTTTATAAGAACTACCTAATGGAGGGGTTGGTTTGGGGAGGGAAGGAAAAGGAAAGTTTTACGATGAATTGCCCATTTCTGCTTCTGGTAGTAGTTTCATCATAAAAGGCTTCACAGTCATGGATGGCTGCTGGCTTGATGTGAGATGAAAGTTCTTCTCCTTCCCAGAATTTTTTCAAATCTTGGTGTAGATGTTCGTTAGTGATTTGAATTAAAGGATCAGAGCCGACGTGTAAACTGGTGAAATGTTGTAACCGGTTGTTTGATGATCTCACTACTAACCAGCCGAACTTGGAATATTGCAATATTGGGAATCCGTCAACTATGTGCCTTTCAGAAGAGAAGTACGTCGATTTTGTGTGGAGTACAGCATTCGGGATCTCCTAATTCTAAATTCAAAGGTGATTTGTTGAGTATTACTGGTTTAGATTGCAGATAGATAATGAAGCGTTACTTCGCTTTAGGCCTTGGCTTTAGGCCTAGGCGTAAGATTCGGTCACGAAAGAAGTTTGTGAGCCCGAATCTAGCAATGCTCGATGCAACTGGAATTCACCGATACGTGATTTGATGTGGATCACTGCTATTGGTAGTACCGTGTTCGTCGAGGAATATTGTGTGTGAAGTACCTGTGTATTAACCTGGTTATTATTCGCTTATGTTGATTCAATAGTGCACCTTGTAATTTGGCTTCGCTCTTCGCGCCACAATTTTTATGTATATGTCATTCGCAAGATGACTGATCCATTGAAATATGATGGCTTGTTGATGTTTGGCTGGAATCACGAATTTTATTCTGACGTTGGTATGACGATTTAGAAAAGCACTTTGTACTAGTGGGTCCTTTTTTTTAGACAATTGACACATAAATTATTTTCTGAAACCATTTTGGATTTCGCAACCGTTTCGGACCGCAAATACCAGACAAAATGTGGTTTAATTTAATAATAAAATTTAAGTGATTCAAAATGTCATACATTTTCACCAACATATACCGCTGTACCGCTCTCTGTTGACGGTTATGGAAATGCCCGTTTCGCTTTGCAAGAAGAACGGACTGATGATTTTGCCAGACCAAAATCCGAACCAAGAAGTGAATTACTCCGAAAATTTTGCTTTTCCACATATCCATTCATCTAAAAATGGTCCTCGTCGCTATAGATTAGTTTTTTTGGAGAAATTTGAATCAACTTCCAACTGCTCCAGGGCCCAATCAGCGAACTCACCGCGTTGTCTATAGTCGTTTACCATTAGTTCCTGCAGACAAGTTTGATTTTACACGGGTGCAATCAAAAGTCTCGACTCAAAATTCCCCAAGTTGAAGTCGCAGAAGGGACAAGTTCTTGTAAACGACGAGAAATTGACGGCCTTGGGTTTTCCCGTGCACTCTCACGCACAGCAGCGATGTTTTCAGCAGACCTTGCGTTTCAGGGACGTACGGGTGTTGGCTGATTATTTATCAAACCTGTTGACTCGAATTTGGCTAAATGTCGAATAGTCGACTCGGGAGGATGGTTATGGCGAGGATAAAAATTACGTAATGTGCGGAACGTACATCGAACGGAACTCTAATTTTGAAAATAATATTTGATGATTCACAACAAATTTTACGATGGCAGTTGCTTTAACAACATGGTTATAGCTTAACATATTTCGAGCGTTCCTATTGAAAGACGCCTTATAAACGGATCCAATTTATGAAAATTTAAATAAAATAATTTTATCAACATGTAAAGATCAAAATATTAAGAATTTGTAAGTTTTGTATTCGAGAGATAGCTCAACGAACTCAGAAACTATTGTTTGGCCGGACTAGTAGGTTACTTCAGGCGATGGAAGGAGGTTTAACGTATTTGGATTATTTTTTTAGAATTTTTGTATGTTTGGTAGACGAGATATAGTCCATTGAACTCAGAAACGAGTTATTGGCCGGATTAGAATAGTTTCTGAGTTCATTGGACTATATCTAGTCGAGTCCTAAGGTAGGACGTTAAAGGGAACCGCAAACAAGTTGAGAGTGCCGTGACCCCAGAACAGATTAACAGAAATTAATAAAAAAAACATTAAACCTTTATCCACTAGTCGGGTCAACGAATTGTTTCTGAGTTCATTGGACTAAATCTCGTGCACCAAACATACAAAAGTCCTCACAAGATTGAGAGAGGCATTTTTTACATTTTGGTATTCGAGATATGGTGAATAAAGACAGAAATTATTCGTTGGCCGGACTAGTGGGTTATTTCAGGTGACACAGGGAGGTTTAAAGTATTTTTTTTGTTTGATTAGCTTTGCAATTCGTTCTGGGGCCGAAACACTCTCAACTCTTTCACTGTTCGCTTTCAACGTCCTACGTTACACAGTATAGCAAAATCGGAGCCGTACGGCTATTTGAAATCATGTTTTCAGAATATTTGTATGTTTGGTATGCGAAATATAGCCCATTAAACTCAGAAACTATTCGTTGGCCGAATTAGTGAGTTACATCAGGTGATAGAGGGAAGTTTAACGTATTTGAAATAATTTTTTGAGAATTATTTAATATTTGGTATTCGAGATATAGTCCAATGAGCTCAGAAATAATTCGGTGTGAATCGTGATATTAAAAAAGTCGTCCAAGTGCAAATTAGAATTTGGAATAGTACGGAGTAACAGCTTTTTTACAAACTCCCGCGGGCTAGTAAAGCCATTAGTCTCTACTATTCCGAATTCCAATTTGCACTAATTCCGTATAAAATATTCCGTGGGGTGAAAGGTAAACCATTTCGAGAGTAAGACTCTCATTTAATAGATTTCGAAGCAATAAAACAGTTTTGGCTAAAGTGCAGATGACGTATACATTGCAAAAATCGGGTAAGATGAATTTGTTTAAAAATGTCGGTCGATACACCTCGTTTATAGGAGGTGCAAGCCAAAAATTTCGGTAAAATTATCACATTTTCCTGGAAAATTTTGACATTTTCATTTTTTTTTCTATGATAAGTTAAAAAATAATAAATAATGATAAATTTTAGATTTTGATGTTGGAATTGTGAATTTATGATAAAATTGCAACATTGTTCGCGAAAATCTAGAAATTTTCCATAGGTTTCTAAATATTTTCAAATGTATAACTTTTGGTATTCGGTTATGATTTGAAAAATTGGACACTTAGGGGTTATCCTGTACGGAGGAGTTGAATGCTAAGCGGCTTTGGGGAGTTCCCAATTTTAGTATGTGAATAACAAAACAAATTTCGACAAATTTTGTGCTTATGTAAGACGAATTAAAATACCCCAAATGTGTCACTAAATTGATCAGCACCCCGGTGTACATATAGTAAGGGAGAGAATCCCTGAGAGACTTAAACATCAAAAAAGGTTATCAATGTTGTTATATAATTCCGCTGAGAATATCATCTTACCCTGAATAGACTGGAGTCTTACACAACCCCACTCCGCCCGCCTGTTTATATAGCGTTCTGGATTCATTTCAGTCATTTTTTATATACGTTCAGAGAAACCCACCCAAGTATTTTTAACCCGTTGTTATTGTAACTATTTACACCACATTCGGTATGCTTAAAAATTAAATGAAAATCTATTCATGCTGGTAGTTTGTTAAAAAATATATTTAAAAGTACAAAATTGGTATAAAAAAAACTAAACACAAAATTCGAAAAATGCAGATACAATAATTTTTCTGTTTTTAATTTCTTCGTTTTGTTATTTCCTTCTCAAAAATAGAAAAGTTTTCCAATTCCAACATAAATCATAAAACAATTGGAAAAATGTTTCATATATTTGTTGTATATAAACGAATTTAGAAAATTCCAAGTTCTCCTTTTCTAGTCCACAATATTCTTCCTACCTACACATATGAGTTAAGTAAGTATAAGACGTTTTGTATGTACAAGTATGTAAGAGGAGGTCACCACTGACATAAATTAGAAAATATGTGTTTTCTTATTCTTCCGTAGATGTAAGAGGACGGGAAATTTAGACATCTTCATATTATGTAGATACATATTAGGTATGTACGAGTACCATGTACTAGGTATGCATGTAAGATTGGTTTAATTTTATTTTTCTAAAAAATGTACTTAGGAGTATAAAAAATTACATAACGGTTCCACATCGAAGGTATTTTTATTTTTCATTTTAATATAGAAAATATATATTTTTACACACACACACAGGCACAAGTAAATGAAATTAAAGTGGTAGGAAAATTGGAAAATTTCATATTTATATGCTTTATGTGTGTTATTTATGAGTGACCTCTGAAAACTATATAAGCACAATAAATTTATAAGGATATATGTTTGGTTATTAAAAGGGTGACGTTTACGATTTCTTAGTGTTATTTTGTGGAAAGTGAAAATGCTTGAGCTTGCGGTAAGTATGTATGTCATATATTATATATTTATAGGTAATAAGAATCCATTAAATAATTTTATGTCTGTTTATGGTGCTAAATTTAAGCAAGGGTGCGATTATTTTTTTCTTGGAACCCCCCCAAATTTGTATGTACTCGTATAAAAGAGATATTGATCTTTTCCAATTGTAAATCATCTGAATTTCGTTTTAGTTTTGGTAACTTTTCTAACCAAAACAAAATGTTGGGAGTTTGCTTAACCAATTGCTTAATGCAATGGACTAATACAAATCATCAAGACACAGGTGATGCAGTGTGGATCAATCAACTTTATCAGCCATATGGACTATTCCGAATGCAACTTCTTCCATTAATTGGGCGATCCTTCAGAAATTTGGTGCAAATTCGTGTAACGGAAGTGGCAGCTCCTATGGGGATTTTCAATTTTTGCCATTAATAGTTGAAAAGTTAAGCTTTTACAAAAAACAATATACAAGAAGTATGGTGTATTCGAGATCTATGTATACATTCGTGGTAAAAAAAATTCGGATGTTGGCCTTAGCATATCCACCACTCCATTTTTTTACTATGTAAAACAAAGTAACACGATCAACCTTTGCTGAAAATTCAATCTTTAAATTTATATGGATCTTTTGGATTCTTTGTCGTTTTCGTAAATAAAGGGTGTTTTTTTAAGAGGTTGCCGATTTTTTTTTTGAATAAAACACATATAAAATTATGAAATGACCAAAATTTTTTTTTATTTGGTAGATAATTTTTTGGCATTTAACATTTAAACACAATTTCTGGCATATGGCTACCACGACTATTTTTCACAAATGTCATTCTGGAGGTCCAATTTTCCAGCACTTTTTCAAGCATTTGAGGGCGTATGTCAGCAATGACACGTTGAATATTGGTTTCCAAAGCGTCAATCGATTGAGGTTTATCCACATAAACCAATGACTTCACGTATCCCCACAAAAAGTAATCGAGTGGCGTCAAATCGCACGAACGCGGAGGCCAATTCACCGGACCATTTCTCGAAATAATGTTGTCGTTGAAAGTTTCTTTCAATAAGTCGATTGTTTCACGTGCTGTATGGCAAGTGGCACCATCTTGTTGAAACCACATTTCATTCATATCCATATCTTCAAGATTTGACAACAAAAACTCATTTAACATGGTTCTGTATCGATTTCCATTCACGGTAACGCGTCGTCCTTCCTCATTTTTAAAGAAATATGGACCGATGATCCCACCAGCCCATAGACCGCACCAAACAGTACATTTATCAGGATGCATTGGTAATTCTAGAACGGCGTGTGGATTATCTTTGCTCCAAATGCGACAATTTTGTTTGTTGACGTATCCATTTAACCAAAAATGCGCCTCATCACTGAAGAGAATTTTACGGTAAAAAAATGGATCTTCGTTCAATTGATTTAACGACCAATCACTGAATTCACGGCGCAAACGATGGTCGTGTGGCTTTAATTCTTGCACCAATTGAATTTTGTATGGCACCAAACCCAAATCTTTACGTAAAATTTTCCATAAAGTCGATGGACAAAGTCCAATTTGCTGAGCACGACGACGAATCGATAAATTGTCGTTTTCTTCGACACTGGCCTCAACGACAGCAATATTTTCTTCTGTACGAACTCTTCTCATTCTTGTCGGTGGCTTGGCATCCAAAAGAGTGAATGTAGACCGAAATTTGGTAATTACGTTCTTTATGGTGGTCTCTGACGGACGATTATGTGCACCATAAAATTCACGAAGTGCTCTATAAACATTTTTAATTGAACACTGATTTTGAAAATAAATTTCCACGATTTGAAAACGTTGTTCTGGAGTTAACCTATTCATAATGATTTGCCAAACAATACTGAGTAGAAATGCCACTTTGAGCTGTCAAAACAACTGTCATAAAATAAAACGACATCTATCGGAAAAACAAACCTCCTAAAAAAACACCCGTTACTACAGGGTGGCTGAGACCAAATGTTACTGACTTCACTCTGCTGTCATTTGTGTAGTTGTCATTTTCGCGCGTCAATTTTTTGACAGATTGAAGTTTGGTTAGTTGTTTACATGTGGTCAACAAATAATTGTTCTAAATTAATATCTTCATAAAAAAATCGTAATGAAATTCAAACGTAATAGTGTAATTGCACTGTATTTGGGTGGAAATTCACGAACAGCAATAGTTCGTCAGCTCCAACATTCGCGAATAAAATGTTTGTGTATCGAACCTTAACTCGATACAACGAAACTGGTAGCATCGCTAAACGCAACAGAGGCGGTCCTCTTGACGATACAGCATTCAAACCATATTGAAAAATGAACTACACTTGAAGCCCTACAAGATACAAAAAGTTCAAGATCTTACGGAGGCACAAAAAAAACGTTAGGCTTGAAAGAACACGAGCATTGAAGGCCTTGGCCGAACGTGATGAGATTCCAAAAATTGTATTTTCTGATGAGAAAATTTTCCTCATTCAACAGTATGTGAATAAACAAAATGATCGTGTTTGGTTAGAGCACAAGTCCAACGATAATTTGGACACAAGAGTTGCCATGCGCAAGCAATCACCAGCTTATGTTATGGTTTGGGCTGCAGTGACTGCAGATTGTCGCACTCGTCTGGTTTTCATCGAACATGGAGTCAAGGTAAACCAAGAGGTGTACCGCCAAAAGATCCTAAACGATGCTTTGCTACCTTGGGCACGTAAACACTGGTACGAACCGTTGGACATTCCAACAGGACTCGGCACCATCACACAAAGCTCGAGCGACACAGCAATTTTTACAAAATTGCGTTCCGCGGCTAATTTCGTCGAAAGAATGGCCACCATATTCACCAGACTTGAATCCCATGGATTTCTCCACATGGTCCATTTTGGAGAGTAAGGTGTCCACTAAAAAATACGAAAGTGTTGATGCATTGAAGTCAGCTCTTGTTCGAGAATGAAATAAAATTCCGCAAGCTCACGTTCGGTCAGCATGCAATGCTTTCTATGGAATACTGAATCAAATAATTAGAGCCAAAGGAGGTCATATCGAGCAGTAACATGTTTTCATAAAATGTAATATCTTTTCAACATATTCCACGAAATTTCAATAAAAAATAATCAAAATTAAAAAATTACAACGTTTTCATTTGGTAACACTTGGCCTCAGCCACCCTGTATAATACTGTTACGAATTCTACTCTACTTAAGTGTAACACTTGGTGGTCGATCAACCAAAAGAGCGCGAGTTCGAATCTTGTTTTTATTGAGGTGATTATTATTCATATAAGATCATCGATGAAGTATTCCTCCAATACTGATTTGGAATTTTATTTTAGAACTGGAATGCCGTTCAAGTCTCTCTGTGGAGAGGAATATGAAGGTAACGAAAGAAATTGTAAACGGTGGCGATAATTATCATCGAAAATACTGGAATTAACAACGAGAGCTAATTATCAAGATAGGGGAATTGGTGATGTGGAATGTTCGCAAATACCACTACATGTGAAAGTGATTTACAATTGTAATACACATACAACGCCAGATGCAATAAACAGAATAATCTCTAACAGATAAAACAGATAAAACAAATTCAAAAATGGAAAACAAAACCATAAACAAAGAAGCGTCAGACAACGAAGTACAACCTAAAAGAGATAAGTCGCAGAAGACTGAATACTCAACGGACGAGAAAGAGTTAGATAAGGAAACTAACTGGATGTTGAAAAAGGGAAAAACTAAACAAAACCACTGAAAATCACTGCTCTGAACAATAATGTATGGAAGATAAACACTTCCAATCCAAACGCATACAGAAACTTATCAATGAAGCTGAATATGGAAAAATGTCAGTGGTACACGAACGAAAATCAAACGACCGTCCCATCAAGGTCATGACAAGAGGCCTACATCCAACCTGTGAAAGTAATTCAATAATGGAGGACCTAGAAAATAAAGGATTTAAAATCTTTGACGCCGTGAACATTATTAAAAAAGAGAGACGTAGCGGAGAGAACCGAGTAGAACGTCCCTTAAGCTAGCAGAACCCATACAGCAGATCATTACAAGATACTATGAATAAATATAGGCAAATGGTAGGCTAATTAAGAAACAGTTAGCAGAACCCATATCAAAAAATGATTTAAAAACAATTGGAAAATTAAAGGTTAATTTTAGGCTAATTAAATGCCCTATTTAAATTTTTAAAAGAAAAGATTAATGAGAATAAAAATCATCTTATGGCATTAAACATGGGTTCTAGACAATACAGTCAAGCTTATGAAACACAGCTCAAACATCACCATGATATCTGTAAACAACTTGAGGAATGATCAACAGCAATTAAGTCATGAAATGCTCCTTCTGAATGAATAGAGAATTCGCTATACTGAGCATGATCAAATTGACCTTAATTTTAAAAAACCGAGAGGAAACGCAGCAACGCCTACTAGACGTGGTGTCTGATGCACGTCGAAAGATATCACATCCAAGAATACTCACGCCAGCACAGCTAGAAGGCCAACTGTATCTAATTCGACAACATATAACTCGACAACAATCACCATTCCCCTCACTCGATTTTTATGCGAAATACCACTAATTTATAACGCATTAACGAAAAACAGGAATAGGTGCGAGATAGCGGTGTTGCAGCGAAAAATGAAACTTGATAAGGTATGCACCATCATGACAATAAATTGGACAAACCTCAACGAAACAACTGTTGATTTGCTTTGTGATTCCAAAATAAAGTCGTCCAAACTTTCAAGGATCTAGAGTAGTTATCATAAGTGCTGCAACGTCACTGTTGGCACTGCATCCAACAATATTGGCAAATTATTCCACAAGTTAGCCCACCTGGTGACGGGTAGCAATCTACGAACTTTTAATTTAGAAATCAAGAGTAGTGCTTCAACCGAAATAAGTTTCCAAATCAGGCAAACGGTAGGTACCATGGCATTAGAAGCAGAAATAGCAACTATATAAAGGAAAACAAATACCTGCAGGCATGCCTAATGAGAGATAACATCATGTCCATCATTACACTATGATCTATCTCATCTTCTGGAGTTGCCTATGCCTGGGAATTTTGTTCGTGCTTCGTAAATTTAAATGCTGATTAGCATATCGACACACTTAGAATTTCTTGATATTTTGCTGACTGGACTATTATAACCGTAAATTCTAAGTATACAAGTATACAGGGTGTTTGGCGCGTGAACCGGTAGAATGAGGGGCGGGGGTCATTAGGAATCTTTCATCCCGTAGAACTGAACTCCTAAGTGTCACTGAGAAATGGAATTTTTAAGTTTTATTTAAATTACCCAAAATATCGTCTTAAGCGTAAAGGCACGAAATAACTTTTATTGTATCCTGCAATGTGATTTTATTCTAAATAAATCATTATTTAATACAATTCGCCTGAGAAAGATGACTTATTGGCTTTCAAATCATAAAAATGTGTAAAAGTATGAAAAAATCACCCTCTAAATTCAATTATTAGGTGTGCAACTAAATTTTCGGGTTTTTTTTAAATTAAAAATTTTAATAGAAATATAAAAAATGGTTTATTCAAAGTATTGTCCTTCGCTATCTACATATGTTTACCATCTCTCTGGCAAACGACGCGCCTTTGGACCGAAACCATTCATTCAACCAATTCTCCACTTCCTCAAAACTGGCCAAGTGCAGCCCTGCCAAGCCATGCGCCATCGACCGAAACAAGTGATATTCCGAAGGGATCAGGTCTGGCGGATAAGGCGGGTGCAATACCAGATCCCATCTCAGCGTTTCGATGGTGTCCTGGACGATGGGAGTGCGATGGCATGGTGCGTTGTAGTGCTGCAATATCACTCGTTTGTGTCTCGTCTGTGTTCCATGCTGGCCGTTTTACGAGCAATGCATGGTTCAGATTAATGAGTTGTTTTCCGCCGTCGATGTAGATGCTTCGCCACGTGAAAGCCTTTTGGCATTTGATATTCTTAAAAAAGATCCACTTCTTACCTCCCGTAACAAATCGATGCAGGAAGCTCTTTCTTCCATGCCGTGAAAGCAAAATTTCGCAAGTGGCTCTTCGATTTTTCACCTGTTCCTCAGTCAATTCATGCGGCACCCATTTTCCCTCCTTTTGAATATTTCCCATAGGACGTAAACGTTTGGAAATACCTTGGCAAGTCGTATTTAATGCCTCCGTAAGTTGGTCTTAAATTTGCGTATCATCTTCATCCAATGACGCTTGCAGCTCGGTGTCTTCAAATGTTTTTAGTTTTCGGAAAAGCTTCTTGTCCTCAATGTCTAAATCGCCACTTCTGAAGCGTTTAAACCAATATTCACAGGTAGTTTTCGATGGTGAATGTTCGGAGGGAAGAGGAAGGAGAATTTTGTTTCAAGTTGAACCAGAAAAGCAAAGCTTCCCGCAAATCATGTTTGTTTGGCACAAAGCTCGACATTTTCGTTATTAAAAAAAAGATTTTTGCGTTGCGATATGTGCTGATATTCTGACATAAATGACAACTATAGATGTGTTGCTAGCACCATCTATGTGTGAAACCCAGAAATTTAGTTGCACCCCTGATAAATAAAACTAAAGGTTATTTTTTAATTAACTTTTCTTCAAAATATTCTCTAGTTTATGCCCTTCCCAATGGTATACTACATGTCATATAGAAATTACTCATTTTGTGGTCAAAATAAGAGATACTTTTTTTCCGGGCTCATTTATTAGATTTTGTTCAAAATGACCTCCTCCACTCCGTATATAGCAAGCACGGCATTTTATCTTATCTCCATGGTTGTTGTGGGAACTTGCATTTCACTTTTCCTTTTTTCAAATGTGGCGCGTACCCTTTCAATTAAAATTTCTCTTGTGGGCGTCTGTGTTGCTTACACCAATTCCTTAAAACGACCCCAGACGAAGAAATTCATGGGTGTGAGGTTTGGCAACCGTACGGGTAAAGGAATAAGGCCATCTCTCCTAATCCATAAGTTTGGGAATGAATTATCCAAGTCTTTTTTTACCGTTCGTTAGTTATGTGCTGGGCAGCCATCATTTTGAAAAGCAATCGATATATTTTCTAAAACTGATAAAATCAGCTCAGGTACCTCATTTTGAACAAATTCGTGATAAATATCTCCGGAAAGGCGTTGGTCCGATAAGATAATCCGATATGGTCCGATAAGATTTCGACCAATAACACCAACCCAAACATTAACGCTTTTCCTTTGGAAAGAATTCTGCCTTTTTGTGAAAGGATTTTGGCCTTTTCTGCCCCAGTGGTGCAGATTGTGTAAATTCACAATTTTCTCACAATTAAAGTTAGACTTATCTGTCCACAAAATCCTTTCCAAAAAGTTATTATCTTCAACATCGTTATGCAGTATAAATCTACAAAACTCCAGCCGCCTAGCATTATCACCCTTATCGAGAACTGATAAATGACAAATATGATACATTTTCTGTAAACTGAGAGAAGAAAAAACTGGGTATAATTCTTGAACTGGAGTGTAATGGAATGCATGCCTTCCATCTACTCGTAGAACCGACCACACTTTCCAGACTGATAAGTTTAGTATTTCAGCGACAACTTGTAGGCTTAAATATTATTAAAACTTAAACGTCTGTCTCGCTATGAAAACTCTATAAAATACAACCTAAGAATTAAATTCTAAGTTTAGGCTGAAAGATTATGAGTAAAAATTGTATTTTGCCCATGTTCTGTTCATTCATGATGAACGATTTTTATCGTCAGAAGAAGGGAAAAATAAAAATTCCACCTCGATATCCTCATCAGACCCAACCTTAACCTATAGTTAAAACCTACCTATGCTCAAGGACTATCGAATCGGCAGAGTCAGACTAGTGTCTATAAGGCAAAATCTCGAATGATGAACGACTTTATCGATAAAAATGGGTATAATCTAAATTTCACCCCTATAACCTGATCAGACTCACCCCTAATCTAAAATAAAAATCTACCTTGGATTATGGGCTATCGAATCGGCCTAGTCAGATTGGTGTCTATGTGGGATAATCTCGAATGAAGGATCGACAGAAGAAGGGAAACATAAAAATGTCACCCCTATAACCCCATCAGACTCACTCCTAACCTATAATCAAAATCTAAATATGGTCAGGAGCTATCGAATCGGGTTAGTCAGATTGGTGCCCATCTGGGAAAATCTCGAATGATGGACGATTTTATCGTCAGAAGAAGGGAAACATAAAAAATTCACCCCTGTAACCTCAACAGACTCACCCCTAACCTATTATCAAAATCTACCTATGATTATGGGCTATCGAATCGGCATAGTCAGATTGGTGTCAATGTGGCAAAATCTCGCATCATGGACGATTTTATCGTCAGAAGAAGGGAAACATAAAGATTTCACCCTTATAACCCCATCAGACTCACCCCTAACCTATAATCAAAATCTAAATATGGTCAGGAGCTATCGAATCGGCTTAGTCAGATTGGTGCCCATCTGGCAAAATCTCGAATGATGGACGATTTTATCGTCAGAAGAAGGGAAACATAAAAATTTCACCCTTATAACCCCATCAGACTCACCCCTAACCTATATTCAAAATCTACATATGATCAGAGGCTATCGAATTGGCCCCCTATAAGCTCATCAGACCCACCCCTACCCTATAATCAAAATCTACCTATGGTCATGAGCTATCGAATAGGCCTAATCAGATTGGTGTCCATGTTGCAAAATCTCGAATAATTGTGTTTGCCGTCAGCACGAATTCAGCTTCGACGGCAGTCGAAATTTTAGCCTAAAATTTCAAAATTTCTCTGCTGATGGTGGAAATTTTAAAAACCATTGTATACTCCATGCGTAAATGTAAAGATTACACGTCCTAAACTGAGATGAGAGGGTTTTATGCCAAGGTGATTGATAACATTACATAATTTAAATAAAACTACAATAAACTAAATGAAAACTATAATATCTATATCATAAATAAATTCAACTTGTTAAAAGCACAGACATGTGAAAAGCTTACAACTGTTATTGTTGCTATTTTCGTCGGTGTTTGTATTCCGTAAAGCATAGAAAACAAAAATTTCCGAATTGAATGAAAATGTAATGTTGTATGTTGCCGTTGTCTTCATTATTATGATTATGATTATTATGGGTTTGGTTGATAAACACAACGAGAAAAGGGAAGCATAATGAAAAACAAAAGGAAATATA
Source organism: Nephrotoma guestfalica (assembly GCA_963691935.1). NCBI lineage: Eukaryota > Metazoa > Arthropoda > Insecta > Diptera > Tipulidae > Nephrotoma > Nephrotoma guestfalica. The sequence continues at coordinate 99,484,282 of OY829913.1, forward strand.
AAGATGATGATGATGATGGAAATGTTGACGGTGATCCCTACGTAGGCTTATATATGTATTGCATACGAGTATAAACTTGAACACATATATGTGTATATATAGTCTTTAAGGATGAGTTTAAAAATTACTACTTTTGAAGTGTTAAAATTACAATAGAAAAATAATGACAGTATAACAATACGAAAATTGTGATGGAAAAATAAGAAAATTTCTTGTATGTTATGTATTTTTCAGACGTGTATGAAACGAATATGTTGTTAGATGGTTTTTATGATTTTTTGTTGCCTTCTTTCAATGTAATTCATACGTTTACTCATATTGTGTACAAGCGCAAGAATTATGAGATGACGAACAATAGAAATGTAATGAAAAAAGTGGTAATAATCCTTTCACTTGAGATTAATATTAACCCTTTTCTCGCATTTTGCTACTTGCATGCATGGTGTGATTAACATTAGTAACAAATAAAAAGCAACTTAAATATCGTGTTGAGACTCATTCAGAAAATTTTGTGGCTCTCAAGTTCATCGGGGTTTAAGTTCAAAATGTTAAGTAATCACTTGGCTGTGAAAAATTCAATTTATTCTGTGCGGATTTAATTCTTGCGAAGTTAATAATACGGGGCCTTACCACATTCCATTACGTTTTATATACAAAAGCTGGTGCAGAAAGAATTAGTTTCGTATTTTTTTCAGCATATGACCTTGTTACGTAAATGTTCTGACTAATTAGATTAACAGTCATGTGTATAATCATCTCAAACCACCCACGTACATTTTATGTATAATAAGTACGTATTCAGATACACGAAAAACAGAATTTAAAAAACATCATCACGTCACATTTATCTCCATCACAAAATGTAATTATTTAATTCACCTCTCCTCATAAACCCTTCCGCATCTGTAATGTATACATTATTTTATACAACAGCGAACAATGTCTACTAAAATATTTAACAATCAAAACAAAGCAAATTTTCTTCAAAAGTTATAAATTTTCCTCTTTATGTAGATGTATTTTATACGTAACGTACGTACGTACGAGTAAATGGCAGAGAAAGAAAATCCTCGTACGTACACAACAGAACACACAATACTCTTAAATTTCAAGCATAATTATAATCTCAATATACATATGTATGTATATATTGTACAGCAACAACAATAAAAGGAGGCTTAAATTACTTAAAAACATTGTACGTATTACATTTTCAGCCAGTTTTTCCAGAGGCAACAACATCCATTATGCATGGAGTACAACATAAAAGGAAAATCTCTATCTGTACCTCTATGTTAGTACGCAGAGTGGGCTCTCATTATGGTGTGGCTATATAATAATAAACAGTGGCGGTCAACAATTTATTTACCACTGAAATCAAATGCAGAAACTAAAATTATGAAAATGTTTGATTTGGATATCTTACCACTAGCACGGAGTGTAGAGTGACCAGACCAAAATTCCTAAATTATTTTCAATATTAATCCAAAAAAGTTTGATCCCAAAAATTGGTATGGTGGACTATTGTTGGGGTATTTTTAATAAGAAGTCCTTTCTTTTATAGGGTAAACTTTGTTCTATGTGTCGGTCTGTGTCCTCTCTGCAGCCCAAGTGGATTAACTAATGTTCTCTCATTTTATGTTAGCTTAATCATTATCGTTTTTTGATGCTTTTTCATTTGTTTTGGAACGAAGTATCTGCGAGGGAATCGTTTGAGAGCGGAAGGATTATGTATAGGGCTGGTCAGGACTATTTTCAAAAATTTATGCGGAAGTGATGATTTTGGTATAGTAAACTGTTGTTTCGCCATAGTTCAGCCGCTCTTCGCCCCAGGTGGGTTGACTGATTAGGGTAGAACTTCGTACTTGGAGGTTTTTGTAAGGTTAGAAGAGATGACAACTTCCATTGAAGCTTTCTCGTTTTTGCCAGTATTTTGGAACAGCATTTGCGTGGAGCTCGGTTAGGAATGGGTCCATTCTAGGTTGAAGTTTGTAGCAAATCTGCTCCTGATCATTTTCCGCGAATGACTAAATTAAATAAAACCCGTTTTTTGTGAGAGGTTGTTCTTGTTTGCAAATGATTTGGGGGATGCAAGATTTGCATAAGGCCTGGAAGGCGCGGGAATTGGATTGAATTTGGAAGGGGAATGGTTCCTGTTGATTTTCTGTTGGGTTGAAAGTTTTTCGTATAGGAACTTTCTTGTTTTTTGATAGTGTTTTGTATACTATGGGATTTACGAAGAGGCAAGGTGGAATCTAAATTGATTTGGCATTTTGGTTCAGGACGTTTTTCTGGAATTTGGTCGGAAGTGAGGATTTTTCATAACAAAATGTTTTTACCAAAATTCGTCTAAGGCTGCGTGCCAAACTTAAGGTAAATACTTTACTACGCTAAAAACCGGTTTTAGGACAGATTTTTCGATCAGTTTGCCATAGAGTTTTTCAAAAATAATTGAATTTACCGAAAAATTTACTTAAAATTGACTTTTACCTTTAGTTTGGCACACAGCCTAAGTTCTCGTTTTATTTTTGGAAAAATTAGGAGACAAGCCGACGACTACGGTTTGTGATTGTGACAATGGATGTGGCATACACACACAAACACAACACTTGACGACTTCTCCTTGGCTGGGTGGGTGAACAGGGAAAGCGATACGATATCAGAGGTATGGAGGACGATATGAAAATGTTGTACAGCGTTTAGGTATGTGAGCTTCTATTCGTAAGCATGTGAAGTTATCCCAGGATTTCATCCCAGGTTCTATTCCATCCCAGTTTTTTTCATTTTATACCTCTATAAGACACAACAACAAATCCCAGGTTCTATCCCATCCCAGTTTTTTTCGTTTATTTGTTGTTCATGTAAAACCAATTCTAACTTATAATGAGGGAACTTATAATGAGGACCCCAGTGCCAGCCGTATGTTAGGATTGCCATAATCTTCTAACATCGATATGTCCCCATATAAATTTATATAGAAATCGTCTATAACTTCCAAATCCTTCCTGGGTCGGAAATAGCGATTGATGTTTTGCAAGAAAAGCGAAGGGATTTGTAAGTTGTGCGATTCGGACTTATCGCGAGGTGGAATGGATTCGACAAAAATGGTAATTATTTTTATCCTTCTGTGCCTCTGCCTAGATTTCTGTATTTAGGGGAGTATTTGGTTTACCACTGGTGAGCTCCAAATATTCACTGAGAATTAAACCAACTGTTGTTATTCGTTTATAATTCAATTCTGTTTATTACCTCGATAAACCGGGCTTTTTATACATGAAAATTTCTTACGCTTACAACCAACAATATTTATATACAACAAAAACACACAATACAATATACAAACATCTAAAAACTGTTGAATTTGCTACAATATACAATATTCCACCCGTGTCGAAACTGTGTCATCGACCGCTTGGACTATTGTATTATTGCGCATGTTGACATTGATTCAACATATTCCCGGGCTTTACTGATGTCGCACATCTGTTAAATTATGCTTTCGTTGGCTCTCGCTATAGAGGAGACGGCGGACGGTGGTTTGCAATGCATCTTTCTCTTAATTCGTTTGAAACCCAGATGACTCCTATTACAACAGCACTCCAAAATAAAATGTGGATCATTGCGTAATTGTGGATATGATGAGCACTCTGATAATGGAAGGTAATCTGTTCATCATTTTTCAATGATTCCTTCTGGCGAGGTTAGTAAATTCAATTGATCCACCTCGTTTGCTTTATTTTTGACCACAGCACTGAATTCCCGTAGGTTGTTAGCCCTATGCACTAAATGAGTTGCGTGGTGAGCAAATTTATTGATATTGTGTTTAGCTGTTCCTACCGCAATTATTTGAACGTCTGAGTCTCTGAGCACGCAGCCGGATTCGATTTCCACTATACCGGAACCTACGATGGTGTAAGATTGGATTTTAGACCCACATATGACATCGATTGTGATTTCGTTGGGTATCACATATATCCACTGGTTGGCAGCGTGAAGTTTGATCCAATGATTACTAGCTTTTGTTGACCTAGTGCCGCATTCGGTGTCCAATTCGTTCTTTCGTTGTAATATCGCTACCTCACATGACGTTTGATTTGAAGGAGTGTTGATAACTTGTGATACTTCGCATAAGAGATGTACAGGCTTAAATACCTGACATTTATGTACGTCTTCTCTGGTTAATAATGCGAAGTGTTCACGCCGATTGTCCATTGCTATATAGTCAGTGGAGCTAATGATTTGTGACTGACTGCCTCCATGGATGATGTTGGGAATTGGGATTACATATATTAGTGTATAGTGCCACACGAACGACAGTAGTAAAGTGATTTCAATTATTATAATTTTTTGAGTTACTTGGCTGCGGATTTGCATGCTTTCATACACATGGTGGAGGTCGTGAATGTCGTGTCCTGGTAGAGTAATGGTCACCGGCACGTGTTGTCGAATGAATTGTAGCTCTTCAAGATGCAGGACGTCTTGATGAGCATGATAAATCACGTTGAGTAATCCTTGTTGCGTGTCCTGGAGGCTCTTTAGAACTAGCATCATTTCAAAAATGGTCATTAGCGTTGATCGCACTCTGTCTTCATACGTACGATGTTGGTCTTTAATTAAGTAGTTTATAGATGCCGTGGTGAGGTTTGTATTATGTTTTTCCAAATTGATGGTGTTATCCACAATAGTTGTTTGATTTTTGATGAGAGTCAAGAGATAATTCTCGTCACTGTTAATTTGTTCAAAATAGGATTCATACTTGTGAGCTTCTCGCTGGGTGAGTACTCCAAATAGGTCCCCTAGTACAAGGCCCACTGAGTCACCGAGGCCTCGCTTCATTCGTTTACGATCCTTATTACTTTCAAATAATAGGTCGTTGTCTGCTATCAAATAATTATATTGAAATAGGAGTTGCTGAAGAATGATGTTGCATTTTAAACCGGACAGCTCCTTATAAACTGATTGTAACTCTGTGTGGGCTCTTTTAAAGTTGTCAATTTCCTCCCAGTAGAAAGATAAATTGTATTGAACAACTAATGTCTATTTTGTCGCCACAATCTCCAACTTGCCCAATCCCTCGAAATGTATCCCAATGGAATGATTGAACGGCCTTATTTCGATGTTGGTGCTCATGAAACCAAATAGGGAGCACACTGAAAGGATGGCTAGTGCCATGTGGTTTATTTTCCCTGTCGTGGTTGAACGGTGAGATTGTTACCTGGATACCGGCTTGGTGTTTTGAGTTATAATTGCACTGGCGTTCCCGGTGGTTGTTTCCTTGAGCGATGCAATGGCCTTCGTAGGTAATATCTCACTTGGATCGTCGCTAATAGGGAGTTTGCACAGCTTTGTTATTGGTCGCTTGTAGGTTGCGTCCTTACACTTTACTGTTTCTATTCGTACCAAGTCGTCTTTTCTGGCATGAGTGTCTGTGATCCGTCCCAAAATCCATCGGGTTGGGGGTAGTTGATCATCCTTCACCAATACTAGATCGTTTATTGCTAAATTTGGCTGAGAGAAGAACTATCGCTTCCAAAAGTCTTGCGCCATTTTTTCGACCATGTGCCATCTCGTTCTTTTTATTTTTTTATTTATTTATTTATTTTTAATTTTAACATTAATTTTTATATATAAAAATCATTAAAGTGAGAATGACTACTAGTGGATTTAATGTACTTTAAAAGTTCGTCATTCACACTTATATATACAAAACATATACAGCAAATAGTGTCATAGTGACTAAAACTACATTACGCATAATAAAAAACAAAATTCAAATTCATAACAATTAATATAATTTAATTTAATTAATTAAGAATGAATGGCATTATAAATCACAAATAATCTTTAACTGATGACAACAGATGAGATTTTACCATTCGTTTAAACATAAAAATATGTACAGCGCTTTTAATATGTTCAGGTAAGTTAATATAAATATATGGCCCAATAAATGTTAATGATTTTCTGCCGAATTCAGTTCTAATTTGAGGGCACTTCAGCTGACTAGACTTTCTGGTTGAATAGCCATGATCTAGAAATTCGAATTGTATAGTCGAAATTAATGATGGGATGTGTAGAGACTTAAACATGTAGATCGACACATACATCTCAAAAATTGCTTGAATTGGGAGAATGCCTATAGCAATAGTTCGATAGAGCTCCACAGTAGGAAATAGGTGAGGCAGTTTAGACATTTTTTTAACACATGTACTGGAACAAAATTAGCCAATTTTCTAATCAAGCAAATAAATGGGCAAACTTTAATACAAATAGAATTAATATGGTCCTCCCACGTCATATGCTTGTCGAATATTCCCTCCAAGGTACTTGAATTTGTTCACTCGCTTTATGATGCAATTTGCTACTTGAAGTGGTGGTAAATCAATGTGTTGCAGGCGTGGGGAGTGAAAAATTATATATTTCGTTTTATTAAAATTAACTGATATTTTGTTTAAGTGAAGAAAATCCAAAAGTAAAATAATATCATCCCTCATATGTGACATTGTTACCTGACAATCTCTAGATTCACAGAACAGGGCCGTATCGTCAGCAAACATTCTAACATGACTCGTGAGCGGTAAATTGGCCATATCATTTACGTAGATTAGAAATAATAGAGGACCAAGGACACTCCCTTGAGGAACACCACAATTCACACCTAAAGTGGAGCTCTTTACACCATTTAGAATCACAAACTGCTTTCGATTACTAAGGTGGCTTGCTAACAATTTGTATGATAGGCCACGGAGGCCATAAATTTGTAATTTTTGAAGATGTGAACTGTGATCTATACAATCAAAAGCTTTACGAAGATCAAGAAATAAGCCCCAGATATAGTTTTGCCTGTCAAAATTACGATAGATCAAATCAGTAATGTCTGTTAAGGCTAAATCTGTACCAGAACCTAGTCGAAATCCATACTGACGAGAATAGAAAAAATTAGATTTATCCAGGTAGTCGATCATCCGGTTAGCAATAATTGTTTCTAAAATTTTGTCAAATACCGACAAAACTGAAATTGGACGCTCATTACTAACTAGGTTAGAATTTCCAGACTTAAAGATAGGTGTCACTTTAGCAATTTTAAGACAATCGGGGTAAACACCGGTTTCCAAAACCACATTAAATAGATCGGCTAGTAATTGTGAAAAAAATGGCAAATAATTCTTCAGCATCACATTACGAATGTTATCATAACCACCACCGTTTGTATTACTGAGATTTAAAATTAAATTCGATATTTCGCTGCAGGAAGTGGGCGAAAAGAAACAGGGATTAATACTAGGCGCATAGTATGAAATTTATTTAAATCATCTGAGCCTGGACTAGAACTACTTGCTGATACAGAATAATCAACAGAATTAACAAAACTGCGATTAAATATATTAACAACAGCAATAGGATCATGATACTCAACATCATTACAAATAACGAAGTGGATCCTATTATTAGAGTTATTTACCATGAACTTATTTAACTGTTTCCAGATTTCTTTTTGGCTCAAATTATTAAATAAATTGTCAAAATAATGCTTCTTTGCAAAATATTTTCCGTTTTTGATCTTCCTATTTAGCAAATCTAATTTATGTTTTAGTTCTAAATTAGTACTGTTTCCTTTCTTAATCCTATTAAGGAAGGTTGCTGGTTGTCGCTTCCGGCATCGCCTTAAGAGCATCTCCAATGAGAAAGTGTCCTGGTGTTAGCGCTGTTCTATCCGTTGTGTCGTTGGTTAGTGCAACCAGCGGCCGAGAATTGAGGTCCACTCCGATTTGAGTGGTGAGAGTGGTTAATTCTTCCAATGTTAGAGTTGAATCTCCTATTACTCTCTTAAGATGAAATTTCACGGATTTTATTCCTGCTTCCCATATTCCGCCAAAATGTGGGGTATGAGGTGGTATGAAGTGCCATGTCGTTTCATCACTGTCTAACATAGCTGCTACGTCGTCGGGTAATGTGGTCATAGCTGAACTGTACGTCTTCTTCATTGCGGAATTTGCACCCACAAAATAGGTTCCGTTGTCAGAGACTATATTAATACAAAGCCCTCGTCTAGAAACGAATCTTTAGTAGGCCGCTATGAATGCCTCTGTTGTTAGGCTGCTCACTATCTCAATGTGTATGGCCTTGGTTCTCATGCATACGAATAGAGCAATGTATCCTTTATAGGATTTGTTACCCCGACCCTTGGTGGTTCTTAGCTGGATGGCTCCTGCATAGTCGATTCCCGTTTTAGAAAACGGTCTTCCCGGGCTCACTCTTGCTGATGGTAGACTACCCATTAGTTGTTCCATGTTTTTTTGTTTGTAGCGAAAGCAGGTTATGCATTTTTGTATCACTTGTTTTACAGCTCGTCTCCCATCGATGATCCAATATTTCTGTCTCAGCATTGCAAGGGTAAGCTGTGTGCCACCATGTAATGTGTTTTGGTGGGTTTCCTCAATTATCCGATGTTGTATTTGCTTAGAATTACAGGTTGTTTGCTGGCGGTTGTCAGATTGAAGTTTTGGAGACGTCCCATTACACAAGCCTTCGCCGTCTAGGGTTTAATGAACCTAGCTTACTGTCCTTTCTAGCCTTCTGTCCTTGTTCATGCGGGCGATTTCTGGTCCGAAATCTGGCTCTTGTGTTATTTTTATAATTGTTGTTTCTGCTGTCTTAACTTCATTACCGGTTAGCCAACCCTTGTTACGATTTTCTTGTTTGCAGTTATTTATGAATCGTAGACAGTATGCGACCGTGCGCTGGATTTTGCTGTATGTAGACAGTCTGCTAAATAACTCTGCAAGTATGTGCGGCCTTTTTATTACCGCGCACTCTCTTTTCTTCCAGCTCTGCTTGTAAATCTGATGATGGATCCGGAACGGGTTCTTCAGTATTCCACTGCGGTGGCATAGTTGTTAGGAAGCTTGGTCCATGCCACCATAAGTTGTTGTCAATGGGCTGCTTGGGTGTTATGCCACGTGAGGCGGCGTCCGCGGGATTTTCCTGAGACTTCACGTGATGCCAAGTTGCTGTTGGTAATGTCTTCTTAATCGTCGAGATTCTATTTGCCACAAACGTTTTGAAGCGGCTTGGGTCTCCTTTAGTCCACCAGAGTGTTATTGTTGAATCTGACCAAGCGTATGTATTGACGTTTTCAAGCTTCATGGTATCTTGAACGTGTTTCATTAATTTTGCCAATAATAAGGCTGCATTTAACTCGAGGCGAGGGGTTGATAGCTTCGTTTTGATTGGTGCAACTTAGTAGTTGGGTTGTTATTTCACCGCTGTCATCCACTGTCCTTCATTATACCACTGCAGCATATGCTTGATTAGTGACGTCACAGAAACCATATAAATCAGTCTTAGCACTGCTGGTGTAATTTATCTAACGATGAATTTTAATCTTGCCTACCTGTGACAGTTCACTTTGAAGCTTAGCCATCTTGCATTTGGCTATTATATTTGCCGGGAGCTCCCGATTTGGTCTCTACTCAAAATCCAGAAGGTATAAATGTGGATTACGAGCTCGCAATTCATGAAGCCATTCGTACAATATTTCCAGAAACGAATGTTAATGGTTGCCTATTTCACGTAGTGAAAAATCTACGAAAACACTTGATATCTTTTCGTCTTCTAGGAAGATATAATACAGATGTCGATTTCGCATTGCATATGGTGAAACGATCTTAAAGACGATATTATCCATACCATTAGTTAGAACCAATTTTAGTGTAGTTTACTAATACATATATCGGACGCCTGCGAAATAATGGCACCAGAGGTGTAGCAATATTTCCATACGATATTTGGTCAGTTTACCAACTATCACTAAATGGTAGCTAGCGATAGAACAAATAATTTTTCTGAAGCTCGTCATCGCAAATTACAATTGAGCTTTGGCGGTGGTATTGCCCGCTCTAGTGTATGGGTTTTTCATCGATAAACTAAAAAAATCCAAAAACTTTACGTCATGAATGTCCACCGAAACGATGAATGAGCGGATTATAGAATCTTAAGCAAAGTTATCAACTATGATTGTCGGAGCATAATCAAACAGCTTCGCGAAATATCACGTCCCTTAAGCTAGCAGAACCCATACAGCAGAATATTACAAGATAGTATGAATAATTTTAGGCTAATAATAGGCTAATTAAATGCTCTACTAAACAATTTTGGGCTCCACCCCTTCCAACAAAAACGATGGGTTCTGCTAGCTTTAGAAAAAGTTAGCAGAACCCATATCGAAAAATATTTTAAAAACAATTGGAAATTTAAAGGTTAATTTTAGGCAAATTAAATGCCCTATGTAAATTTTATTATTCTGCTCATTCTAGAAAAGGCATAAGGTTTTATCATTTCAGAGCTAGCAGAACCCAAATCGAAAATCGAACCAAAACCGAAATTGGAACCCAAAACAAGATCAATTAACATGCAAATAATTTTAGGCTCATTATGGCCTAATCAAATGCCTCATTAAAAAATTTTGAGCTCCACTAGTTCTTGACCAAACTTCAGGTCATTTAATCTAAAGCTAGCAGAACCCAAATCGAAAATCGGACCAAAACCGAAATTAGAACCCAAAACAAGATCAATTAACATGCAAATAATTTTAGGCTCATTATGGCCTAACCAAATGCTAAATTAAAAAATTTTGGGCTCCACTAGTTCTTGACCAAACTTCAGGCACCATATTTTGTTTACACTTTGTGGCGACAAAAATTCAGCAATCTCGCAATTAGTCCATTTTTATCTATATTTTTGATTGTTTTCAATTTTTTCCCCGTCTCCGAGTTGTCCGTCGCCGAGTTGGTTTCGTCGAGTTGACCTGTTTCGAAAAAATCTAGTCTGAAATGGCCATACTATATGTTCATGATTCCGCCTCAAAAACTTTATCTAACCGTAAAATGTTTTGGAGTGAACAGTAAATTGGTTTGCGAAGAGTAAAAATACACTTGGAAAGAGCACATCTAGTCACCAGAAAGTATAGTGAGAGAGGCATATAGGATTTCATCTATGGTGCTTGAGGAAATCTATCATATTCTATAGTACTCTGTACTCAACCTCTTTGGAACAACATTTTACCTAATTTCAATAATAAGATTTACTTTTTTAGATATTTGGGAAAAATATCAGGTTTTATAGAAATCAATTACCGACCCTTGCTTTACACCCCGAAAACAATTCAGTCACCAAAATAGCGGTCACCACATGCTTAATCCAAATAAAATTCACTTAAATACTTTCCGAAAATTAAAATACCAATTCCTTCGGTTTAGGGAATTACTTATTTATATTACTTACCATTCGTTTTACAGTCCACGTGCCGTATTTCACAGTTAATACAAAAAATATACTTTGCCATTAATCACGAATATTTCGACAAAACTTTGGTTGGGCCGCTTAAAAAGTAAAAAATGTAATAATAATGTTCCTCCCTCATAATATACCCCTAGGGGGGTGGCGTTATTTTTATTTATTATTCCGTCAATTAGTTTCAATTATTATAAATGTAGATATATATAATTTTCTATTTATAAAGTGAAATGAAAATTCACTTAAAAATATCTAATTTGATTTTTATATTCTCATATTTATTTAAGAATAAAATATAATTTCTTTAAATTATAAGTATAAGATCAATAATAATAATTAAAATAAATTAGTCTAATTTTTATTCATTTGTGAATACCATTAGAAATGAGACGTGCGTCAACGGTGGTGTATCATCGGTTAGCCACTGTAGCCAAAATGACTATACTTAACCGTACGATTCACACTTTTCAATATGTTTCTTCACCTGATGGCATCTGAATCGATATAAATGCTGCTACTAAAGGCGATTTTATTTTATTCCGTTGCCATAAGAAGACGGATGGCACGGAAAAATGACACAGAAAATTCGTTAGTTTTTAACGAAAAAATTTTATTTCGGGAGGGTGTTTTTTGCGAGAATATGGGTAATGTAAATTGATGATGTTTTTTAATAGAGTAAAGGAAGATTAATTAAATTTTTTTTGTAATATTCGACATGGACAGTTCTCCCTTCTGTTTATTTGATAGACATATCGGTTATAATAATGACTTACGTAATAATTCACTTCTCCTATACCTAGAGCCCAAACTCCATGTTAATGTATATGTGACTGACTAAAAAATAACTTTTGGCTGGGAAAATTTAAATTTTCCAACCATACACATTATATACACATATATGTCTGGTACTGATGTTTAAGCATACATATGGCACATATACAATGCAACACAAAAATAACAGAAACCTTATCTCTCATGTGTCATACCTGTGTTAATATAGGAATAATCCTATTTTAAATTTTTATTTTTCACTAATAAATAAAAAAAGAACTTGTTTACATTTATGTCCTTCAATGTAGGATTTTCACTGTACGTTAGTATACAGATCATAAATTCATAATATATTGTGCAAGTGCATACCAGCGTTGCCACTCCTCATCGTTTCGCAAGGATTGTCCTCGTCGGGTCAATTTTCTAAATTTACGCACGATTAGTAGTTGGGATTTTTGAACTATGCGTTTCCAAACCAAAAATTAAAACTCAGTTAGTAAGTAGTTCTAATTGAATTTTGTAATCCAGAGTCACAAATCATTTTGAAAAAGTGGCAACCCTGCTGTATTCACTGATTATTTATAGTCTGTTTCCTAAAAAATGTTTGGTTTTGATAACAATTTGTGAATTTGTTACTAGCATGCTATAAATCTTAAAGATATACATGACTGATTCAAATAATACGCTTGCAGCTTTAAATTTATTTGGCTATCACAAATGTTGTTCATGTGACGACTATTGATCCATTCAAAATAACTTTTTTATTCCTTTATTAATTACAACTGAGACTGAGCTCATCTAGCACTTTAATTTTCAAATTTTTACAAATTTTACATTTCTTAAACAATTCTGATTTGTTGGGGTGACACCCAATGGTTAGTCCCAAAATTAATTAAACCTATTTAAAATATAATTTTAATTTGGTATGTTTACTAGGTCAAGTGCGGCCTCGTTCTTTGAAGTCTTCTTTCAACGACAGGATTATCTATCATGTGGCGAATAAAGAGGTTTCCATTTATTTCGTGTTTGGCGGCATGCTTTTTTATATCATCTTTGATGTATTTCATCTGTAAGTCCATCTGAAGGTCTTCATTTCTTTTGTACCACGGAGTATTTACGATGCTACGGAGAACCTTGTTTTGAAACGTCTGTATCATTTGGGCGTTTGTTTGCTTTGCTTACATCCCCAGAGTTGAATACCGTAGGTCCATATCGGCATCAGTAGTTGCCGATATAGCAGCAGTTTGTTGTGTATTGTAGGCCTATGAGCCAATACATTTTAATATTTTTAATATTAAGTTCTTCTTTTTTCTTTTTCACATGCTCTCTTCACTTGAGCTTGGCATCGAGTGACATTCCAAGATATTTAGCTTTCTTTGCATATGGCACCGGCCGTGAGTTAATTTCTATCGGTAGATGGGAAGCCTTTTGATGGCAACTTTGGTGGTACAGTGGATAGAATTGTTTTTTTTTTTTTATTTTTTTTTTTATATATTTATTTATTACAACTGATTTGTTATAAATCATCTAGTAATTTATCTTTCATAATTTATATTCTTGTTTGGAGGGTTGTAGCCCTTTGGCTAGTCCCCTTTACAATTTTATTATATTTTTAGTCGATCCTGATTGGATCTAGTAGATCATGCGGTTTCTTCCTTCGCAGCCGTCTTACTAGGTTTGAATCATCCAACATACGACGTATCTCAGCATTTTGGTGTAGACTAATACGTTGCATGTGTTTTCTCGTGTGTTTGCTTATTTCTTCACTAACGAAATCCATCTTAAGATCTCTATGGAGGTTGTCATTTCTTATGTACCACGGTGCATTAACTATTCCACGAAGGACTTTGCTTTGGAATGACTGGATGATATTGACATTGGTTTTCTTTGTACAGCCCCAGAGCTGAATACCGTAAGTCCACACAGGTTTTAGGAGTTGCCGGTATAGTAGCAATTTATTATGTAGAGTTAGCTCAGAATTTCTTCCTAAGAGCCAATCCATCTTTCTGTATTTGATGTTTAACTCTTCTTTTTTCTTTTTCACATGCTCTTTCCATTTTAGTTTCGCGTCTAGAGTCATGCCTAGATATTTTGCCGTATTTGCATAGGGAATTTGCTGGGAGTTCAGTTCTACTGGTATCCAGTTGACCTTCTTGTTGGTAAAGTTTACGTGAACAGATTTTGTTTCATTAAGTTTTATTCGCCATCTCTTGGTCCAGGTACTGACAATATTAGTAGCTCTTTGCAATTTGCTTGTAGATTCTTCTATGCAATTAGCAACTGCTAAGATGGCCGTATCATCCGCAAACGTCGCTATGTTAGTATCCTCTATCGTTGGCAGGTCCGAGGTGTATAGAACATATAAAGTTGGTCCCAGAACGCTACCTTGTGGTACCCCTGCTGATATTTTCTTTATTTCTGAGTATTCGCCATCTAATTTAACTCGAAAGTGTCGGTTAGATATGTAAGATTTTAGAATTTCATAAAACTGCTTTGGTAAGTCTCTTTGTAATTTATATTCCAAACCTTTATGCCATACTCTGTCAAAGGCCTGTGCTACATCCAAGAAGACGCTTGAACATACTTTCTTTTTTTCAAGTACGTCTTCAATTATGTTTGTAATTCGGTGTACTTGTTCTATTGTTGAATGATTTTCTCTGAAGCCAAATTGATGTAAAGGAACAAGATTTCTTTCTGCTATTATTGGTTTTAGTCTCTTTAGGAGTAGTTTCTCGAATAATTTTGAAATTATTGGGAGTAAGGAAATCGGCCTATACGAATTTTTGTCATTAAGTGGTTTGTTTGGTTTAGATATCATAATTACTTCTGCTACTTTCCATTGACTTGGAACGTGTTTAAGTCTGAACACTGCATTAATTATTTGGAGTAGTTTACGCAGACCTTTTTTAGGAAGAGCTTTTACTATTTGTCCTGTAATTAAGTCATATCCTGGAGATTTCTTTGTGTTTAGGTTGAGATTGATTTCCTCTTTTAATTCTTGTAGTGTGACTGGAGATATATTGCAGTTATCCATTTTATATACTGGTGGTATGTTTTCCTCTGCAGTTTGTCTAGGTAGTGGCTGAAACGTGTTCTCGAGGTGGGTTGTAAACAACGAAGCTTTTTGCTTTGCACTTATAGCCCATGTACCATCTTCATTTTTTACTGGTGGAATTTGTAGTTTAGGTCGTTTTAAACTTTTTGTCGCTTTCCAAAGGGAGTACTCGGTATCTTTTTCCCCAGTAAGGCCACTCAAGTATTTATTAATGGATTCGTTTTTGATTTCTTTAATTAGCAACTTTAGTTTATTGGATAAAAAATTAAGAGTTGTTTTATATTCTGGCGCTCGACTTCTTTGCCAGGCCTTTCTTGCTTGTCGTTTTGCTGCAACCAGTTCCCTAACTTCTAGAGGATAAGTAGCATTTCGGCGCATTTCCTTTGAACTTGAGGGGGTACTACTCCACGCCGCTTCTTGTATACTGTTGTTGAGTTGTTCTAGTTCTTCTTCTAGCTCTATCGGGTTTTTAATTGGCACCTGAAGATCAATATTATCCTCAATAAGTTTCTGGAATTTCTCCCAGCAGGTTTTTTTGTTCGTTAGCGAAGGTGGACTAGTTTTTTTAATAATCGTTGCACTGATTGTCATAATAACAGGCGTATGATCCGACATAATCCCCTCGCTGCTTTCTAGGTATATGTAGTTTTCGTCTATACCTTTGGTGATAAAGAAGTCAATGATATCGGGTATTTTGTTTTTATCCGTAGGCCAATAAGTTGGTTGATCTCCAGAATGAAAATTGCAATTGCATAGTCTTCCTGCTGCAAACAGCTCTCTTCCTTTTTTAGAGGTTACTCTTGATCCCCAGTAGGTGTTTTTTGCATTAAAATCACCTCCGATTATGAAACTTGATCCAAGTGATTTAAATAACGTGCAATAGTCTTGTTTAATTAAATTATATCTTGGGGGGCAATATATTGACGATACACTATATTCTTTGTTGTTATTTATAAATACTTTTAAGGTGACTACTTGCATAAATTCCTCTTCAATTTTAAGATCTATAAAGTGTTTGATGTTTTCTTTTATAACCACCGACGATCCTCCCCTTGCCCTTCCTGCTGGATGAATGGCGTGGTAGCAATTGTATCCATATATTTTAAGATATGAAGTTGAAGTAAAATGGGTTTCCGATACTAGGCATATATCTATTTTTTCAGTATTTAGGAAAATTTCTAATTCTGGAATATGTTGCATTAGCCCATTTGCATTCCAGGTTACTATTCTTAATGTTTTATTTGTTGTTGTTTGCATCATTTTAATAGAGCATGGATTTCATTTCATTTAGAGAGTCTTGCTTATCTAACCTGTTGCTTAGAGCTTGAAGGCATTTCTCTTGTTTAGCTAGACGAATGTTAAGAGCTTCCATGCTTCTTAGTATCTTTTGGAGCACTGCTGTACCTTCAGTAGTGTGCTCCGAAATAATTGGTTTTGTCATGACTACTTGCGAGTACAGTTTTGGTTTTGGTTCTCCCGTTTTACTAGCATGAGGTTTAGGTTCCTCTTTGGTGGAAGTTTGATAATTTTTTACCGATACTCCTGGACTTTGTTTTCGCGTTTTATTTCTTATTCGTTGTAGCTCCTTAGCTATTTCACATCCCCGGTAGTTTGCGGGATGTGACTTTGCAATTGACACATTTTGCAGCAATATTTTTACTAACCCTGGGCATGATGCTTTCCGGCACATTTCACGCATCTAATTTCTCTTTGGCAATATTTCTGCGTATGATTAAAACCTTGACATTTTTTGCATTGCGGTATTAATCCGTTATTCTTTTTCAATGGCTCTATTTTAACTCTCATGCTAAGTATTGCCTTGATATTATACACATCATCCACTTTTTGTTTGTTATTAAAAGTGAGCATAAATAGTGGAAGCCCTCTTTTGTTAACTTGAACTCCTTGTTCGATTTTTTCTTTCTTAATAATGTTTACGGCATTTTCTATTTGATAACCCTTTTGCTTGAGATCCTCAATAATTTCCTCTTTTGCACAGATTGGGTGAAGACCTCTAGCCATAACTTTAATTGGGCGATCATTCTTATCCTCATAGGTAAACCACTGATGCCCCTCGGAATTAAGCTTTGTAGCCAAAGCTCTATAAGTTTCAGAGTCTACAACATTAATTTTCCAGACGCCGTTGTTTAGAGATACGAGTTTGTACTCGGCTATCGTAATCGATTTCATAATCGATTGTATAGTGGAGAAATTTGATATCCCGACGACATTTATTGGTGGAGGTGATTTTTCTTTCGGTTTAGCTGGTTGTTGTTCTAGAGCTAGTTGTTTCTTGATGATTAACTGATTTCTGGCAACCTGTTTTGAAGTTGATGGTAAAGTCTCCGCCATTTCTGGTGAGTGTTGTGCTTTCCTTTTCTTACTTGGTCTTTTATTCCGGTTCAACATCCAATTTGTTTCTCTTTCTAATTCTTCTTCATCCGTATGGAATGAATTAATGCCATCATCGACTGTTGGGCTAGGTGTCGTCCCAAGTTCTGCACGTGTTTCAACTGCTTTTTTGAGTTCTTCATTTTCTTTCTTTAAAATTGTAAATTCTTCTTTCAATTTAGTTGTAAATTCTTTTATTTCTCTTAGTTGTTCACGGAGTTCGGCATTTTCCTTCTCGTACTGAAATATATTTCCAGTTGAAGATCTTGGTGATCTTGATAATTTGGAACTTCGTCCAAATGGGTTAAACAATGATTGGCCCACCCCAGAATCTGTTGGGCCTGCCTCCGAAGAGTGTGGATTTGGCAGCATATCTGCTGCTGTACCACCTGGGGTATTACATTCCGTATTTGTTGTATTCATTGTTTGTTTTAGCCAATTTATACCACTGGCATTTGGTCCCCGGTAGCACTTTGCTACTGTCGAAGCAGAACCCGCCCCCCGCGACGAGAACGCGGCTACCTTGGTGTTACCTAGGTGTACACAGAGACAGCCGAAGCCCTCTGAGTACCCTAGGCTGAGGGGCGGATAGAATTGTGTTGCGCCTAAACGACTACTAGACACAACTAAATATTTATAACATTCAGATTGTTGTTATGCCTACGAGGTTGGCAGGTAATGTCATAGAATATCTTAGGCGAAGTAGTATTATTATTACGGCTTGAAATTTTCGGTGTATGCACCGTACACAGTCCGCAAATCATACGATGGTTTTGTTGTTGCACGAGCGGCCTTCCCCTGGTTTTTTTTTATATAAAATACAGAAAAAAAAAATTTCTTGCTTTGGGAGGAACATAAAAACACTAAATTTTGCCAATCATCCTTATGGAATATTCGTTCGACGCTTATACTTGATAGCATGTAAGAAAAAATTAAGGAACATAAAAACGAAATAGTGATGAGCGAATACTAAAATTGTTGTAAAGGGTGGTTAAATTTTAAGGGCCGACGTTGAATGTGAACCACACCTAAACGTCAAGTTTTTTCTGCATTTAATTTGACATTTCTCAATTTCAGACTAACTCAATTTGAACCATGGAAAGATACACAATCGAGCAACGCGTTAAAGTTATTCAGGCATATTATGAAAATGGGCGTTCAAATCAAAATGCATATCGTGCACTTCGTGATTTTTTCGGTCAATTTAATCGTCCAAATGTGCGTACAATCGGAAAAAACGTGCAACAATTTGAGCAAACCGGGTCTGTAGGAGATTTTAAAACACCAGTGCATGCTCGTACAGCTCGTACAGCAGAAAATATTGCAGCTGTTCGCGATAGTGTGGCTGAAGAGCCATCCACCTCAACTCTTCGTCGTGCCCAACAATTGCACCTCTCACGCTCGTCGTTGATGAACATTATGCATAAAGATTTGCATTCACACGCTTATAAGGTGCAATTGACTCAAGAATTAAAGCCTCTTGACCATTCCAAACGTCGTCAATGGTCAGAATGGTGGCAAGAAATGGCAACAGTGGATGATCAATTTTCGAAGAAAATCATTTTCAGTGATGAGGCACATTTTCACCTCAGTGGATTCGTCAATAAGCAGAATTGCCGCATTTGGGCGAATCATAATCCAAGAGTGATTGTCGAAAAACCAATGCACCCACAAAGAGTGACTGTTTGGTGCGGTATGGGCTGGCGGCATCATCGGGCCGTATTTTTTCCAAAATGAGGCCGGTCAGGCAGTTACTGTGAATGGTGTTCACTATCGTGAGATGATAACGAACTTTTTATGGCCCGAATTGGAAGATATGGATGTGGACGATATGTAGTTTCAACAGGACGGTGCCACTTGCCACACAGCTAACGAAACAATGGCTCTTTTGCGCAACAAAGAAGAGGTGTACGTCGATAAGCCAGCAACAATTCAAGAACTAAAGGATGAGATAATTCGGCACATTAACGGCATAGAACCTCAATTATGCCTGAGCGTCATTTTGTTCCATACATAATTGAACCATACCATATTATCATAATAAAAATAATTGACAATAATTTCCTAAATAATTTGTGTTTTATTCAAAATCAACATCGGCCCTTAAAATTTAACCACCCTTTACAAGTAAATTGATGTGCAATTTAAATAAAAACAAGAGAAAGCAAAATATAATTATCCCAATAGTGATCGTTGAGAAAAAGTGTTCATGGTGAATTGAATTCAGTATGTTTGTATGTGCAAATGATATACTCTTTAGTGATGTGGAAAAGACGTTAAAGTAAACGGAAACATCTCCAAAACCTTATTTGCGGTGGTTTGAAAAGTATGACTCGTGTGAAGTGATTAAGTAGAAATTGATGGTTCGCTTTTCGAAATAAAGCTCAGGGAATCTACTGACGAAGGAGCAGATGTTAGTTTGGTCCCAGAGAGAAGTCCAGATGGTCCAATACTAAAGTGTAATAACAGTCTGAGTAGATGATATATCGAGTGTTACGCCTACATTTTTTGTTCTTTTATAATAATTATCGGATGAGATTGGTGCGATTAAACATAACATTTTATCTAAGAAACCGATAGAAGCTAATGCTAGTCGAAGTGTGTGGGCGCATGTGTGGTGTAAAGTTACGTCAACCGCATCTAGAGCAACGGTTTCGGTGTAAACCGGTTAATCGAAAAAACCGTTAACCCAGATATGGTAGTTGGTGAAGGCATGGCAGCAGCCGCATAGATCAGAGGCAGTGTACCACAGCAGCTACGCATCGGATTTTTAGCTAAGTCTTTCTTTTGAATTTTTTTTTTGTGTAAAATTTTTTATAATACTTTACTTTGTTTACAACTTATTTTCTTCTCTATTCATTTTTGGTATACATTATTAAAATTTTTTTTTGTGTAATCTTATTGTAATATAAAGGTCAGATAATTTTTTTTGTGGGGAAAATTTCCAGTTAATCAAATTTGTTTATATATTTTATAGTAATATTTGTATCATAGAACCCGATTCAGTACCAAGGTCGTTGGAGCGCTTTTTCACGAAGGATACTACGCCTAGGTAATCTAACATACTGTAATGACTAAGGATTTCGTACGCAAATTTTACTTTAGATCTCCCGATTTTTATACACACTGAGAAAAAAACCAAATATTCATTTTAAGAAACGGAGGTGCTTAATAATAACATTTTATAAAATGATAAAAATAAGCAGTAATAATTGTTATTTTTGAAGCAAAATTCTAATATTTAAGATTTTAATTTTTGTTTTAAAATTCAACGTACATCTTATTTTAAGTTTTAACTATTTCTCGATTTAAGCATTAACTATCTCTTGTTATTGAATAGTGAAACCTTTAAAAATGAGCAATTATATGCTTAAATTTATATTCTGTATTTTTAGTTTCTCAATTCTCTTTTCTCTCTTGCTCTTTATTAGTTAAATTAAAAGTTAAAATATATTATTTTTAATAAAATAAATAAAAATACATCTTGATTTAACATGTTTACAACATTTATACAGTTATGTTTCATATTACAACATTTAGCTTCATATTCATACTGCATTTGGTGTGTCAAGTTGTTTTACGAGTAGTTAATAAAAAACCTTAAACCTTTTGCAATTTTTGTAGTTAGAAATTAAATCTAGTTTATTGATTATTAATAGTTTTTACAACTCAGTGAAAAGTGTTAAAATGTGTTATAAAATATGGAAATAAACTAAGTATTCTTGCAAATAATAAAAACGATATCAAATAATGTGAAAAAACGTGGTGTTGAACATAATAGTTTTAGTTTTATTCTGTGCATTTAGTTATAAAATTAAGTATTTTTTTAATCATACTCGTTAAAAATGTCAACGGCTTACGTATTAGAAGATGGTTCTGTAGCGTTAGATATCGGTAGTACCGAATAAATCACTGTAACTTATGATATGGAAGAACTAGCTGTGTCATGGGGTTTATCAGAGGCTACTATTCAGCTTTTAAAACAACAAGATATCACCGCAAATGTTTTATTAAAATTAGAACGAGAGGATATTGTTCGATTGTTCGATAAAATTAATGGGGCTTTTGGTCGTTAAGTGTTGTTTAAAACAGGATTAAAAATATGGCGAGATTCAATCGTAAGTTAATTTTCATTTAAATGTTTTTGTCAAATTATATTAACCAAAATATTTTGTTAGGGCATTCCATTAAATCCAACCGAAAATACAACTGAATCAATGAATAGCAAAGTAAACAGTTGGTTAGAAAACTTTTCAAGGAATTTAAATACGTATAGTGCCTCTTCTAGCCCAACACCATGTACATCCCAAAGTGTTAATTTGGATCCAACGTGCTCAGAAACTTTGTAAGAAATTGTATAACATTAAACTGTGTATAAACATTTAACTATGGATCTATTACAACTTTTTAGGTGCGCATTTGATTCTAACTGGGTGGCGAATATATTAACTAAGTCAATTAAAGGATGAGATGTTATGCAATTTTTTAAACAGAGAAAAGTATTGAATAAGGTTTCACAAAAAAACTTAGTTCAGATATTAATTGATTATTGCATTGAGCATAAGATAAGGCTAATGAAACCAGATTTTGTGAAAATGGCATCATCGATCGTTCAAATATTTCCTACGGAAAATAAGGTAAACATTTTTATTATTATTAATTCTAAATTTAACAACTGTGATTTACGACAACTGTAATTTACTATTATTTCTACGAAGCATCTATGATCTCAAATATGCATTCATAATAAATTAATTCAATTTGATGTTCTAATAAATTAACTCGTAGGCAATTTTGTTAGCCTTACCGGGTCAGTTTGTTAGAGTTTAAAAAAAATATATTGGGATCGCTATTAAATTGTTTAACGCCAATTTTAAGTTCACCTTTATTATACAAGTTCTGCATCTATTAGTACATGTTAATAACTATAAATTATAAATTTATTTAAAATACATATTACGGTACGTTTGTGAATAATAACTCATGTTGCTCTAATTTATTTCATAAATAACTATACACATTAAATTTAAAACTCGTATAAAAATAAGACAACCTTATAATTGGCGTTAGTAATTTCATGGCAATCCCAATGTACCATTCTTTGCGACCCCAACAATTTAATCCTCTAATAGAAATATAGAGATATGACATTTTTTGCCAGTAAATGGCTCGAGTACTAAACTACTTTTGGAAACAGAAAAAAATTACTCCTTGTTATTTTAATACCCAAGTTGCCACGGGCGTGATCTGAGCATTAATGTTATAAATTCACTGTTAGTCACATTTTTTATCATTCACCAAAAAGGTAATACATAATTAATCCATGCATATTATATATTTCGTAAAACGGAGTCCGTATTGTAAATTTCGAATTTTGAATCTTCTAATGAAATTATTAAATTAATTTAGAAACTGGGTAAAACGTTGTTCGATACTTTTGAGCAAAGGGGTATTATACACAAGATCTCGAAGCTACCGCTCGTAGGCGAAACTTAATCCTCATGGATAATACCTCACTTTAATCACTTTTACCATATAACTAATAAATTTATTTGTCATTTTAATTTAAAATTAAAAGTAGTTTACCTACTTTTTGCTTGGAATTTTTTCATTTTTTTGCTTCACGAACGTTGTCCATATGGCAACGAAAAAAACATTTTCTATAATTTTTGGAAATTAGTCTAGTGTAAGCGACCCTTCTAATATAAATTCTATAAATTTATTTAAATCGACAGTTTAGCTAAAATAACTACAAAAATAATATTAAATTTGATAAAAGAAAGTTTCTTAAGTATTTTACACTTTGATCTAGGAAACCTATTATAAAGAGAAAGATGTTACAAACGGGAAAAAAAATCCTTCTGGGAAGCTGTATGACAGATACACTAATATTTGGTACTCAACGAAATATTTAAAAAAATTCAGAGTAGAACCAGAAAGCAGCTTTTTGGAAACAAACGATGAAAATTTACCTGAACCGGATGGCGATTATATGGAAAAGAAGAAATGGTTAGCAGAAAACATTGGCCCATGGGATACAGTAATTGAGTATTGGAAATCT
Source organism: Nephrotoma guestfalica (assembly GCA_963691935.1). Taxonomy (NCBI): domain Eukaryota; kingdom Metazoa; phylum Arthropoda; class Insecta; order Diptera; family Tipulidae; genus Nephrotoma; species Nephrotoma guestfalica. The sequence goes on from OY829913.1 coordinate 99,507,855, forward strand.
ACATCTACCCAAAGAACCCTAGAATTTGAAAAGGCCAAAGATTTTAATATAAGTAGACTTTGTAGTGAATGGCCAAGATTTAATGATTTTTATGGGTTTCAATTGGTAAAGACTATTGTTGTATTTGAACATTAATTTCATTCTAACAAATTTTATGCACAGATTGAAATTGATTTTGCAACTATGTTTCCAAATAAATCAAGTTGGTTGATAGATAATTTTGAAAATTTTGTGGAGAAATGCAAAATTTTGTTCGAAAGAGAAATTAAAGACTGAAACTCAAAGGTTCTATTGGAAAAGTTAAACTCATCTGATTTTATTGGTGATTATTTAAATAAACAAAACATAATTCTTTGTAACTTTCTTCAAATTTTTAATTTTAATTACAGATGATATTAACACACGAGACTGGATAGTCTGTAATTTATTACATGCCATACTTCTACCCCGAAGAATCGACAAAAAACAATTACCAACGATAATCGATGGACAAACCGATTTTGCGTTAAAATTAAGCAACATTAATGATTTGCGAAACTCCTTGGATATTTTAGAAGATAAATTTTATTCGAATAAGAAAAGGATCCAACCACGTATTGTCGTAGTCGAAAATGAACCAGGCTTATTGAAAGAATTTTTCGTATATTGTGACGGTGTAAAGTATAAACTTCCATCATTTAGAAAAAGTATTGATATATTAATTAAGTTAATTTTTGTTTATAATTTAAATTATTCGGACGTAAGCAAGCAGGTATGGTTATTTTTGCAGCAATATTTTTTTGAAATAGATAGTAAAAATCCAATAGTTTTCAATTTAGTAGAACAATTAAAAACAATTTAAATTACATAAACAAAAATATAACCATGCCTGAATGTTTTATATGTCACCAACATTTTTCATTAATTTCTCAGTATATAATTCATATTTTTTTAAATATCATAAAGTTCCTTCACTATATAACTTTGAGTGCTTAAACTGTCGTCAAATATTCCAATCAATTTATAGTTATGAACGACACTTAAAGAAACATGAACTTCTATTGCAAAACAACCCAAATTTAAGCGGTTCTCCGGTTTTATCAAATAATTCATTGCCATTGCAAGGCGTCAATGATTCTTCTTTAGGACCCTAAATTTTACTACTAAAATATTACAAATTTTTCTGTTGACCTCCATGGAACTTCGTGCAGTCGAAAAATGGTATTCATGGTTCAAGATAACATTAGAGACTTAATTACTAACCCGATTTCCAATATGCTTACACAGTTTTCGAAATTTATTTCAAATGAAGCAAAACACAATGAGTTTGCTGAAATTGTGGCTTTATTGTCCAACCCATTTAATAATATTAGAAATGAATATCAGTTTTTTAAACATATAGAGCAATTAGGCGTTTATTGTCCACCGTCTACATACATAATAAATAATGAAATAGCAGAAACTATTATCAATCATACACCAACCTTAGATAATTATAAAGCACAAGGATGTCTTTTAAATTTATCTTTTCAAATAAGAAAATATTTTGAAACTGGAAACATTTTACAAAGTACTCTAGAAAATTTAGAAAGCCTTGAATCCCAGACAAACATTAAAAATTTTGTCAATGGTACAAACTGGAAATCCAATAAACATAACTTTCGACATAAGATTGTAATTCCCATTCACTTCTATTCCGATGAATTTGAAATAAACGACCCTTTGAGGTCACGTTCTGGAAAAAGTTCTGTGCTAGGTATATACTATTTTTTTCCAATTATACTTCCAACATTTTGAGGGTCCCCCAATTCATGTTTATTACATCCAAGATAAAAGAAAAGTAATACGAAGGAAGCATTTTTATTAATTTTATTGTGTTATTAGCTTATATTATTTAATTATTTATAAAATTAGTTGGATAATTCAAACCATGTAGAATAAAACTGAAATAAAGCAAAATATAAACTAAACTTTAGTTTAAAATTGAAATAAATTAAAAATTCGTTTATTCTATTTTCGTATTATTGAGGTGAAAAATTCCGTATTAGTAAGGTGTGAAATAAATATTATAAATTCTAAAAATTACAATCGAAGTTAGTAAAATTAAGGTAGATCATCCATTAAAATTGATAAATTCCACATTTATTTTAAATAATTTTGGTTTTTAAAATAAGAATTAATTTTTTTTAGAACAAGCAATATTTACTGTCAATTTAAGCGTTTTATCATATTGATTTAAAAGGAAATTAGTTTTAATTTTAACAAATAATACTATTCAAATTAAATAGGAAAAATATTTAATTTTACTATTATGTATCACCTTTACAATAAAAATTAAAATATTCTTGTTTTAAAAATTTATACTATTTAGCTAATTTCTATAAGGAAAAACTGCTTAAAATTACCCTTAAAATAATTATTTTTAGCCATGTTTTTTTCTCAGTGTACTTATACGTATCAGGCTGGTTATATAGATGAGAATATATATATACAGGTGACACCTACCTAGTTTGATAAACCTTTATCTAAGATAAAATCCATAAATACCACCGCGCAACGCATTGTAGTAATTACTTTTGGTGCTTACCCTCGTCCATGATCGATTTTTGGTAGTGGAAACGATAATGTATTGTTCATATTGACAGTTGATCAGATGGATTGGATTATGGTAGTGTCGGTGATCAAACTGGATTTTGTAAATTTTAGGCGGGATATAAACTTATATAAAGGGAAAAAAATGTGAGTCGTGAGGTCAGTTGATTTTTGTTAGTCGTGAAAAAATAGAAAAAAATTATTAATAAAAAAGTCACAAAAACATTTCGGGTAGAAATGAAAAAGTTGAATTAATACTCGTACTATAGAAATAAGAATAAGAAACATAATATATTAAGCCTCAGTGTATGGTTAATTTTATGTTTGCTGTGATAATGTGTACCCAAAAAAAACGGTACTATATAGATAAACTGTGTATCTGGCCAGATCTTTGTGACTGATCTTTGCAATTTTTTTTTTGTAATCGACTAATAAATATTAAATGCTAATCTGTACCTTAAATTTTTTCAATAAAAAAATTAAAGTTGTACTATAATAAATCTATAAGTGCATACTGGTTAAAAATGTTTAATTGTGCATAACAATAAAAAAAACAATTTTGTGTAATAAATATTTATATATATATATAAAATCCACCCACCCGTACAGTGTGTCTTAATTACATCGAAGCTACATTTCGATTCTTGTACCTTGGAATTGGTGGTGGCAAATCTCCACGATTGTTCAGTCCGGTACCACCGTTAACTAAAGTCGTGTTATTTCGGAAAAGTTAGTGCTCGAGCTGGAAAGGGCGTCCCACATAGGATCTCGGAGCATATATTTGTATGGAATGCCCAGATGCAGTTAAAGGATACGCTAAACGAATGATATGGATACCATATAATACTATCAAAGCATAAGGTTGCTGAATTTCTACAGCAAGCGAAATCGGCGGTTAAGTTTTTTCAACGGGGCCTGCCAAACAACACATCCGGGATAATTCAACTGTATATGGTGACGTAGTCAACAATTTCTTTAATTTTTTTTAACTTTAACTAACCACATAATAAATATTTTTTTTGATTATTTTTACTAACCCTTTTAATTAAGATATTTGAAGATTACCTATATTTAAATAGTTTAGGGTTGTATTACCGGGTTATGTGAAGTATCGATTCAGCTTCGCGAGAACTCATCTTTATGAAATTTTGACCTCATTAGTATATGACAATTACATTTATTTCCCGGTGTATATGAATCGCAAAATGGCCCGTGAAGATTAATTTAATATGTCGTGGGGAACGAAGTAAACAGGCGCAGCTATAGGCATGTTTTTTTCGGATTATCATTCGACGGTTGTTGGTTCTAGGTTTGGTAATAGTGTTTTTTTTGTTGTAGAGGAACTGAACTGTATATGAACGCGAATTCTGAAATTTTGTTAACGATGACTGTTCAGCATATGTCGTAGTTAACCCACCCTCAGACTGACGGCTGCCCGTTTTAATAGCGTTCGTCATAAGGCTGAACATAAGGACAAAGTCATACGTTACAATAAATAGCGTATTTTTTAGGGGTTTCATTGCTCACAGATTACGTTAGCGGCAGAAATCAAGGCGTGCTCTGGTGAACACATCGTTGTTGTTTTTTTTAAATGTATTATTCGTATTTTTTGTTTTTGCTAACGGCAGCCAACCTCGAAGGCTGTCGTTACAATATGTAAAGTTAATATACGTGGATTTCGTCTCATTAAGCTTAATTCTTCAGCGCTTAGTCAAGTTACAAACCGTATTGGTAATCTTTCAGCGACATTACTTCCAATCGTCATGATTGCTGTGTCATCTGCAAAGGTGGCTATGGTTCCTTCATTTGTTGTTGGAATATCCCTTGTATATAATTCGGAGTATTTATCCTCATATTTCCCACGAAAACGTCTATTGGACAAATAAGATCTTAGTATGACATAGAATTGCCTCGACAGATCTTTATGCACCTTGAATTCCAGAAATATGCTGGAGCATTTTTTTTCGTTCTAACGTTCTTTCAATAACGTTGGTGATTTTAAGCACCTGTTCAATTGTGGAGTGCTTTTCTCTGAATTCAAATTGATGTGAATGAATAATTTTTCAAAGAGTTTTAACATAATTGGCAGCAATGAAATTGGCCTGTATGATTTTTTATCTCTAGGTGGTTTATCAGGTTTTGCTATCATGATTACTTCTGTTACTTTCCATTGCCGCGGAACATATTTTAACCGAATGCTTGCATTGCTTATATTAAAAAAATATGCCCAGTTAAATGTTGCAATCAGTTGGCAGTGTATCTAGGAATTAGGGTTTATCTTCATTTCTAATTATCGAGAGTACTTCACTTTCAGCATCTTAAGCTATTTTATTGTTATTTTTTTATTTAGTGTTTTAATTAAAACAAATAATAGCGGAAATTGAGATAATCCCGTCAAGCCCGTTCTCAAAAGAATGAATGAATTCGAACAGAAATTAATAACAGTGGTCATGGCTTGTCCCATCTTTTGTTCAACGAGAAGAACGTCGGTTGACAAGATCCATGTCCGAAAACTCCATCCAGACCGAAACACCAAGTCTAATGGATAAAAACCATACCATATCATCACTAATATCACCGTCAGCCATCTGCAAAAGCGGCAAACTATACATCATCAAAAGCCGCGGTACTCGTGGCGGGATGTAACTGCGGTACATCACAATCAACGAAAACGGTTCCTAAAGATAATACCACTACTAATGACGTCGAATTAACGTATGAGTACTCCATTCGAGTGGCACAACCCAGAAAGTGGATTTCGTCAGCTGCACGCACAATTCAGTATCTGATGAACAGTTCCGCAAACTACTGACAAAGATCGCGAGCAAGCATAAAAATATCCAGTTGTGAGTTAAAATTGTTGAGCAATTCTGTGTTAAAATAAGTAAACGTGAAAATCGGATAACGAGTACCTGTTCATCGACACAATCTTTTACTCAAATTTGAGCCAAATTTGCGAAATAAAAATGGACTAAACCGAATCTTGAGCCTGATTTTTGCTAATGTATCAGTTTTATTAAAAACAGCATAACCACCAACGATTCTTTTTCTAATGTTATAACAAGATGTACTGGACAAACATTACACGAAATGAGTGATGCCACCGGAAATTTGACTTTACAAATAGCCGAATCTAGTAAAACAACTATTGACCTAGGAAAGAAGAATATGAATCTCTTGGCGAGGCTAGAGCACATGGAGCAATTATTTTCCAAGCTAAGTGAAGAAATTGAGTATCTAAAGCGAGAAAATGAAAACCTAAAGATTGCGATATAGGAAGCATTGAACCAGACAAACTCATCTAATCCACTGATGAAGATGAATTACAAAGAGAGACGGACTGGATCCTAAAGAAGAAAAAACAATCCAGGAAGAGTAAGAAAGGAAAAGCTGGATCGTCACCTGAGGCTGAGCAATTAAATGGTAGGGGTCAATCTAGTTCAGATTCAACAAATGTTCTACCCAAAGCCAATCAACCAAAAGGTACTACCAAAAACATTACACCAAATTTGGTGCAACTGAAAGCAAAATCATCCCCACCAATAAATATTGTGGGTGTAACCAGTTACCCAGAAATTCAGTCACTGATGAAATCGGTTACTGACAAAGACTACAAGGTAACAGCGCTAAACAATGGCATTTGGAAAATTAATACTCTGGACTCAGATACTTATAAAACCTTATCTATGAAATTGAACGCTGAAAAGTATCAGTGGTTACGAGAACAAACAAGCCCGACCTATAAAAGTCATGGCAAGAGGTTTGCATCACACTTGCTCAAGCAAAGAAATAATGGAAGAATTACAAAATAAAGTTTTTAAAATACTGGATGCTGTGAATATTGTTAAAGAGAGAACAGAAATTCAGGAAGGAAACCAAATTATCAGTAAAAGAGGACGCCCACTTTTTATGCTGGTATATTTGACAACAAAGAGAATGTTTAAGACATTTATGGAAAAAAGGGAATCCTTCACATGAAGGTGACAATCGAATCAATGAGGAGAACCACAACACGGATACCCCAATGCAAGAAATGTCAGGCATTTAATCACACCGAAAGATATTGCGGCCAATCATATTATTATGTACAATAGGTAGAGATGTGCCAGCTAAGTGTACAAACTGTAAGGGTCAACATCCAGCTAATTATCGAGGCTGTGCCGTTGCTAAACAACTACAAAAATTAAGAGATAAAACAAGAAATCAACCGCAAAATCACGAAAATCGAAGGGTTCAAATATCAAATCAGATGAATCAAAACCCACAACCAAGCAATACATTTGCGCAGGTAGTGAAAGGTTTGGGTTCAACCAAACATATGGGCTCTGAAAGTAAGCAAATTATGAAAAACATCATGAACAGCATTGCAGCTATTAGAAAGCGGCTAGATGACCAAAGTAATCTGAACAACATGATACTTGATCAACTAAAGAAAATGCAACTCCCTCAACGCAATCCAACAAAAAATGTTAAGTAAGAACACAACTTTCAAAATAGCAATCTGAAAGCCATCTAGTTAAATCTTTGTTTGTTAAAATACGGGGTTATAACTTATATCACTCCATTCATAAAGCGGAAAGAGCAAGAGGTGGTTCGGCATTACTAATAAAAAAAAATATAAAACACCATTTAGAATCAAATATCGAAGAAGAAACAATGCAAGTCACTACTGTAAGGATCCAAATTAAACACAGACAGCTTACTGTCTCTGCAATATATTGTCCTCCCCGGCATAACTTGAAAAGGGAGGACTACCTTAAACTATTTAAATCGCTTGGACATGATTTTATTATTGGAGGTGACTTTAATGCGAACAACGCCTATTGGGGATCTAGACTTACGACGTCAAAAGGTAAAGAATTGTTTCAAGCAGGGCAGACATCAAAATGTGAATTTTACTCTGGTGGTTCCCCAACCTACTGGTACAGTGACGGAACAAAGATACCTGACCTAATAGACTATTATGTAGCAAGAGGTATATCCCAGAACTACATTCACATTGAAGACAGTAATTCTCTAGTATCGGATCATTCCCCGGTTATCATGACAGTCAGTGAAATGGTAATTCAAAGGGAGAGTGCACCCAGATTAACAAATTCAAACTGGGATCTCTTTCGTGAAGTAATGGAGGAAAAAATTAATCTTCAGGTACCGATAAGAAATTCTCACCAGTTGGAAGATGAATTAGAATAACTCAAAATAAGAAGAAGCTTAACATATCCTACCCAATGGAAGTTAGAGAGTTGGTAAGACAAAAACGACGGGCACGTAAAACCTGGCAAATAACTAGAATGCCGGAGAATAAAACAATTCTTAACAATTTAGGTAACAGTCTCAAATCTCTGCTTAAAGAAGTTAAAAATGCGTCAATCAACAGATATCTAGTTAGCCTAACTGATGAAAAAAATTCTGATTATTCTCTGTGGAAGGCGACGAAGGGACTCAAAAGACCAAAAATGCAAGTGCCTCCACTTAAAAAGGAGGATGGAACCTGGGCAACAGGTCTTAAAGAGAAGGCTGAACTGTTTGCGGAGTATCTCGAGGATACCTTCCAACCACTACCAAGACAAATGGCCCATGAAAATATAATGTCAATCCACAAGCTAGATGATTTTGATATACGCCCAGTAACTCTCAAAGAATTAAAAGAAGAAGTAAAAAACAACATGAATGTTAAAAAAGCCCCAGGATATGACTTGATTACTTGCCAAATAATCAAGGCTTCACCAGGTAAAGGATTTCGTAAGCTATTACACATAACCAATGCAAGCTTTCGGTTAAAATATGTTCCGTGGCAATGGCAAGTAGCAAAAGTAATCATGATAGCAAAGCCCGATAAACCACCTAACGACATTACTATTATACCCAATTATGTCAAAACTCATTGAAAAATTATTCATCCACATCAATTTGGATTCACAGAAAAGCATTCCACAATTGAACAGGTCCATAGAATCACCACCATTATTGAAAGAACGTTAGAACGTAAGAAAGTATGCTCCAGCATATTTCTGGACGTCGCCCAAGCATTCGGTAAAGTCTGGCACCGTGGACTGGAATTCAAGGTGCATAGCGATCTGCCGAGGCAATTCTACGCCATACTAAGATCTTATTTAACCAATAGACATTTTCGTGTGAAATGTGAGGATGAATACTCCGAACTAAAGAAAATCTCTGCCGGTGTACCGCAGGGGCGTGTCTTAAGACCAATCCTACATTTATTATATACAAGGGATATTCCAACAACAGATGAAAGAACCATACCCACCTTTGCAGATGACACAGCAATCTTGGCGATTAGAAGTGATGTCGCTGATGCCACGAGCAAACTTCAGAAGATTACCAATGCATCAAAAGGCTTCCCATCTACAGACAGAAATTTACTCACGACCGATGCCATATGCAAACAAAGCTAACAGACGCTGAAACAGACGTTTCAAAATAAGGTTCTCCGTAGCATCGTAAATGCTCCGTGGTATGCCATACAAGAAATGAAGACCTTCGCAGGGACTTACAGATGGAATACATTAAAGACGAAATAAAAAAGCATGCCGCCAAACACGAAATAAGGCTCCAGGAACATGGAATATTCGCCATATGATAGATAATCCTGTCGTTGAAAGGAGACTTCAAAGAATGAGGCCGGCCACTTGACCTAGTAAAGATACCAAATTAAAATTAGTACTTTAAATAGGTTTAATTAATTTTGGGACTAACCATTGGGTTTAACCCCAGCAAATCAGAATTGTTTAAGAAAGGTAAAATTTGTAAAATTTGAAAGATAAATTGCTAGATGAGCACAGTCTCAGTTGTAATTAATAAAGGAAATAAGATAACCACAAACACCTTTCGTGCTTAATGATATTCACCACAATGCAATCGAAATAATTTTGAAAACAGTGTGATGAATGTGACAGGTTCCAAATTTCCAAAACCGGAAACCATACTGCTTCAACAAAGCCATAGTTCGAATAACTTACAACAATATTTTGAACAAATAAATTCCCGTGCCGACACACGTCTATTTAGAGGCATTAATTTATTCATTCCCGTGTCTATGTGCCATATCAGTCTTAAACACGAGCAAGATAAGGCTTATAAAGGAAACCTTCAATTATGTTCTGAAGATAGTAAACAGAAATTTACTTCGTATAACCAAAATTTTGAACTGAGATGCAGAAGCTATAATCGCAATCAAAAGGATAAAATAAAAGTTGATCCCAGACACTTTGGATTTTTTTTAAAACCAAACGGGAAACTGATGGTTACTCAGCCTGAATGAGATTTAAAGATCAAAAGTCTTGTGATCCACAGATCACAACAAACAGGTTTGCTGATTTGTCTAACCTGTTTATAAGCAGAATAGGTTGATAATTACAAAGATCCAACCGCTAGTAAATACAGTACATTCATATTAGCTCCACACATCGAGCCAGAAGACATCCAGCCAGCAATGATAGAATTCGGAAGAAGGATGTAGTCTTGAGGGTATTCCTGCTCCATTTTTGAAAAATTCTGGAAAACTGGCAATTTTTTTACTAATAAAACGAAAGTATTAATTGCCCCAGTTGATTTAATGTCCTTTGAAGGTTAATTAATACTCCCTTTTTTATTCTCGCACACTCCACCCATTCACCTACTCACACAATTACAGTATACCACCTGTGTATTGTAGACTCCATGTCAGCCTGTACACTGACACGGGCGATAGGTCGAAGCTGAATTCTGCACTGCACTCCAACAGAGGGACCTAGTTGTGTTTATTAACACTACCGATCGAAATCGGCGACGAAAATTTGCATTGCATCCAGCCTCTGGTGAGATTCGAACCCAATATCTCCCGGTCCAAATTCCGAAGCAACCACTGTACCACTTGTCTGGTGAGCATATTCCTCTAGCATTTTGTTTAATCAGTCATTAAAATTGGCCACTTTTCCACAAAGTGGAAAATAACTAGGGTAACCCCTATTTTCAAAACTAAATCTAGAAATGATGTTTCTTGCTATAGAGGTATTACATTTATATATATCTGCTATACCTAAGTTATTTGAACTGGTAATATGCAACTCATTGAAAGCAGTGCTTCAGGCAGCAGAAGATCAGTATCGACAGCACAAATAAGTTGAAGTAATATTCATCGAGTTTGCAAAAACTTTCAACTCCGTCAGCCACTGCAAAACTTTGGAACACATTTTCAAGTTCGGATTTTTCAGCCAGTTCGTCGCCTTGTTCGAATCTTAATTGAGTATTGGCATCCAATATATTGAAATAGAAGATGAAAGGTCGAGTACAATACAACCTCTGGTATACCACAAGGCTCTCACGTTGCCCTATGGGTTTTCGCAATCTTCATTAATGAAATGATAAAGCATACCAAAATCCTGGTGTTCGCAGATGACCTTAAAATCTACAAAGACATTGAGTTATTCGACGTTGCCATTAAACCACAAGAAGACTTTCTCTGAGTCTTAACAATGAAAAATGCAAATCCCTATATCATTTCACCGAAAACGAAATCCTGTTACACAAGACTATAAGATAAATGGTGTACTTCTTCAGGTAGTACTTGAAACTAAAGACCTAGAGGTTACTTTCGTTGAAAATGTTAGCTATACTAAGCACATTGAGCTATGCATTGGTAGAGCGAACTCCATGCTCGGTTTTATCATAAACGTTGGACGTGTGAAATAAATAAATAAATGAAGAAAATTCTGACATAAAGATAAAGTGTTCCATAAGCCGAAAAACTTGGCACTTCCTGATTGCATATTCCGATCAGGAATGTTCATTGCCATCCAACAAACATAGTGGCCTGCTTTGTATCAATCCAGTTAGGCACGTTTCATAAAAGAACCAAGCGAGATAGAATAGAAAATTTGCAGATTATATCTTAAGCATGATTAGTAAATTATCCTTAAATCATGAATTAGTTAATATTAATAAAACAACAATAATTTCTCAAAATATTTGCCGCATATCATGACCCCCATTGATCCGGATCAGTTGAAATTACATGGAAAACTTGATCAAAATTTTGGTTGGATCACAATTCATGATTTAAAATCTCATAACCGCGTTTGCGTTATTTCACGAAGCAAGAATACTGCACCAAATCAAGCGCCAACAAATACGGCTCGAATGCGCTTCCATTCTATTCTGGATTTATATATAACCGAACTTTCTCGATCGGCCTAAATGCTTTTGAGATTCTACTATCTAAATATAGATGTCAGTGTTTAATAGGCACTATCCCAAGTGACCAAGCACTCTACTACAGTGACCAAGTAGCCCCGAATAGGATCCAAACAACCACCTATCTAGTTTAGGTTGTATAATACCAACAGATCAAGCCTCTCTTCTAGTCTCGCATATTGAATCCATTTAACCTTGCAATAACCATGTATGGTCCCTTCCACTACTGCTCTACATATATTTTCAACCTTGCCGTAACCGCGTTGTAACGATATCCCATCTAGATAAATCTCATTGTTGGAACTCCTTCCGATCCTAAGTAGACCATTCCATCAATCTCAAGTAGTCCCGGCGTCCTGTGTGAATTTTTAATCGCACAAACTTTCCTAACCCACACAGAACAGGAAGTCTCATATTAAAACTTGGAAAAACAAGAAACTGATGATCAACACAAGGCTCGTTTAAAAGCTATTAACAAAGGAAACAAAAAAGTAAAATCATCTAAACTGAAGAAGCATGCTCCAATCGTCTAATGATACAGGGAAAACCAGTAATCAAAACCAGAGAAAAAGAAACTGAACGTATAGCCAATGTACAAAAAATGAGAAAAAGAAGATCTGGAGAAAACTCCTGAAAATTATCAAGCTGTCTGATGAGTGTGGCCAATATGGTTTTCATGGGCAAAATTCTCTTTGCGCAAAACACCTTCGAGATCAGTAAAAAGCACACCAGATCAATGAACAATGCACAAGACAATTTACCATCAATTACAGATTCTATATGCAGCATTGAGGTGGTTGATAAAACACAACCCGCTCTACAAAAATGTTGTCATCGACTTCAATGCTGAGGCAAAAGATTACTTTGTCAAAACCGCTAAAGTTCCACTGCAATGTGAAGCTCCAGCTGTACCCTAAATCAGAAATGACTACATGTCGCTTGCGAATTTCGTCAAAGGATCTAACTATACTAACTTCCTAAACGCCAACATGATTGCGGGAGATGCCATTTACGATAAAACATTGCAATTAAGAATGTTTCATGAAGCCAAGTTCAAAGCAACAATAGATTCATTATTATTGCAATCCTTCAAACCGAAAATCAAAAATGAATTCATCCTATTTCAGACGTAAATTTCAATTCAGTTTGCAATTTGCCTCATCATTTTTTGGCTCTCTAAAACATGGAAAAAATTTAAATAAGGTTGGAATCACCTGAAGAATGATCTTCAAAAATTGTTCCGAGAGCACTTGATATCAGCATCAACATTGTTTGGGGTCAGGAAGCACTCTAACAAAAAGGTAACAACTATCTTTTTTTGGATGGCTCCTACTTACTTCCGGATATTCAGTTACATAGATCATTGATCTAAACTGGTTAGATATGAGAAAGATGATCTTAATTGCTGACGGACGACTCAAAGAAGACCCGAAAGTTCTCGATATCTACGCAATGCTGAGTCATCACATGCGAGTTATCAAACTCACCACAAAATAGTCCGCTTGGATTGCAATTGATCGGCTCCTGGGACGGTGTAGAAACACTTCCAGAAATTGATTCGTTCGATGAAATTGATGCTCGTATGGAAGTGAACTAAACACGGTTAACCACTGTCTGCAATCTACTTTAATCTAAGAAAGCTTAGATATTTTATTAAGAAGGGCAAGAAGCAAAACGGTTAAAATTGTCACTCTTTAGAGGGGCAGGAAATATATACTTCCATGAAATTTTTAAAGCGAATCAAATTAGTTTCCAACGGTGTGTGTCGGTTCATAGTAATAAAGACCCACAAGGACTTGTATCTAAATTTGCCGTTGGCAATTGAAGACCTCCATAAGTGTTAAACGCCATTAGAAACACACATGGAGTCATCACAGATACGTGGCATGACACTCATTTGGAGTTACTTAACTTACTTCTACCGGACGAAAGATGCAAATGAGTCACTTGTATATATGCGAGAGATCGCCACCAATAGTAGTTAGACATTCAGTTGGTTGTTGAAGACCCCCCCATTCACGTGGGAAGAAATCACTAGGACTTGCCAACTTGAAGGCTGAAATAATTCAAGTCGGATAGCCTATCGTAGGACTCTGCATAATAAAATTATTAAACAGCTGCTTCAAATTTGGCTACTTAACAAAGTGGTGTGGAAATCAGGTGAAATGATTGTAATCAAGAAACCTGGCGATAAGATCCGCTTTCATCGAAACCTTACAGGCCTATAATGTTGTTACCTGTAGAAATCGCGGATTGAACAGAGCTGATTGTCATCGGACGAACAATTTGGTTTCCGATATAGCATGTCTACTGAAGATGCCGCCTCATTAGTACTGTCAAAACCCAAGGTTCTACATAAGTTATGGGTATTGTCACGAATTCTACTCGACACAGATATAACACCACCAAGTGTTATCAACCCAAAGATCGCGAGTGCAAATCCACTTGGAAACTATAATTTTATTAAGCGATTATTATTCTTAACATCACCATCATCGATGTTGACGGATCAATTATTCCTCTAATACTGATGGCAATACAAGTGGAGAGAAATATGGCGATAACGAAAGCAATTGTAAATGGCTGCGATAATCATCATGGAAAGTACTGGAATTAAGAACGCCGTTAATCGAAATTTATGACGTGGAATGTTCATGAATACAAGTACATGAAAGTAATTTACAATTGGAATACACATACATCGTCAGATGCAATAAAAGGAATAATTTCGAACAGCGATATAGACAAGTGTTTATTAAACGCGAGCAATTTGGGACGAAGAGACAGTTGTAATTCAACCAGTGAACAGTGCAATTTAAGAATTAAAATTTAAACAGTGCGAAAAGAGAGAGAGGCTCGTTTGAGCAGTGAACGAGTGAAATTAGTGAATTGCTGCAGAAATTAAAGAAAGGTGTTGAAAAATAAATTCCTGGACATTGCCGGATCATTTCATAGCATGACCTAGCAGTTTGTCGGTCTATAATCTTCCTAAAAACATTATGAATGTTTTCAGGAGCCACTTCAGCAAGGTAACTATTTTCTTAACATAGAACCTCTATACAACCGCTTTTTAATCGTGTACCAATTTGGAATATGAACCATAACATAGACGTGATTTTATGTTGTTGGATTTTCCAAAAAATTTAGCGCACATTCGTGATAAATGCACTCTGGTTAATTTTTTTAAATATACTCGTATATGTACGGGTACGTAACGTATAACTGAACATATGTGGGTAGTTTCAATTATTATTACAAATTTACAACTAAATGTTTCATAGTTAGAGAAGTAAATCCAACAATTTTCATTACATAAAACCGTAGTTTTACCAACTATATTTTATACTTCTATACGAGGAAATAAAATAATTTTTCCATTTTCTTTTTGCGTTTAATATTTATGTAAGAGCTTTCCACATTTATATAATTTACCATATAACGTATATACATTTTATGAATGTAATCAACATAGAAATAAATAATTGAAAAATTATGTTTCAAATGAAAATTTAAAGTACAGGTATGGTACGTGGGAACAGTAGAGAGTAATGGTAAACAAAATGTCTAATAGTGGCCCCTTATTTCCAGTAACAAGAGGTTTTCATCTACAAGAACGAAAAATTTCAACTGTACTGTAATTTCAAAATTACACAAAAGCTCCGGAACGTATTCGTGGGAACTATTTCCTAAACTATCCTAAAAACAGAATTAGGATTATTTAGGAAAAACTTCACGTGTTTGGTCATGATAGTGAAGTATTTCCTAAACTTTCCTAAATATTAAAATCCGCCATTTTTGTTTCAATGTATGCGTAAAACTTCGTATAAACGAGTAAATTATAAATTTAAAAAAAATGCAAATAAGTACGATGACTAAGTACTTGCAAAATGTCAATTAGCATATCGTATGGTTTTTCCGAACAATTTTCCCAATTCTAGAAACACCGCTACCAAATACTAAGCACACTTTTGAGTTGTTCTGAATCAAAACTAACAGATAAACACCATTCCATGGAAAAATCTAGGGGCCCCGGGTGGTTTAGGAAATAAAACTTGTTAAGAAGGCAATTAGCATATCGTATGGTTTTTCCGAACAATTTTCCCAATTCTAGAAACACCGCTACCAAATACTAAGCACACTTTTGAGTAGTTCTGAATCAAAACTAACAGATAAACACCATTCCATGGAAAAATCTAGGGGCCCCGGGTGGTTTAGGAAATTAAATTTGTAAAGAGGTCAATTTGCATATCGTACGGTTTTTCCGAGCAATTTTCCCAATTCCAGAAACACCGCTACCAAATACTAAGCACACTTTTGAGTTGTTCTGAATCAAAACTAACAGATAAACACCATTCCATTGAAAAATCTAGGGGCCCCGGGTGTTTTAGGAAATAAAACTTGTTAAGAAGGCAATTAGCATATCGTATGGTTTTTCCGAGCAATTTTCCCAATTCCAGAAACACCGCTACCAAATACTAAGCACACTTTTGAGTTGTTCTGAATCAAAACCAACAGATAAACACCATTCCATTGAAAAATCTAGGGGCCCCGGGTGTTTTAGGAAATAAATCTTGTTAAGAAGTCAATTAGCATATCGTATGGTTTTTCCGAACAATTTTCCCAATTCTAGAAACACCGCTACCAAATACTAAGCACATTTTTGAGTTGTTCTGAATCAAAACTAACAGATAAACACCATTCCATTGAAAAATCTAGGGGCCCCGGGTGTTTTAGGAAATTAAATTTGTAAAGAGGTCAATTTGCATATCGTACGGTTTTTCCGAGCAATTTTCCCAATTCCAGAAACACCGCTACCAAATACTAAGCACACTTTTGAGTTGTTCTGAATCAAAACTAACAGATAAACACCATTCCATCGAGAAATCTAGGGGCCCTTGGTGTTTTAGGAAATTAAATTTGTAAAGAGGTCAATTTGCATATCGTATGGTTTTTCCGAGCAATTTTCCCAATTCCAGAAACACCGCTACCAAATACTAAGCACACTTTTGAGTTGTTCTGAATCAAAACTAACAGATAAACACCATTCCACCGAGAAATCTAGGGCCCCGGGTGTTTTAGGAAATTAAATTTGTTAAGAAGTCAATTAGCATATCGTATGGTTTTTCCGAACAATTTTCCCAATTCTAGAAACACCGCTACCAAATACTAAGCACATTTTTGAGTAGTTCTGGATCAAAACTAAGAGATAAACACCATTCCTTGGAAAAATCTAGGGGCCCCGAGTGGTTTAGGAAATTAAATTTGTAAAGAGGTCAATTTGCATATCGTATGGTTTTTCCGAGCAATTTTCCCAATTCCAGAAACACCGCTACCAAATACTAAGCACACTTTTGAGTTGTTCTGAATCAAAACTAACAGATAAACACCATTCCATCGAGAAATCTAGGGGCCCCGGGTGTTTTAGGAAATTAAATTTGTTAAGAGGTCAATTTGCATATCGTATGGTTTTTCCGAGCAATTTTCCCAATTCCAGAAACACCGCTACCAAATACTAAGCACACTTTTGAGTTGTTCTGAATCAAAACTAACAGATAAACACCATTCCATGGAAAAATCTAGGGGCCCTGGGTGTTTCAACCTCTCGACCTCACGACCTCTGTGTTCAACCATACGATATGCAAATTGACCTCTTTACAAATTTAATTTCCTAAAACACCCGGGGCCCCTAGATTTCTCGATGGAATGGTGTTTATCTGTTAGTTTTGATTCAGAACAACTCAAAAGTGTGCTTAGTATTTGGTAGCGGTGTTTCTGGAATTGGGAAAATTGTTCGGAAAAACCATACGATATGCAAATTGACCTCTTTACAAATTTAATTTCCTAAACCACTCGGGGCCCCTAGATTTTTCCAAGGAATGGTGTTTATCTCTTAGTTTTGATCCAGAACTACTCAAAAGTGTGCTTAGTATTTGGTAGCGGTGTTTCTGGAATTGGGAAAATTGCTCGGAAAAACCATGTGGTATGCAAATTGACTTCTTAACAAATTTAATTTCCTAAAACACCCGGGGCCCCTAGATTTCTCGATGGAATGGTGTTTATCTGTTAGTTTTGATTCAGAACAACTCAAACGTGTGCTTAGTATTTGGTAGCGGTATTTCTGGAATTTCGGAAAATTGTTCGGAAAAACCATACGATATGCAAATTGACTTCTTAACAAATTTAATTTCCTAAAACACCCGGGGCCCCTAGATTTCTCGATGGAATGGTGTTTATCTGTTAGTTTTGATTCAGAACAACTCAAAAGTGTGCTTAGTATTTGGTAGCGGTGTTTCTAGAATTGGGAAAATTGTTCGGAAAAACCATACGATATGCTAGTTGACTTCTTAACAAGTTTTATTTCCTAAAACACCCGGGGCCCCTAGATTTTTCAATGGAATGGTGTTTATCTGTTAGTTTTGATTCAGAACAACTCAAAAGTGTGCTTAGTATTTGGTAGCGGTGTTTCTAGAATTGGGAAAATTGTTCGGAAAAACAATCTTAACAAGTTTTATTATAGTCACCGTACTTATTTGCATTTTTTCATAATTTATAATTTACTCGTTTATACGAAGTTTTACGCATACATTGAAACAAAAATGGCGGATTTTAATTTTTAGGAAAGTTTAGGAAATACTTCACTATCATCGGAACGTTCTAAAAAATTAATTTCCATTTTTTTAAAATTCTGTACTTTTATGATATCTTCAAGGTCATACAAAGCTTTCTGCGAATTTAAATCAATAAGTAGGTAAATATCAATATTTCATTTAATAATAAAGAGTTCGTTGGAAACCCATTTAAATTAATTTTGAGTAGAAATTGGCAACACTGGCAAAAACCAGCCACCTGAATTTCGGTGAAACTAATATCGCAAGATACGAAATATGCCACTAACACACTATAAGATACACTATAAGATACACAATCCACGATGTTAAGGTCTCTCAAGGAGTTGTGTAAACTTGGCTTGTGTGGTGAGTTTACTTTAAAGGGAGGAGAAATGAAAATTCACTAATCAGATTTTTTCATTTGTTTATTATCGTCAAATTGGTCTATTATTCTTTCGGTGTAATCGACGCAATTGGTTTATGGTAGCTACAATAAGATACATATATCACTGGTACCGCCTATACCTCATCGGATGAGTTTGCTGAGAGATGAATGCTATTGATTAACCAATCAATTGGTAATTGGCTAGTTAGTATTTGGAAATATGAACCGAATGTGATCTGTTATGTCTCGGAAATCTGCTCCCTCTCATATGGTTCCTTGTTCAGCAGGTCACCTCTCGAGATGCGCAGCCTGCGGGATTATCGTCCGACCGAATATATTTCCAAGATTGTATGTCGCTGATGGTTTAAATTTCTGCGACCCGGTTTGCGACAAACGTTTTTCACGTGGACGGAGGTTTTTGAATCCACGCCAGTGTGATCGTGGAATCGGTCCAACCTTATGGTTGGTGATGCTCACGTCTAGGGCTTTGGTTACTTGTTGTACTGTGTTGTTAAAACAGTGATCCATTATGCTCTACGCGAGAGATGGTTAGTTTGGACTTCATTGGAGCCAGTTTAGTTTTTGTCGTTAATAATCGGCTCATTATTTGGTCATTTACGGTAATTTTACTGTATAGGCGGATTAGGAAGCATCACAAAATCCGTGTAGCTCAACACTGCAGTTGTTTGTGGAATAATTAAGGTATCTAGATGGCTTGACTTTTATTTAAGTTCTTCTTTATAGGTGATCCTATTTCTTAGAGAATTCAGGTGGCAATCGGTCATCCCAATCCAAGCCCAAACTCCACATTATCTAATACATTAGTTTGCAATTGATGGTTAGTGGTGCTAGCCATCCCAAGGGGTTTGAAAATTTTTGACATTTCCGACAAATATTGCCGCTTAGTGAGTTGCTGTTATTAGGTGGAAACTGGACGTGGAAATGAAGTGATCTCCCGTTGGATTATAGCGAATTTCTAATGTTTTAATGTCTGATGGTTGCTAGACCATTTACTTAATTCCATGTTTCCCTTATGAAGTAGTTTTACTAGTTGGGATTGCAATTGTTGAGCTTCTTCAACGGTGTCAGTGCCCGTTAGGACATCATCTACATACAAATTTCGTTTATGAGAATGCGACTCGTCGAGAATGTATACCAGTGAGTTGGTATACTTGCAAAGGTTGATGTTTATTTTCTCTCCAAATGATGATTTGATAACTCTGATGTTCTCTCTGCATTCGTATTTGGCGATACAGCTTCTCGATATTCCCAGTGAACACTATCCGATGTAGTCTCCATCTCAGTAGTATGACGCACAAGTCATTTAGTAGTGGAGGCACAATATGCATCACATCATTTCGACTTAGGCCTGTAGATGTCTGCATGGAAGTATCGAGAACCACCCGAATTTTTGCGTTATCTGTATTTTTCAATACCGCATGGTGAGGTAGATAATTGGTCCCTTTATTGGGTCTAACCGGCATCATATGTTGAAATTTGATGTACGTAGTCATGAAATACACATATAGCTCCCTCATGTTAGGGTCCCGGTTTTATTTTTTCTCCAATTGTAAGAAACGTTAAAGTGC
Organism: Nephrotoma guestfalica; assembly: GCA_963691935.1. Taxonomy (NCBI): domain Eukaryota; kingdom Metazoa; phylum Arthropoda; class Insecta; order Diptera; family Tipulidae; genus Nephrotoma; species Nephrotoma guestfalica. The sequence continues at coordinate 99,528,200 of OY829913.1, forward strand.
TAAATGGCAATATATCTCCCATTCTGGGCTCGGCTGGTGGTCTGCGAGAAAACCTGTTCACATTCGTGTTCGAACTCCGGCCTGCCGCTGATGATCGGAATTTCCTCTATTTCCCAGAATCTCTCCATATCTTCCTCGTTTTTGTTACCGATATGGACTGCAGCTTTTTGTGGACTCCGTTGATTCGAGTTGGGCCGGAGATTAGCCAACCGAAGCTACCTTTATGATTCTGGTGCCAATGAAGTCGCTGTACACGTCTGCTCCTAGCAGCAGATCGATTGGGGCTGAAAGCCGATATTCCGGATCAGTCAAAACCAATTTACTCCACCTATCGTTCTGGCTTCGTCTTATTGGTTGTTCGGGTACATCCATTGTAATGTTTGGCAACACGTATGCCTTTACCTTTAATTTGTATGTTGATGGGAAATGCGGTTTAAGTCACATTGTTACAATGGAATTTGTCGTGAACACCTGGTATACCAAGACGTTGAACACCAAGCAATTGGTGCAGATTCCCGTTCTGTTGATGAAATCAATTCTTCTTTTTATACTAATATTGCGAAAGTGGTGACACCGCGTGATGGAATGCTCGTGTTCTTGGCAATAAGAACATGCAATCGTAGGATTTTGTGTAACCGGCTTCTGCTAGCCGTTTTCCGTTTTTATGAGTACTTTCCGCTGAACCTTATACTCAGATTTGGCTGCCAGTGAGATTAATGGTTTGTTCAATCCGGAGGCGAACGCTTGAAACCTTCTCCATAAGAACTCTAAGCAGTTCTTTAACGTAGGCATTTCGCGTGTGCAATCGAGGCTTTTTTCAAAACGCTCAAAAGTGTCGAAGTCTAACTTCTGCATTATAAGATGTGCGATGATGGCTTCAAATGGGTTTTCCAACTAAAATTTTTTAATGTTGTGCAGCATCTCTATGATGATGTCTGTTGTGTGTTGTAGTAGGGATGTAATCACGTTGAAATACGACGAGACCAACAATCGCTTATTATTATACCTCGCCTGTAGGATCTGCCAAGCCGCCTCGTAATTTTCTCCAATGGTCGGTAGATGAGCGTTTATTTACAAGCGATACAATTGTTGTGGGATGTGATTTTAAATACGACAACTTTAGTGTGTTTGAAAGTTGAGTATTTTGATGTATCAGCCGTACCAATTTTCGTATTTGCCGTGAAACGTTTGGTAGTTTCACTCTTCAGTACCTCTTGCTCCATTTTGTTTACTAGGGACTCTAAGTATTTATATTGGCCTTCCTTGTTGACTTTCATGAGGATACCTCGATGCAGCCGATCAATTTCCTCCATTTCGGAGTTGAGTTGATTAATTTTTAATCTGAGGTACTCGTCTGAGAACTCTCTTGATGTTAGTTTGGTATTAATTGCGTTCATTTTCCGATACAACTTCCATATACTCGTATATCGGTCAAGCATAAATCTTCCCAACAATTAATTTGCGGTTCAATCATAATGTCAGACTTCCTAAATATCTTGAACTAATTAAAATGTACGCTCAGCAAATCTGCTTACTACACTGTGTAGACTCTAACGTTTCTGATTTTCTTTAGCAAAAACTGCATCAATTGTCGTCCCATATCTCGTAGTAAGTTTATAAGTGGTTCAGCTTGAGGAGCAGCAAAATTAATATTGAAATCCCAGCTCATAATCATCGACAACAGATGATAGTCTCCTTGGAGAATTTATGAAATTGTGTCAGAATATAGAGTAAGGACGAAATGTATGAACTTGATTAAGTCTTCGACAACTCTATTCGGCGAGATGTGTACAACTACCGAAAGCATCATCGGAGTGAAGTTTATGCCAAAATAACAAAATATACACTGTGTCCTATAAGGACTTAGAATTAAAAAAAAACACTCAAAAATAATAATATTTGAAAATTTTTAATAAACACAAACATTTCTGCGCAATCAGTAGAAAATTATTAATTTTTTTGAAAAGTTTTGACTGAATTTTATAATACGAAATTTTTACAACAAAACACACACGAAGAGGTTCTGAATTAGTATTTGATGTAAGAAACCAATCTTATTTAGCCACATGCTCGGGAATCTCTGAGATTTTTGTTATTCGACAGGGAACATCAATGAATGTAATACGAAAATACTTATATTTTCATAATACACTCAATGGTGTTTTCTGTCGAATAACAAAAATTTCAGAGATTTCCGAGCATGTGGCTAAATAAGATTGGTTTCTTACAGCAAGTACTAATTCAGAACATCTTCGATCACCCCTGTGCGATCCGTAGGGGCTGCGCTAAATAATTTTAAATGTTTAATAATTTTCGTATTACCTTTGGCATAAACTTCACTCCGATTAATAATAATTCCACTAATCATGGAAGGGGACCTGAAAGCGCCCAGTATAACCCATATTCAAGTTATTTTAAATAAATACAAGGAGAAATCACTTCGTTGTTATTTTGGTGCTTGATTGTTAACCATAATTAAATTAAACACGTATCAACAAACACTAAAGTATATTATTATTACAAAATCATTAAATTTATCTAAATAATTAAATTTCGTTTGTAATGAATGAATTGAATTCATGTATTACACGTGTTTGATTATGTGCCTTAAACAGCGCTCGTATGCAAAAAGGGCACAAATTCAATTTTCACACATCGTAATTTCAGTTTCCTTTCTGCTCTGATAAAATGCATCCCTTTTCATCTATTCAAAGTCTAAAGAGGCTATTAATACAAACTTGTAAAATATTTATAACAGTATATCCATTTTCTTTTACATAATAAATATTTTTAATCCCAAGTGAACACCTTTACAACACACATTGTGTCCTTCCATTTTTATTACTACTCCAGTATGTAGTGGTGGTGATGATGATGATGACGAAGATGAAGATAATATGAGCACAAATATATAATTTTTTTTTTCGATTTACAAAGGATATGTAAACACTGTGCCATGTTTTATTGAAATTTACAACAATAAAAGTTTCTATAGTCGTGCCCCCCAAAAGCTCTTCGCCTCCTACCAAAGACGTAAAACCGTATAGGAGAAAGGGATGAGTTTTTTGTCCTTTTATACAGACACCAAAATGAGCAATGTAGATTTTTTGTATGTTTTGTTGTATAATGTGACAACGACACTATGAATGGAAAACCAATTTTCAACATCATCTGCATAAGTTTTTTAATTAACCCTTCTGTTTCGGTGTATTTACTTTTTTGTGTCCTATCCTTTGACACTTGATAATTTTATCCTCCATTACCTGTATCTATTCATATATGTATGAGTTTTTATAAACAAATAGTAAAATAAAACAAGACGTCCCAGGAGGAAAATTTAGTGCGGAAAAATCGAAGTCTAATTCTCACTATTGAGCCGTGTGTTTACTTTTTGTTCCTGCGCTTCATCATTTCTCATCCATAAAAAGGGAGGTATTGAGTGTGAAAATTTAAATAAAAAACAATTTGATGTTTAGATAACACAGATTTGTGTTGTATATACTCATCAAGATTAACCGGTTACGTAATTTAATTTTAATGTATGCATAACATTATCGCATTAATTGTTGTCATTACCATATTAAAACAGTCAGATGAATGCTCTTCGTACCATTATGTTCAGACCGTCCACCCTACCTATTTATTCATATCCATTTCACTATACACGAACACTTTGGTCACGTGGTATAATTGTATGTAATATTAAGTCCGCCAGTTTCAGTACTCAAGCTCACCCGTTTGTCCTAGATACATTGTTCTAGTCGTCCTTCCCGAGAATCTACCAAATTTAGCTCTGGAATAAAGTAGTATATGGGGTCTGTTTTATACGTAATTTAACTCGAGCAGGAAGTGCACTATCAGATTTATTATGCCGACTCGCAGTCCTGCAATAGCATGCTATTTTCTTCATCTCTTACCATATCATATTTGCACGGTGCGGCTCACATACTAACCCAAAGGAAAAACAAAATTAAAAGTTGAAGATCAGAAATTTTTTGGTTTTACTCGATCAGTATGAAATTGATTTTTGTTCAAAAATAAATGTCTTAGGAAATGTGTTTCACTCAAGCATCCAATATGAAATGAAAATAATTCAGTTTTTTGTTTGCAAATGTAGTGCGTTTTGGTTCATGCAGTAGCATTTTTTAAAGTGAGAGAATAATTTACTAACCGAAGCGCAGCTAAGGTTGGTATAATGTTCGCAAGGTTCAAAAAATAATTTTCTGCGAGTGCAACAACAAGGTTGCTTAATTAAAATAAAATTACAACAGCTCGAACTACAAAAACAATAATGAATAGTTCAAGAAATATAAACCGATAACATTAACAAATAATATAAAATAAATGCAATTAAATTAAAATTAGTTCAATTAGCATACAAATTAAATTAAATACACAATGTTGGTAAAGCATACCACAATTCCATAAAATTAACGAGCATATCTTTAGATCGTTCCAATCAACCAAAATCATTCCAAAACTGTTACAAACCAATAAATTAAGTTAAGTTGAATTAGATTGAATTATTACGACATAATGAATTATGTTTATCGTTTTTTGAAAGTGTCTACAAACGTGGTCTGTCTCATTGGGGTGGGACAAAAAGTGCATCGTTTATATACGCCGAGCTATGAGAAGCTAGGATAAGTGCCTCGATTCTGTCAGAGCGAGCAAATCTTAATCCATGAAAAATGAAGACTTTTATAAATGAACAAAAGCACTCGGTAATCAAAGAATTTGTGTAAAGGCATTCCAAAAATTTAGTTTTTGACATGAAAAATAGTGTCATATAGGCGCAGATCGAAAACGTACCGCAGACACCCATTAAACACTCTTGTAATTTTTCCCATCAAAGAAGAGCTCAACTTCGAAAATAGAATGTCTTCATATCGCAAGTGGCTCATTATCAGTGAGCTTAATAGCGATCATCTAGTGCTCCGCGGCGTGCCCAGTCGTTTATTTCGTAATAAGCGTAAGATATTATAAATCTTCTGGCAAATCTGATCCGCATATCCGTTTATCCTAGCTCAGGTCCTTGAACATATCGAAGTCCTAAGTTTCTAATGGAGCAATCTATCTTCTAATGAGTCAAAGTTAATAGATGACACATTGCTACTTTGTAATTCTTTAAAAATTTGAATATCATCCGCAAAAAGATGATGGCTATACAGCTCAAATGTAGTCTCGAAATACTCGTATCATTAATTTAAAAGGAAAAAATATCTGGCCCAGGATTGAACCTTGAGGAACACCAGACATTAAGAGTAGAATGGAAGATTTGCCCCACAACATACTGAGACCAGCCAATCAAGTAAGACAAAATTAGTATGGTAGTTTCTTTTGATAAGCCAAATTGTGTTTTAGTTTATTCTCTAATATGTTAAAATTAATAGAGTTAAAGGCGTTCGAAAAATCTAGAAATATCAGAACAGCATAATTATTCCTGTCAACAGTGAAGTAGTACTGTGATATTGGCGAAAGCCCGATTGGTAATCTTATAAAGTCTGGTTTAGCATTAAGTGCGAGTGGATTTGGGCCGCATGACTCCTTTCATTTAAGGATCCCTTTGTTTTGGTATCTAAATTACCCTACTTATCGTCCAGCAATCAGGAAATGTCCGCGTATTTAAAGCAAAGTTGAAAACGTGGAAATGGAATGGCAAAATAGCCCGCATACGCATCAAATTTTGTGGGAAGTAGAGCATTTAGAACTTGATGATCCTTATTTACCTCTACGTAGGTCAAGCTTGTATTGAATGTAACGTTTTCTAGAGGCTTAAATCAGCCTTTTTACCTTTTTATCATACTATTTTAATATATTCTTATTTTCAGATAAACGGGAAGATTTCCAGACTCTATAAGCCATGTCTCGGAGTATGCCATATTCTCGATTCAGTAATAGAAGAATATTAGTATCACGAAAGGTGATATATTCTATGTTACGTAAATTTGCACTCACCAAATCATGATCAGCAACCCCAGCACACTGAAAAATAGCACTCGGTTGCAATGATGAGCTAGTTAGAATTATATTATTGTGGTTCACAAAATTGCAATGTAAAGTAAAAATAAATAAATAAAAAAAAAATAAATATCAATTAATCGTAGGTTTAGTTTGTGAGGTAGATAGATTAAAATGAGTAATCAAATGTTTTATTGTTTACATATTTCCGTCTATATCAGGAGCGATGGAGGGTTGTATTCCAGGGGAAACAGTAATCAGATTTTTACTAAAATATTATCATGCCAAAAAAATTGTCTCGACCACATGTTCCAATTCCCGCCAATTTAACCCAGCATACGTATATTCATTAGACCAACAAGCGCATAATAACCAGAAAGTTTGAAATACTTACAAATTAGTACTAAAGGACTATAGTTCAATTTAACAGAATATACATATAAGCTACCGACGACCAAATTATATAGTAGACTTAAAATAAAGACCAAAAGAAAATGACACTTAGCTGTATAGTTCCGCACACGAAGCCATGGTTGACCCGACTTGTACTTTTTGTGTCCACACGTTATCTGCACTCGTGGTAATACCGGCTTTCTTTTTTTCCACCATACACTTTATTATTATAACACACCCTTTTTAATGTTTTAGCCGCCCAACCGCCCATGGAACCTAAGACGACACGGATTTTAGTATTAGAAGGGAAAAAACACTCAAAATAATAAGTCACGATCACTTGGTCTTATAAACGAATCACTTGGTCTTATACATCAATATTATACATGAATAACGAGGTGATTACATTAATTTTACCGTTCTTTTCTCGGTTTTTCGTTAATACACTGAATTGTAATTATTACACTAATTTTATTGATTATTTTACGAAATGTCCGAAATGTTAAATAGACCAAAAAAATAGAAAAGCATTAATTTACTTTTAACTTAATGATGATTTTAATAAAAAAAAAATAAGACAAATAAATTATCTTCGTTGAAGACCACACTATCACACTTCACCAAAATCAGATCTTAACTAACTCCTCGTTAAAAATTATTTTGATCAAGTTACCTAACACAGGGTAGACAAACAGAACTTGAATTTCAACGCATTCAACGCAGATGTACATAATTAACGGATATACGTTACAATGCAAACAACTCCTCCAAATTGTTAAGAGATACCCCTCTATGGTGAATATATACTACTCCAACCGCCAACATAATTGTACCCAGAGTACATTCGACAACCAAATGATCAAGGTTAGAACACGATCCCTTGTGCAAAAAATTAATTTTACCATATCTTGCTATAGCACTTCGAATATATAGCGCTCAATTCAACAACATAAGTAAGGACTAAAAAACATCAAACGTGCATGACCACCACCTTACACCATTACATTACTATACATATACCTATTACCCCCAGCAGTTCTTGTTGTTGTTACCTTCTTTATGGTCAGAAAAATAAAACCTCTTGCAGTGGCTATTCAGCGGGCAATTCTACTTCCGGATGGATAAGGTCTCGGGAATATGATGAGCATACAACAGGCAGAATAATCAGTCTGAAATAGTTTGTATTTTTTCTATTTCCTGCAAACTGTTTAGACAGTAGAAATTTTTTGTATAAATAAGGCAATTTGTTTCTCCAAAATTTGACTAGAAAGGTATTAAAGCCATAAATCGGATCGACAGACAAAATAAAGTTAGGTAGTCTTCTTTGGGCTTAATCATAGAGGCATCCACGGAAATGAGAACCCCAATCAATTGACCAAACTGTAGAGATCATAAGAGATCATCGACCACGTCGGAATTGCACCAGCTCTTGGCGTGATGATGTCCTTTTAAGAAAGGAATGTCATCAAGTAATTTGACATTGAACAAGAGAGAACAAACTTCGCCATTCGTTATTTATCTAAAATTCTACTTGGATTCAAAATACCGCAGTTCTTTCTCCTGCTTTAAGAATGCGAGTTCATGGCCTTGTAAATTGCAAGCAGTGTGCATTGAGGAAACGGTTGTACATTTTATATCCCTATCCCTCTCACTTTCTCCATAGGTTACATTGTTTTGGTTCACTTATCCTATTTGATCATCAATTAATAATATTTAAGATGTCGGAGATTGAGGAATTCCATTCACGTTTTCTCGCTTGCTCATCAGCATCACAAGGCAAAGTAAATGATTGAGGAACCCAATGAGTGCCATTGGTTCTTCTCCTCAGTGTTAAACATTTCTAATGATATATTTACGTGGAAATTTTTTTTTTTAGAACAACTTTAGAAGCTTTAATGGCTGTTGCCACAGGTAGCCAAATAGATGTTGCACAGCAACGCAGTTGGACAATGCATTCGACCAAATCTAGATAGTTCTACGACCATTGAAAGCAGATTCGAAGTAGATAGTCGACGGTATAGAGAAGAATAAAAGTAACAGCAAGAATAGAATTGCTCACTGCTCAAAAATAAAAAATTGATTTTTCCATTACCACTCGGTTGCAGACACGGTCAGACGTATTGGCAGTACGGATCATTCTAGCGCTGTGGAACACCTAACGAAAGAAGTTAACAACTCAATAACATTTAAAACAACTGGATATTTTAGTGCATAATGTAACGAACGGCAGAGGATCAATGGTCCTGTTAGAAAGGATCTAGCTGTTTGTGGTGTTGGTCGCATCGTTTTTCGTGTCATACCTTACGCAGCAGCCAAATCGTTGAGATAGGGCTGTATAGGTCCGATTATAGTACTGACATCGATGATGGGTCGCTGCAGCTCACGAGGATGTGGTCGGTTAAATTTTTTTCATTTTTAATGAACCGTGAAAATGTTCAAAATTTAAGAAGGTTATTATATTAAAAACACCAAACTCATGAAATTTGCAATTCTAAATTTATTTTATTTGTTTTAAATGCACTAAAATTGTTTTGCTATAATTATAACTAATATTCACAAAACCTATTTATTTACATTTTTTTTGTTTGTTTTCTTTTAATTTTTTAATTAACATAATATTTAATTTATTTCTTTAGATAAATATCACATAAAATATTTTATAATTTTGTTATTTTAATTAGGTATTGATTTGGCTTTATTAAATCTGTGTCTGTGTAATTTAAATTAGATTATGTTACTTAATTGCAAATTAAGGAATACAATAACACATTATTGTGTTAAAAATACTTAGTACGAGCTTTTGATCGATTAACAATATAGGTAATTGAAATAAACATAAATTACTAGTTAAATTAAAATTTGTGCTATTGTTTATAGTGTTTCGATTGATAAATTAATCAAGCATTCTGGGGTGGTTTTTGGTTACCCCGTATCTCATCACAACCTTTTTGATATTTTAATCAAAAGCGGTAAATAAAAGTTTTTGTCAATTCAATTAAAAACACGTATTTACTAAATTGAATTATTAAAAGTAAGCTATAAATTTATACATTCTGAATTTGAGGCCATAAATTATTATTACTACTAACTGGTGCGGTTTGCAGAGGCATTTTTGACTGACGGCATTCGTTTATAAATTGTGCCAACCCATTATAATAGCCGGACACTGCCCAAGTATCATTATGCGACCCCCCCGCTATTTGCAACAGTTGTTTTCTAATACTACCACAACGCGTATGCAATAATGACATCATACGCGGAGGCACTAGCGTATCGGCTAACCCGGATACGAATAATGACGGTGACGATATAAATTGAATTTTATGGTTAGAAAGATATTTATTTTTGAAGAATAATAAAGGTAAATATTTGACTGAGGGATGTATAAGTTCAACGGCCATTTCAGGTATACTCGTGAACGTATTCTCAACTATAATCCCCATAATTTTATTTCCGTAAACGGCATCTGCCGCTACGTCAATAACAACAGCTCCGCCAAGCGATCGGCCAAACAGTATAATTTGACTATGATCCAAGTCGTGCCGACTTAAAAGATAATCAACAGCCACACGAGCATCAGCGTAAAATCCTCTTTCATTTGGTGCACCTGTAGAAAGCCCGTAACCTCTGTACTCTACCATTAGCAGATTACATTGTAAATAGTTGTAGATTTGGGATGAATTCTGCAGTCGATGACCCATATTTCCAGCATTTCCATGAAAATATACTATGGTAGGTACGTGACGCCCTTTATCGCCAGGATGTCGGATCCAGAAGGCATGCAATACCAAATTATCTACTGTCCGTATATTTACGCTCTCATACGGTAAACCGTGCATTGATGGTACTGGAATAAAAACTCGAGAATGTGCTGGCAACTCGGGATGGTACAATAGATGATCTTGTGCATGGTATAAAATTCCTAGAAATAATTCATTACTTAATATTTATTCAATAAAGTATTAAAAATATTACCAGATGCGGCTACCATTAGTAAAATAAAAGCAAAGAGCCCTCCATAAAAACAGTACAGTATGAATGAGATCAAAAGTGCTGCACCGGATGCTGCCCATATTTTTAGTGCAATTCCAGCAAGGACACGTACAATTCGCCAATCTCTCATCGACATTATATCTAATACTTAATACACTATTTAATTATGTCGAAAAATCGAAATTCTAAACCAAAACACGGAACTCGAAGCAAAAAACAACTAACACTTAACCTACAAATTTTATTTAATATACACAAATATTTTAATATAATTACATCCACTGTACACTATGTACAAAATGTTATCGATTTATAATAATGCTGTTTGAAAAGCATTTCGATATCATTTGGAACTTTTCATAAATTTTAATTAAAACATTGAATTTGCATAAAAACAAGAAAATAATTATTGTTGACACTTGATTTTTGATGTTTTGACAGTCGTTGGTTATTTTTTTATTTTGTAAACAGGGTTGAACTGCTACTATTTCTAGTAATAATGGTAGAAAATGTGGTACGTACATACATTTGTGTACTACACATTTATCAAGTATCAGAACCCAGATAAAAAGGCGAAATGACAAATTCGAATTATACACAATTTCTTGACATTCTGTAAACAGTTCTTGATGTTCTGTGTCTCGATAATTAAATTTTTGAATATATTATGGTAAATAACAGATTTGTTTCTTAATTATTATAAGTTAAAATAACATAATGAAATTTCAGCGTAAAAGCTTGGCCCCTAGTCAGCTGCTAAAGCGTACAAGCGATGCGATATTTCTGCAAGAGAAACGTAAGTGTCGCAGGGATCAGGAGAATAACAAAAATAAAAATAATGTTCCACCAAAAATACTTACGGGGCTGGAATATGAAGATCTAATCAAAAAAATATTGTCAAAACCCTTCCTTGTGCCAATACCGGATTATGTTCCGGATGCGTATACAAATCGGTGTTTGGGTTTAAAACGCACCGTAATTCGGAGGGCACTACACGATCCTCTGGGATGTAATGCTTTAGTATTGTATACCCCTCCGCCAGAGGACAGTACAAAAGGTTCACCAGACCAGACTAAAATTTTAGTCCATGTTGTAGTGGATCCAATCCTTGGCAATATTCTGCGACCCCATCAGCGAGAAGGTGTCAAATTCATGTATAACTGTGTAACGGGCGCGAAAGGCGATTTTCAAGGCTGTATTATGGCTGATGAAATGGGGTAACATTTAGGAAATGAAATGTTTGCCCTAATTAATTTTTATTCTTTACAGATTGGGAAAAACACTACAGTGCATCACACTACTCTGGACTTTATTACGCCAAAGTCCAGACTGCAAACCAACTATTAATAAAGCAATCATAGTATGTCCAAGTTCTCTAGTAAAGAACTGGTTTAAGGAATTTGGTAAATGGCTAGACGGGCGAGTAAAAGCGATAGCAATGGATGGTGGTGCAAAAGACGATACAACCAAAACCCTCGAAACTTTTATGGCCACAACGAGTCAACGAAGCGGTTCGCCCGTTCTAATAATTAGCTACGAAACATTTCGAATTTACGCGGAAATATTAAATGCGTCTGAGGTTGGAATGGTACTGTGCGACGAAGGGCATCGGCTTAAGAATTGTGAGAATCTGACGTATCAAGCTCTAATGGGGCTGCAAACGAAACGAAGAGTGTTGCTATCTGGAACACCAATTCAAAACGATCTTACCGAGTATTACAGTTTAATACATTTTGTGAATCCTGGTATGCTGGGCACGACTAACGAATTTCGGCGGCATTATGAACATCCAATCACAAAAGGTCAAGATGCCTTATCAACTGATGAAGAAAGGCGTAAGGCTGGTGTACGGCTTCAAGAACTTACGAATATTGTGAATCAATGCATGATTCGTCGAACGAGTAGCTTGTTAACTAAATATCTGCCTGTTAAATTTGAAATGGTCGTTTGTGTGCGGATGTCACCAATACAAGAAAATATCTATAAAAGTTTCATAACGTCGGAAGCAATTAAACACACCGTTCTGGACAACGACGAGGTAAAAAAGAGTCTTTCGACCCTGTCTAATATCACTTCACTTAAAAAGTTATGCAATCATCCGGATTTGGTATACGAAAAGATTTTAGAAAAGGCTGATGGATTTGAAAACGCAGCTTGTTTCTTGCCCCCCAATTACAGCGTTCGCGATTTACATCCAGAATATGGAAGTAAATTAATGGTGCTAGACTGTATGTTGGCTAGTATAAAGCAGAATACAACCGATAAAGTGGTTCTCGTTTCGAACTACACGCAAACATTAGATTTATTCGAAAGGCTATCCCGAAAGCGTGGATATCAGTATGTTCGTCTGGATGGTACAATGACCATAAAAAAGCGAGGGAAAATTGTTGAAGAGTTTAATAAACCAGATTCGGAGAAGTTTTTGTTCATGCTCAGCTCAAAAGCGGGTGGCTGTGGCCTTAATTTGATTGGTGCCAATCGATTGGTTATGTTCGATCCGGATTGGAATCCCGCGAATGATGAGCAGGCAATGGCTCGCGTTTGGCGTGATGGGCAAACAAAACCGTGCTATATATATCGGATGTTGGCCACAGGCACTATAGAAGAGAAAATATTTCAGAGACAAACCCACAAAAAAGCACTTTCAAATACGGTTGTTGATAATGAGGAAAATGGGGAGCGTCATTTTTCGTCCGACGATTTACGGGACTTGTTTAAATATGAGGAAAAAACTATTTCGGATACGCACGATATGTAAGTATTAGAATACAGGCCCTAAAGTATTCGATCTTAATAATTATTTTAATTTTAGATTTAAATGCAAGCGTTGTATAAATAATATGCAAGTCACAAATCCACCAGACACTAGTGATTGTACATCAGATCTATCGCAGTGGTATCACTGTTCCAATAACTGTGGAATACCAGATATAATTCTAAGTCAATCGTGGGAACTAACTCAGGCCGTTAGTTTTGTTTTCCATCATCGGTCGAATAATGCAATTGTTGAAGCAAATATTGTCAAAGAAGAGAAGCAGAAAAAGAAATCGCCCAAAAAGAATCGCAGCTACGAAGATGAAGAGTTTGAAGGATTTGATTATGAAGGTTGTCAAGAGGAGGATGACGATGATGAAGATTTTGTACCTTAATTTAATTTCTTTTTTTATTTTGTAAATAAAAACGATCAAAATTTTTAATATTTATATAAAATGCTCTCTTTATTATTAATTTTACTTATTATCTACAGTCAATTAAATTTAAAATTTATTTATTTACATTTAGTCAAGACAGTTAAGATCTTTAAAAAGGTTTAGGATATTTACAACAGAATATCATGATTAGCCTATTGTTCTGTAGTTAAAAATTTGAGGAGAGTTGTAGCTATTGTGAATGTTTAGAATTTAAGAATGCTATATAGTGTACTGGAATCACAATTTTTGCATAACGGGTACGACGAAGATCCACAGAAGATGATGATATGTTTATAAAACACGGTGCATAGATTGGTTTCTTTATAAAAACTATAGTCACATTTATTGTTTCCTAGCTTATCATCATATAAAACAAAATTTAATTAAATTAATTTACTATCAAATAAATTGTAAATCTAATATATTTTCTAGAATTATACATTCCATTTATAATAAGGTTTTAAGGTTTTCGCTCGGGTTGCATTGCATTCATTCATCCATCCAACAATCACATAAATATTCACCACTTTCGAATGGTCTAGGATTTATTGTACATTTATGAATTTATATAAAAAAACAACAACAAATTAAATAAAAACATAACAATTTGTTTAGCTAATTCCTTATTGCATCCTTGTTGTTATTTTTAGTCCTTGTATCATCGTCTTTTATGATCGTTTTAGAAGATTTTTGAAGTTTTTCTTGGAGTGCAATTAACTGCATTATACCGATCTGTTACAAAACGTAGTTTTAGTCAACTATAATTGCCTAGTGTAAAACGGATATTATATTACCTGAACGTCTGGAGTTTCCGCCAATTTTCTACTCAATATATCGGACTCTTTGGAGAATAAAAATACCACTGGAATTGTTACATCATCCTTCCCATCGCCCGACATTGCAAACATTGGCTGGTCTTCACTCGTCGAATCGGGAACATTATCAATTACAATAACGGCAACCGCACCAGCTAATTGAGATTTACGTGCTTTGTCAACGAATGTACAATCGCCACGTTCTACTATTGCTATTTTGCCTTTTATCTCATTCTTATTTGATAACGCTACCGCAACAAATAATAATAAAGTATTAATAAGCGAAATAAATTTCAATTGGAACACAGTCATCACTTACATGAACACAATTTGGACGGCGTCGCATAAACAGCACTATTCAGTATAAATTTATCACCCGTTAATTCAGGACTGAAATGACTTGGTCCGGCTTTTAAAATTTTCGTACTGCCATCTAATCCATTTTCAAAATAGACCGCCTGCATTAATGCCAAAGATGTGGTCACCTGATTTTTCGACAGTTCGACCATTTCTTGCATAAATAACAATCCCTTTTCGGCATCTTCCGGTGATTTTGCATTATAAAAACTATGCAGAAGTTGTACCTTTCCTTCATCTAATGCAACCATTGTAATACCCATGTCATAAACTGTCCGTAAATGATCTGCATTACTTGCCTGAAAGTCATGCGCCCGAAGCCGTTTTGTACTCGAAATTCGCGGACATACACCTGTAACCAAATCGCGTAATGGTCGTCTAACCTTCTCAGGAAATAATTTATTCGGGCTTGGGCACGAGCGCATAAAATCGAGTGCGTGATGATCGTCTAAATCTTTAAACTCATACGTAATATTGCCTAGCTGTCCCAGCGATAGTGGAAGTAAATGTGCCTCAGTAGTAAATATAAACTCGTCGAGGTCTAATATAAGCTCGGATGGATCTGCGAACAGTATATAGAGATATTTAAATGTTTCCGAAAGCACATACGAATCCATTCGATCTTCGTGTTTGCCAGTTCGGACATCGTTAACTGCAGCATATCCACAAGGAACTCGTGCATGGGATTGGAGAGTTTTTAAAGCTTTTTTCCCCACCTGTAGATAATAGTGATCGCCTGTTGCTTTATACAGAAAATAAGTAGACTCGATAAATTCGGGCCGCAAATGATGTTGACCCCAGTGAATTTGAAAATCAAACGTAAATGCCTCTGGAATAAATGTATGCATTTGCATAACTTGATAGAGCATTTCATGTGTTTGAACTGCTGGTTTAAGATCACCCGACAAAACTTGTAATCCAGGCCAAAATGCTAATAATGAATCCATAAAATTTCGCGATTTTGCATGCGGACGATGCATGTGTACGTCTAAAAGCATTGGACCTTGGCTTATATATTTCATTACGGCGTTATAATGACGATTAAATCGCGCCAAATATCGTTCATCGCCTAATAGTATATACGATTTGAGTAAATACTCGTAGTATGAATCAATCCCTGCCCCTACTCCAGAATCTCTTCGTATCCAGTCTCCAGAATGTATATTCAACACGGTTCCCATTAAATCAGATCCACGATGTCGCATTTTCCACAAGGAATCCATTGCTGCATGAGCCTTTGCCTCAAATATCGGTTCACCACTTAATCGAGAGAGGGCAGCAAATTCGAGTAAAATGGTTCCTGCACAGGCCGTACACGTTTCTCTCGAATTACGCAATTCTTCACTTTTCATTCCATACTTAAGATTCACCCGGGCATGTGGTATACCCGTTGATGTATTAAATGCAGGTAACAGCCTATATCCTAAATCTTTTGCCATTTCGAGCAGCTCGCCACGATACCATGTCATAAACTTTGCTTGTTTTTGTACATATTCTGCGAGGATGTGTGCGGATAGAAGTCCGCCAATCATTCGTATATTTGTCTCGAAGACGGACACAATTATATTACTATCAAATTGTACATCTTTGATTACTAGCTTAACTGCATATTCAAATTCTTCGAGGTCACCCAACAGCACAAGTGTGTCCAGCGTATCAACCAGCGTCATTGAAAAACTAAAACGAAAATAAAATTATTTGTTTCATTTACGATGTGTTTGCACAACTGGCCTTGGTGTGATATGCTGGACAAATTGTATCAATTTTGCTAAATTTAAATTTGAGTTTTTTTCGAGATTATCATGATGCAATATGGTTACTCTAATGGAATACACTAATTATAAACAAAAATTATGTGAATGCTTACAAAAAAGAAACAACGAGAAGACAATTTACTGATTAAACGTCTATTAACTGTGATAAGATAAGTAATACTATAACATCGTAGTTATTTTGGTTGTAAATATGTATATTAGACAGTAGGTACTCACTTTCCTAAAACATCATCCATATCACCACGGGACGGAGTGATTCCCCTGTAACGTCCTGTACAACTAAGTGGCATTAGCTCATCGGCTGGATAAGCATTTTCCATGTAAGCTCTATACGCATGATAAAACATTTCGCGAGCTTCGTCCCTACAAAAGAAATAAATAATTTATAACGTAAACATCACCACCTCCTTCGACAATAATTCAACATACTTTAGCTCATTCCGTTCTTTATTTGACATGTTATGTACAGGAACACTATCACTTAAAACTAAATGTAATATATTTGCTAGACATACGAGAAGCCCCAAGCAGGGGCTTCGTATGCTAACTATCCGCATTTCGTAATGCACTAAATCCTAATTGTTTGCCTAACCAAATTATTTTGATTGATTTTGATGTTGATCTCCTCGTCGTATTATTTCCAAAATTTACATTAACACAAATATTGTATCGTATCACACATTTATACTACAATTGTTTTAATGTGCACAAAAAATTTAAGTTCCTCTTAACCATAAAGAAAATTTTAAGCTGTTTTTAAGCTATTTTTAAGCACAAAAATACGAAACCTTTATATTTTGCCAACTCCCAACACAGCTGATAAATACGAGAATGACAAGTTTTCTGGATGTGGAGATATGGCTGCGTTTTCATTGTGCTGACAACACAAATTCAGCATTTTATTTGATTGGTCGAATAATTTTTTCCCAATTGTTTTGTTCATCGGGCAGCACTAATAATAAACGTCAAAATTAGAAAATCAACTGTTTTTCGATTTATGAACATCCACGACATTGAATTCAAATCATTTTTCATAAATTAAAAGTTTATCAAAATTACAATTCGATATGTCGTGTGCGGAAATCGACCCAACGTTTGTGTTAAAATATCTAAATGATTTAGGATATCGTAATATAACTGCGGAGCAACTAAAGGAATTTGTACGAGGTAAAGGTTAACCCAAAATCCCGTTAAACTTGTAGTTAATCAGTGTTTTATCCTTGACCTAGATTTAAAAAAATTGATAAAATATGACAAAAGTCGGCAGCAACCGCGATCCGACAAGGAGAATATTGATAAATATTTTATGTACATGCGAGAGACTGAGAGCTCTCGAGCCAAACGATCACAATCCTCAAACGCAGAAAAAACCACTGGGACACGTCCACCTGAAGAACGAATACTACGAACGAATTCGCGCGTAACGAACTATAGTAAAAGCACCACATCATTAGACAAAAAAGGAAATTCGGATATTTTACGGACAAGTGGCCAATCAACTGTTCGCGAAACCGATGATCGAACTGATCATACGGCAAGAAGTCGAACTCGTGAACAAGAATCCAAAGATGTAATGTGGATTCGACCAAAATCTCTAACTCGTGCTAAGAAAAATGACCCAGTTTCACTGTATCATTCATATCAAAGCGACTGGAATCGATTCAAAAATCAAATTCCTATCGATAATAAGCATCAGGATCTTCGATGGAATATTCGGAAGAAAACCATGAGATAACATTTTGTTAAATTAGTTTTATTTCTAGAACCATTTTGTAATATATAATTGTTGAACTAAAATCTATTGATCGGCTCGATATTTCTGCATTTTATTTAATCCATTCTGACAATTTAAATGGGTAAGTAATTTTTCTTGAAGGAGGTCGATGGCCGCCTCGGAGAGCACAAGAGTATCATATTTCAGCATTGAATACACGTTTAGACCGTATAAGGGCATCATATTGACATGTTTTATTTCTTCGAGGGCTAATGTAAGGTTTCGTGGCATTATATCCGATCTGAAATCAAACGAACATTCGAAAATATTGAGGTTGGTTCAAAAAAATAATATACGTACGAATCAACCAGCAGAACCGATGGACCCCAGTTCCGTTCATTTATTAGTTGCTTAATAAATTGCGGGTCACCGGAAGGAATCTCAAAATTACTGACAATGTGAAGGTCATCTTGGGCCAACTTTACGGAAAGCGTCGAGGTTAATCCAAGCACTCGATTAAAAAATGGCAACATATAGAAATGTGTTGTAGGGGAGCGAGGCCCATGAATGACACCGCCACCTCTCCACAACGGTGATCTAATGGAACCATGACGCGCTCGTCCCAAACCTTTTTGAGGCCATGGCTTTCGGCCGCCACCTCGAACTTCCATTCGTACTTTGGTATGGGCAAAACTAACGTATCGATATTTCCGTTGCCATTCGATATTTTGATGGATAATGTCGATGCGAGGTGTTGTGGCGAACACATCCGGATGCAATTCAACAATTTTCACTTTTTTCTCTTCCACTGTGTCAAAACTTTCAACCCAAACTTGCCTCGGTTCGATGTACCTTGGTTTTATTAGTTCTAAGATTGTTTTTTGTGTTTCTGCTTGGCTCGAGCATTTTAGTGTCGTAGTCGAATAGAGTCTAAGATTTTTTAAATTATTTTGCAATAATTTTAACATTTTTACTTGGGCTCATGGGCTGAGAAGAGCTAGATTCGATAACCTCACTTTAATTGACACTTATTTTGACAATCCAAAATATGACAAATATTCTGGCTGCTCATTCAACTCCCAAGAACCCAACCACTATTATTAGTTTATAAAACTGACACAAGCAAACTAAGCGCTCCATATACATGCATTTCAACATTTGTCCAGTAAAATTAAAAATTGATTTTTTTAAATAAATAAAGATAAATTTATTTTAATATACATTATCATATTTTGGAACAGATTTTTTTACTTAAATTGATCTTATATACAAAGAGAAAATATAAATATATTAATTAAAATATTGTGATGTCTACACTGTACTTCAAACTTTTATTAACCTCCCTTTTGAAATGAATTAAAGGATAAAGCTTTTCTCTTATTTACTATGGGATTATTCCCACGTGACTTAATAAACTCCATGCCCGAATTATCGGCCAGCTTAATATTTGTTGGAATACCACTGCTGGACTTACTATTGTGGGAGGTATTACTGCTTAAATACGAAATCCAAGGGAGCGAGAATTCCGTTTGAATTGGGATTTTTGGTATATTCTCACCAAATGCCTGAACTGGTAACTCTGGTGTCACTTCAATGTATTTAATATTATCGATCGGCGGGTAAAATGAGGTGAACGAATTTTCCTTCTTTTTGTTTTCCTCATTCTCTTCCATTAGCTCCCGTTTGCAGTGTCGCCTTTTTAGTCGTTCAATGGTTCGCTGTTCTCGAATACGCTGAACATCCCATTTTTTACGTCTTCTCTCATCAATCTCGTACTTTAAGTGCCGCTTCAAGAATGTCTCTTCACTAAGATCCTCGGTGCCTTCGATCGTGTAACAACCTGCACACTCCTTAATAGTCCAAGAAGGAACTTCGAGCAATAAATTTTCATTTATTTGCTTCAATTCATTTTCAATCTCATCTGTTTGCCAATCTCGCGTTATGTAATCCTTGTCAGTTATCATCGAGATTCCTCGATAGTAGTACTGTCTGTGGGATGACGAGGTTGTAGATGTCGGTTCCGAAAGCACACGTTTCCGTTTTTTGACTTCGACTATTTCATTTTCACATAGGCTTTCGTCATTGTCATCAATCTCGATAACGGTATTTAAATCGCAAGGGCTTGTCGTACTGCTATCTTCTAGTTTTATATCATTGTTCTCGATCACAATGGTTGAGATTAAAGAATTGTCATCATCCTCTGGAGCAGGTGACTCAACACTTTCATTATTTTGCTCAACATTATTATTAATGGAGTTGGTCTCATTTTTATCATTATCGATAATTTTAATCGGGGATACGGGTTGTTGAATAATTCCCGGCTTGATTTTCTGGGTCTCAACCGCACTCAGAGAGTTGGTTATATTCAGTGATTGTTGCGTACTGGATATATGTTTTAGTATTTTCCTTTGTAAAACAATTTTATTAATAAATTGTCCATTATTCTCGCCAATAACGCTGCTATTTGGGTCACTGGCGACTTTAATCAAATGACCACTATTCGGTTTAATATCACAACTATTGTTGACCAAAGCTGGTTGCGCGGTTATGGCATATTTGTTTTCCGATTTCTCTATATCGTCAGTTTTTTCCTTTTTTATGACTACCGGTTGCTGCTGATGCTGGATGAATTGTGTTGCTTGTATCTGTGACTGTTGTTGTTGTTGCAAAACCGTTGCTTGGCTCAGTTGACTCAATGGTAGATGCTTCTGCTGCCGGATTTTTTGTGTCATACGTTCAACTTTAGTTTTTAACAGTTCATTTTCATGTTTTAGTAGAGCTATATTTTTCTCCTTATTGATTAACTGGTCGCTTTGCTCTTGTATTAGGTCCAAATGCAGTAGTAACATTGACTTTAGCTGCTTGTTCTCGTTGAATACCTTGTAAAGATCAGTGCTGTGATTGCCATTATTATTCCCATTACTGTTCGGCGTTGTATTTGGAATACTATTTGTATTTTGTTGGGTTATATAATTATTGCTAGTATCGATTGGATGACAATACAGGTGATCCAGATTTAATTTAATTCGATCATTTGTCGTTCCATTCATTTGATTCATTTCAAAACACAAATCACAAATATCAAAATAAATGGTAAAATTGCAAAAAAATCGATAATATTAGGTAATTATTCTAGTATTTCGTAGTAAATTTCAAAATTATTTAACAAAACACTCAAGTTTTTTATGTTTGGTTTGCTCCTTTTATTCATTCCCACCATCAAAATACTCGCGAACCGAAGCAAAGCTAAGAAGGCGATGAGCTATCCCTTTTATTATTCACACGGTTTTAACATATTTACGGTATGTTTACACTCAAAATTAGTAGATTACGTATTACAAATGTTTTAATTTTAGTTTGCGATAGTTCTTATTAAAGTAACAAGTTTTTATCAAGCGCAATAAATTTACGAGTTTTTCGATTTTTATAAACAATCAAAAGCGTTCTTTTTGTGACACAATATACGACATTTGACAGTATGTTTAACATGAAGGTAGTTTCATTGCCGGCAACATAATCAACAATAAAATTATGTCGTAATAAAATAATTTGGTTTAAAATCTAGTAGATGTCAGTAAAAGCAATTCCGTATAATTTACCAAAGTTCAAATGCATGATTTTTAGCGGGAAAATGGTTTTGACACTGCTGTCAATAAGCCACCATTCGAGTTCTCAAAAATCTCAAACAAAATGTCTTTATTAGACGATTTAGAAATATATCAAACAGATGTGTTAAATGAAAATATCCGTGGTACCGAAGAAATTGATAACGTTCAAAATCGGAGTGATGGAGAGGCACACGAAAGTGACAACGACGATGCGGCCCAAGAAGATGCAGTCCCTAAGAAGGTTGAACACAAAAAACGAAGTGTACGGCGTAATTTAAATGTAAACCTCAATGTTGATATGCTCATGGGTAAACGGGGAGTCCACACAATCGAGGATTACTTTAAAGATATAAAATATCAAGGCCGTGGATATGAGCGGGATGATCTGAATAATATTATGAAGCGGCTCGAGCACTGGTCACATCGCTTATACCCTAAGTACAATTTCGACGATAATATCTCTTCAATCGAAAATTTAGGAAAAAAGAAAATACTCCACGTCCACATGTCAAAATATCGCCATAATTTGCTAACCGACCAAAGTGAACAACTACGAGATGATGCTGGTGATTCTGATACAGAAAAACCTCTCGAGTACTTCGACGAAATTGATGAGCTACTGGATAAACAAATTCAAATTTCTAAAGTAGACCGAACTCACAACACAACAATTCAGTCAAATACATCACGAGATTTAGAATTTAACCGCTTATTGGACGAATCAATTCCAAGACCATCCACCTCTGCATCCATATTGGCTGAACCGTTAGACATAAGTATTGCAAATTCACCACAGCCAGGACCATCAACCGTTAATACCTTGTCCGCCGAACAAATGGCTAAAATTCAGGAAAATCGGATGCGCGCGCTTCAAATACGAAAGGAAAAAGAAAATGCGAGATTAGAAGCAGAAAATTCACTTTAATTTAAAATAATTTAAGATACATTCATTAGTCTTAGTATTTGTTAAGCTTGTATTAAAGATATGTTCTACCGAGTTGCAGTAGTTTCCATAAATTTTTACGGATTCCTCATTAATCTCGTTGATTCGATTATAATTTTCATTGTAATCACCGAGTGGCTCAACGTTCCCACGATACTTTTCATGCACAAGGAAATTTTTTAGATTCAGCTTGTATACAATCTTCGAGTTTCGATCGACTTCCGAATATTTGCGATATTTTTCGATATTGTCTTCATTCGGTTTCACAATTGATTGGCCATAAATCTCGTTCATGGAAGGAAGTAACTCCTCAAATGATACGGATGATTTATTTTCGTTCAGCGATACATTCTGCTGGTCACTTTTCTCGTTTTCTAGCTGTTCCTCATCCGATGATGATGCATCACTTACACTAGAACTACTCGTCGAACTTGCAGTTGAGCTAGTAGAACTTTGTCCAGTAAGTGATGGATTTTTATTATTACCACGCTCCTCGCGTCTTCTACCCGGCTCAAATGGGCTGAAATTAGTACGAAATGTAGGCATATAATTTCTTGCCAGCAAACTTATCTGGTATGCTATATTATCTTCGAACAACGTAAGCCGATACGGCAAATAGTAATTCGAGTATGAATCGGTCATTTCGTAGTCCTTCGATTTGATTTCTATCAGCTCCCGCACAATCTTATTTTGGCAGCTCGTTGAATGTGGTAAATGTTTCATTATTCTGGTGCTAACCCATTGCGTTATCGGAACATTATCAATTTGGACAATTGACTGAGTATTGTGCATGTAGTAATCGGTTGGAAGTTCCCAAATAGCTCCGTTACTTTTCAGTATATTCTCGTGTGGAATGTAATAACCTAGGAATAGATTAATACTGTGCTGTTTCTCAGTATCACTAAACGTATTGCTATAATATCGACTCAAGGTTTGCATTATATCATTGCCCTGGGATGTCCAGGCTGCGGTTTTTCGATAAGTTTTTATTCGATGAACCAACTGTGAACCTCCGTACTGTAAAGCTAACGTATCACCGTGATCTTCATATAAACTCTCCAACATTGTTACACAATCGGAATCAAATTCCAATTTAGCAGGCTTTATAAACCCAAATTTGCAAAGTTGGTGGCTTAGTGCACATTTTCCGATAGCAAATTGGGCCGTATTGGTCCGGTCCAAACAATCAACACAATTTACCCGAACTATCCCGGTCTGATAGCATTTTGAGGTTTGATCAGTACCGTCATAGAAAAAGAAATTAGTCATTTGTAGAATATTCTCAGCTTTAGTTGCGAGACCTTGCATAACATTACCACCGCCACGGCTTTTACGGGCCATATCAAAATGATAGTACTTGATTCGAAATTGCGGAGCTAGAAATTGATTTAAGTGTCGCACATCTTTAAGCATTTCTTCCGTTAAAATACTCTCGTGTTTACGTTTCTCACGTTTTTTTACTAAATTCAGTATTATTAAAGGAGCCCCATGATGAAATATAACACGCTGAAAATGTTTTCCGGACGTTTCAGAAAAGGGATCGGCCAAGTCAAGCGAAATCGGTGGTTTCGGTACCATTTTACTAATATCTTGAGACCAATGCGACGGAATTGATCCACGCATTTGTACAAAACTGCACATACGATTTCCATCTACAACGATTTGTTCGGTTTCAACTTCATTGGCTACATCTCCAGAAAAATTAGCACCACGTTTCAAAAATCGCGTTCCCGCAAAACGTGTGCTTCTTCGAGCGATTAAACAAACATAAACCGGCCGTCCAAATATACTGATGTTTGACTGCCCAACAAATCCATGAATTATTTCGAGCATCCAGTCTTTAAGCAGGATCGATTGAAGAGGCTGTAACAAAAATGAGTTCCATACAAATCGCTTTCGGGAATTTCCACGAAATGCAAATTCACGTTTTTCTTTGGGGCCAGAACTTTGCGACTTCTCATCCCAATTAATTTGAGCGTCATCCATCGTAATTCCCAAATATGCTGGGATTGACATATTATATTGTTGCGTTCGAGTCAAATCATAACTGTAGCTGAAATAGAAGTTACTGCTCAGATCGATGTTCGAAAACATTTTCAGATATCGTTGCTCCAGAGAATGGGATTGTTTCGATTGCGATGAATCATGCACTTTTATCATAACCGTGTCTTTTATAGTGTAAATCATATGCATTCCTACAACAGCTCGTCGCGTACGTTTAGTGACTAAAATTAAATAGTATCCTTCTAGAAATCTTATAAATCCAACAATCCCGTACGCCGATATCCCTTTCGTGAAATTTAGTGATCGCACATAGTTTCTTATCCATTTTGCGTTACGTTCCTCTAAATCTTCATAAAATTTTAAATCATCTGGGATAGTTCGATCGATTTCTAGAATTTTGAACCGTGTCTCTTTATCATTACTGCCAACTAAGATTAATTTCTAAAAAGAACAAATTTTAAGGGCGTAAATAACGTAATGACCGAACTTTACTTACTTCTTTGGTTTCATATAAATGAATTTTTTGTATTGATGATATAATTGGATGAAAAACTGTGTCGGACATTTTACATATATGTAGTGTGAAATATTATTTAAGTTTATATATACGTAATAGAATTCATTTTATAACTTTAATCAACTTTAAATCGTTTGTATGGATCACCGTTCACATTCCTCGTAGAACAATTTTTTATTATTTGACATGTTTATTGTGGCCCTACCGACAGTATATAATTCTATGCTCCCGACAAACAAATAGCCTGTTCACATACTACGTTTTGCAACAAAAATAGCACGTCTTTCCACACCAAACTCAAGTACGACACGTGCGTATGGATGTGTAAAATTATTTTCATTTTATATTGGAAAAATACGGTTTCTATGAATGCAGGCCCAAATAACGTAAACAAGAAAAAACACTTTCATACAAATGCTATGAAAATTATTTTTGTTAAGATTTTTTTTGAATTTATTTATTTATATCTCGTGCATTTGTCGGAAAAATAATTTTTCAGTCGCCTAAGCATAAATTTTGTTGATTTACATATAATTTTTATAAATTGCTTTTTATTTTCAAGTTAGGCATGAACCATAGATAGAATAAAATAATAAAAAATAACATAAAAAACAAACATAATAATTTGTTATTCCAATTTGACGCTTGACGGTTATAGATAACTTAAAATATTAAGTTCATTCATAATTTGTTTGTAATATTTTATTTCTTTGATATATTTAATAAAATCTTGAATGGAACTACAATAGTTTTGAGTAGAAACGTATTATTTATCAAAAAATAAATGTTTTTAAAATTATAAATTTATATGCGGTTTAAATCATCGCAATTCGATAAAACAAATTTCAGGTTAGGTTTAGAAAAATACAGTGTATTGAAAATTAGTTTTGATATTATATTCATATTAGTATACATATAGGTACATGAATATTTTATAAATAGAAAAGATAAAATACACGAATAATTCAAAACAAACATGCATATTACATTTAACGCGCTAAAATTTTTGAGTTTTGTTGTTGTATTTTTTAAGTTTTTTTAATTCCTGGACGAAAATTTTCGCTCGTCTTATTATTTTTAAGTGACAGCAGAAATGGAAGGATATTAAACGCAATTTTTGTTCCTTTATTCTAAGTATGGTCGAAACATCTAAATAATATCTTTCGCACTCATATGTTATTTTGTTTATTCTTTTTATTCTATTTATGGTTCCTACATTAATTTTCATTCTGAGTTTTACCATTTTCCGCTATGATGTCTTTATTTTATGATCACCGTACAATATATAGAGCAAAATGGATTGAATGTATTGAAAAATATCTTTGATATTATATTCATATTAGTATATGAGTACATGAATATTTTATAAATAGAAAAGATAAAATATACGAATAATTCAAAATTACCTCATATAAAAAATTAACATGCATATTACATTCAACGCGCTAAAATTTTCGAGTTTTGTTGTTGTATTTATTAAGTTTTTTTTATTCCTGGACAAAAATTTTCTCTCGTCTTATTATTTTTAAGTGACAGCAGAAATGGACAAATATTAAATGCAATTTTTGTTATATTTTTATTTTCCTTATTCTGAGTATGGTCGAATACATGTAAATACTATCTCTCGCTCTCTTACGTTATTTTTTTAATTCTATTTATTATATCTATGGGTCTGACTTTGTGTGTGTATGCACATAGAAAAGAAAAACGAACGAAATAACTACTCCATATTCTAAACGAAAACTACCTTAAAAATAAAAAAACAGTATCCAAAATTAAAGATAAATAAACATAGTTCATGCTCAAGGGAATGATAATTTATATTTCCACCGAATTTACAAGATATCAATTAATAAAATCAACAAAAAAACTTCCCAAAAAAAATTCTATAACATTTTTATGAAAGGTTTTTCGTGTTTACGTTTTTGGGCCTGCATACACCTACATAAGCACTAATTGGATGCTTGAGCCGCTATATAAATATCTATGATAACTTAAAAAATATATCGTTGAGTTAGTGTTAGTGACAGGCAACCGCGATTATACTTTTCCATATTATGTTTTCGATTAATTTCGTTTATATTTTGTAACGAAGTAAAGTGGAAAACGTACCACTTGTAAAAATAATTAATAATAATATTTAAATGAAACGCTTTAATTATTTTATTTTACTTTAATAATATTTAAATAAAACACTTTAATTTAAAACAGTTTTTTTTATAAAATTATTTCTTTGTTATTTGTGTTGGCTGGTGAGTGATGAGCTGCGGCGGCGTAGCTGTTGCTCCGACAAAATCCAAAGGCAGATGATACGAGTATTTTCTATCTCTTTGCTTAACATAATTTCAAACCCATTCAAAACTGGTTTTTCAAGATAATAAATTTGTAGTGGTGCGGTACCAAAATATTTTGCTGCACCATACACTAAAATATGTTGCGTCTAGCATAAACGCACCAATTTGTTTTGCATCTCTAGCCAAAATATAATTTTTTAATTCTATTTTGCTTACACCAATTTCGTTATATACAACTGTTGTACGATTATCTATGTGCAAGTTGTTATGTACATTATTTTGTGCATACAAGATTGTGGCAAATTTTTGAATAATTCTTTACATGGAGCAGAATCTACGTCTCATGTTACGTAAAAAACGTAAGCTACAGTTTTCCACACTTTTTTTTATAGCAGTTATCGTATGTGTTCGGTATGTTCGAAAACTACAATAAAACAACCACACGTTCGAAAAAATCATTCGATGTACACATGACAGTTTCGGTATTGGCTTTTATTTTATTTTAAAAGAAAAATTTTCATCATTTTTTGTGAGAGAATTTTTTTTGGTTATATTTTTTAATAATTAAAGAAGTACTGTGTAAAGGATTTAAATAAAAAATATTCATTATATTAAAATGGCAGATACAAAACTTTATGAAGTGCTAGGTGTAAATAAAAACGCCACCGATGCTGAAATAAAAAAGGTAAGAAAAATTTTTTGCCTCAATTTTTTTGTGTTACAATACAAAATCCAAGGTTTAGGTTTTCCAAAATGAGGTTTTTTGAATCATAAGGTTTTGATGTATTTTTGTTTCTAAAGAGCTTTGCTTTTATTGTATTTGCGATGATTTCAATAGATTTGCGCAAAAAATTATTCCGATTTAATATAATGAACCGGAAACATTAAATTGTGTTTACAATAATCCGAACGAAATAATTATACTTTTTCAACCAAAAAAATCGCCTTTTTACGAATAGCATGTTTTTACATCCCAACCAAAGGATTATTAGATTATTGATAAAACTCGAAATGTGTATCTCACCGATTGCTGCTTATGCAACTGATTTTTGCGGTGTCATTCGTATATTGATTTCATTGTAACTATTGGTAAAATTAAAATGATATTTTCTATTGATAACTGTAAAAAAAATCATGGCGCTTCATATTCAATTCTTTGAAAAAGCATGATTATCCGATGCATCTACTTAATGTCTGTTTTTATTATTTGCAGAATTATAGGAAACTTGCGAAAGAATTTCATCCTGATAAGAACCCGGAAGCAGGTGAAAAATTCAAAGAAATTTCATTCGCTTACGACATACTATCAGATCCAAGTAAGCGAGCAACTTACGATCGGTATGGAATTAAAGGTTTACAAGGTGGAGAGGATAATGCGGATGTTATTCATAATATATTTGGCGAGATGTTTGGGGGAATGGGAATGGGTGGAATGGGAATGGGTATGCGAGGACGTGGACAAAATAATTGTAAGGCAAGTGTAACTGTGTCACTCGAGGATCTTTACAATGGAAATCGAACAATTCCATTAGAAGTGTCGCGAATTATATGTTGTAGCAAGTGCGAAGGTCGTGGCGGTAAAGCAGGTGGATCACAAAAATGTAAGTTCTGTAATGGAACTGGTACTAGGATTATGATCCAACAAATGGGATTCAGTATTGCTCTCCAACAAAAGTGTACAGATTGTAATGGCTTAGGATCGGTATACAGCGATAAAGATCGTTGCAAAGAGTGCAAAGGTAACCGTACAGTGGAAGATAGAAAGAAATTCGATGTACATATAGATAAGGGAATGAAGCATATGCAAACAATATTATTCCGAAGTGAGGGCAATCAAACACCAGATGGCGAAAAAGGTGATATAGTTGTGCATTTGCAACAAGAGCCGCACGCCTTATTCCGGCGGAATGGTGATGATCTTTTTATGACTCATAAAATAACGTTAACGGAAGCTCTATGTGGTTTTAATATTGTGATCAAGCATCTCGATGGACGTGATATTGTATTAAAATCAACGCCTGGAGTTGTTACAAAATACAGTGATACGCTTGGTGTAAAAGGTGAAGGTATGCCAGTATACCGTAATCCCTTCGAAAAAGGTAATCTATACGTTGGATTTGATATTGTATTTCCCGAATCAAATACGCTTACGCCAGAAATGATTCAAAATTTGGAAAAATATTTAACTCCACGTCCATCATTTGTGATGCCAGAGGGAGAACATGTTGAAGAATGTGCTTTACACAACATTAATTTGGGCGGTGAATCGGATGGCCGATTTGGTGACGCATATGACAGTGACGAAGATGATGAGCAACCACGTACTATACACTGTCAATCGCAGTAAAGTCTTGTATTTTGTGGTGCTTAACATTAAAATATTGTTATCAGCAGGAAAGAACAAGGGGCGAAAAACATATACAATTAATAAATATATTTAAACAAGAAAATTAGTAAATATTTTTCTGTTTTTCCAAAATTTTAAGTTTTGCTAATAATGAGAACAAATTATGTTTCTATTGAATTATAAAATATTATATTTTTTGTATCTACCGTTTATTTTAATTGTTACAGATTCAAATCGTGGATTTTTTTCTGTTCAAATATTTGAGAGATTCGTAATTAGATTTATAAATATTAAAAGGTAATAATTGTATTAGCCCTATTGATTATTTTTTGTTTATTCCCGATTAAAATTAGCTCATCAACCAACAATAAGTCTAGTTACGAAACGTTTATCGACCAGGGACCACTCAAAATCTGGATCTCTCATTTTCGGTGTAGAAATCTAATTCACTCATTTAAAAAATTCACAAAATAACCAAACTAAAATTAGTTAGTGTGAAAATCACAAAACGCGAATTTTTATAAGTAATTTTTTAGTTTAAATAAATTAGTTAATTAATTTCCACACAGTTTATTATTTTTTTGATTTATAAGCAAACAATATTAATTTAAATTCATAGTTATTTAACAGATGCAATTGGATGTCCATGCCATTTCTTTGAAAATAATCGCTCATAATTTATTATAACTTAATGTTGGTAAATTATTTTTTTATAACAAAATTATGATTTTATAATTATTAAGCAGTTTTTAACATATTGAACATTTATGAATTAAATAAAATAATAAATTTAAAAAAAATCAAATAAACTACAAAATGGCTGTATACCTAATATTATAATTTTTAATTCAAATATTGATGAAATGAAAATTAAGAACATTTTACTAAAAACATGCGTAACACTTGCAATTACCATATTTGTTATTGTTTAGTATATCAGAAAATGATAAAAAATCAACATACCTAGAACAATTTTCCTACATACGTAAATTCTGCTGGAAATGGAAGTTAAAGTTTTGGTATTTGGATCAAGTGGCATAGAGTTTGAATCCTGTAGGGTTAGAATAGAACGAGATTACCGTATGCTTTCGATTTGGCTACGGGATATAATAAGGACGCGGGAAATAAATCCCGAGAGAGTAGAGGAGCTCTTTGTTCAAAGCGCAAGTTTCAACGATTAAATACAATCAAACTAATAAATGGATGAAATTCGCTTAGAATACGACAGAATTTAACGAATAAATAAATAACAATTTTTAAATAATTCCATTAACGATAACATTCAAGAAGAAAGAAGTGTTCGAAAATTCAATTAAATTAATTAAAAGTAAACTCATTGTGTTATGCAGTGTGTTTTACGAATCCCATTATAGATATTTCCACGCGGTTTCTATATAATATATACAATGAAGCGGATGCCATTCAATTTATATAATGAAATTGCGTGGAAATCTCTGACCTCTTGTAACAAACTGCCCAAAGGTTCCAATACAAAAAATTAGTAAAGAAATCCAATTGAAAGCTTGTTGAATTCATAGTACATCTCACTAGTCCTAAATCTTACCACGATATTTTGAAAGCCTATCAGTTAGGCTATTAAGTGTATATAATGAAACCGCTTGAAAATCTCTAAGATCGGCACGTAAAACATACTGCAAGACACAATAAATTGAATTAGTTTACTTTTAAATAATTTAAGGCGATTTTCAATTATTTCTGTTCAACTGTTGAATTATATTGTTAAAATATTCAATACACACCCGCGTAAATCCAAAAATAACCAATCTTCAGTTTTAGAATTGTGAATGATAAAAATGATAACTACGTTACCAACCAGGTGAATATAGAAACCGGAGTTCCATCGATCCTGTCGCCATGTGAGAAATGTTAGCTAAAATACTGAGAAAGCGTTACATCTCCCAGGCAATATCAAACAATTTTACTCCAACACTCCTGAATTTAAAATGCTAGTTCTTAATTGTTGTTTGGGCCCTTTGTGATCTATTAGATCATCAATCATATTTTACGTTCGGGAAAATTAATAACTAACTGATGTTCTTCCTGCCTGTCCATATATTCCGTTACGAAAAAAAATTCTCACAACAATATGTTTCGAGCAACCAGAAAATTTTACATTGTCAATCACTCTTGAAATCCGTGCTTATTTCCGTTTATTGTTGTGCAGTGATCGCCCTCCGAGTTCAGATCAAATAATTATTGTTGGAGCCATTAGACTCTTTTCTAGCGTTACGTCACTCCATTTGGCCCTATCTGTACTAAGCTGTAGTTTCAATCGTAATCTAATTTCAGGGGAATATGGCTAACCCAACTCAAGATCAGATACATACATGAATATTCCCACTCGTATCTCTCAGTAATAATCACACTAAATGATTTCTCGAACAAGTTCCGTAAACCTAGAGATTAAGAGTTAACATGTTCTAAGTTCAGGCATTTAAAACAGTTCGTGGTCACTATATTATCCGTTGTGTACTGTACATGAGACCCATCCCATCCGAATTTTACCTTAGGAAGAAACTTTTTCCATCAGACTACTGGGAAAGCTGACCTAAGCCTGAACATGTCTTTCGAGTCCTCCAACGTGTTGGGCCAGCAACTTTGTACACAGCATGATAAACTACTATATGAAATTTATTGGATGCGGATTGATGGACCAGTCGGTGGAGTCTGTAGTAGATTAGTATTGATGCGTATCTATAGATAGATCCATAGATCTAAATATATTTACAATTTCTGTTTAAATAAGTGCATTATGTAAGATAAACAACAATGGAGGAGAAAAAATAGACGAAAAATATGTGTTAGATGAGACAAATACCTTCAATATAGTTTGGTGACTCTTTAAATGGATGGATGGGCTTCTACCAAAATTATATCAAACATTCTTTCGAAGTTAACATGCAAATACCATTGTATAGACTGTAAAACTATAATCCGGATATACAGCTTGGTTACATCTCAGCAGATTTTCTACAGTTAGTGAGATACGATGAAATAGGATAAGATAGCTCCAATTCTTACAATCACTAAGATATCATTATATGAAACTTTCTGTTTACCACACACCAACTACGCACCTCGTTTAACTGAAGTTAGAGCGGATGCTAGAATGGAGATACTACATGAAAGAGTGAATTCATCCTCGAGGTCAATAAAGGGGCTCAAAGAAATCTCTTTAAAGATCCTGCTATTTTTTTATAGTTCGAATGCGTCCGGGTTTCGGATGATGATGACCATATTTACGAAAGCTCATTACTATCGAGGGGAGTTCGGCTTAGTCTCTTAGCTTCAGTTCTTATGGGTTGTAATTTTCCTTTAAGCGATGTCATCTTTCGTCTCATCATCATTAGGCGCAGTTGGAGCGTATCATTGGGAGAACATAATAATCTTAAATACGACATGAGACAATGTTCTATTAACTCGCCCTAATCCCACCATCTCACCTCAATATGTAGCGACGTTGATTATAATTTGATGAACCCATGGTTGTTGAATCAAGAAGACATATTTGGTACGCGCTCTATTGCAGGTTCATGATCTCTCAATGTATGTGTACTGACTTTTGAACTATAAGACGGTGGCACATTTAGGTGTTATAAATATTGTGAAACGATGAATTAAAGTAAATTACAAATGTTCAGGGCCCAAATTTTATTTTTATTTGGGCTGGGAATCAAATTTAAAAAGCAACTGGAATTTTCAAATTCTAAATGATGAGACTAAATGGCACTTTTGTAGTCGGTGAATTTGGTAAAATCACAGAACCATGAAACTTTACAAACCTCTATTAAATCCTTTTCAAACTTAAATATTCGCCTGCCAATTTTATATAGAGGGGGGTACTAATCCGTTACTTTGATTCATTTGACAAAAAACCTGGTAGCCATAGGAATTGGTAGATTTTTGATATCCTTGAGTCTCGAAAAATTTGGTTAAGAAGTGCTCACAATTATTAAATTGTGTTACGATCTTGCTTATAGGTTTGGCTGATATTAATTCCGCGTGGACTGGTAACTTGGGCGAGACAGTAATTCAGCGTTTATTGGTCAATTATCATAAGAGTTAGGAAGTTAATGACATTTATTAAAAAATAATGATATCTAGGGTTAAGTAGTAGCATTAGAAGTATATTTTTAACAGTTTAGTTGTAGCATTAGAATTTAGAATGAGTCTTAAGTAAGTCTTTTTTGTGATTCTTAGCTAAGACGCGGTACGTGATAGAATCAAAGCGAAAGTGAGTAGCAGGATAACTAAAGTGAAGTGTGATAGTGAATTAACTAAATAACTGTGGAAATTATTTGTTGTTGTGTTTTAGTGTTTGTGGATAATAGTGGAAAAGTTATTGTGAAAATATTTCTGGTATTTTCGGAAATATTCCAGTAGTGGTAAGTGTTCAGTAAATATTTTAAAAAATATTCAGAGATTATCGCCGATATATTCGGTAATACTCTAGAAGCGACGTAAATGACTACAATTCATACCTATATTCTGGAAGTTTCAGTCGTTTTAACGAAATTGGAGAATTTTGAGTGGAATTGCATTTAAGTTTGATGGAACATAATGCCCTACTCGTCTGCAATAAAGATTCGATTACAAAATTCGTACGAAATTTAAGTTTGTTTCTTGCTCAACGTGCTGTTCTCATTTCCTAAAATAATTTTCAACCGGAAATTCAGCATCCAAATGTGATAGGTTATTTTGCGCAAATCTGTGATGGTTAGCCTTATTGATTTTAATCGGATAAAATTTATTGTCACAGATTCTGCAAATGTCGGCCGTTTTGACGAAGTTTGAAAATTCTGAGTGGAATTGCGTTTACATTGTTGGAATATCATGCCCTATTTGCCTTAAATAAATGTTCGATTACAAAATTTGAACGAACTTCAAAATACAAACGTTCCAATAACCTCGATTTCCAGATGTTATTTACGTTTGTCTGTTGTTTCAACCGGAAATCCGGAAACAAAATTTTACCGATCTTTTGCACAAATCTCTGATGGTTAGTTAGTCTTACTGATTTTAATCGGATAACATTTATTGTCAAAGATTCTACAAGCTTCGGTCGTTTTGACGAAATTGGAGAGTGGAATTGCGTTTAAATTGTTGAATATCACTTCCTATTCGCCGGCAATACGGGCCAGATTTGTTATTATTGTTGTCGTCCTAATTGCTATTAAAAGAGAAATGCAAAGCCATTTTACTATCTTCAGAAGCAATAGAGTTTTCCGTGTGAGAAATAAAAGCGCAACTCGTGTAATTTCATTAAACTCGTAGGGAAGCAGCGCTTTGATATTACAATTAATTCGGCAGACACGAGAAGATATGTTTTAATTTTAAAAAATAATATAAAAAAATTTTAAATGTAAGAGCGGTAAATAATATTATTGGTAAAATGCATAATCATCTTTATCGTCTGGTGACAGCATCCTAAATTTCAGCTCGTACAAATCGACAATATTTCCATCATACTGAATCTCTAATTTCGTATTTAATTTGTTAACTGTAAATTTCATTTCTTCAACCATTATATTCTTATCATTAGCACTATTCTTAATTCGAATTTGCTTGCCTTGGAATCGGAATTCTTTCGAAATTGAGTTAAACACCTCGTCCGAAGCAAACTCAAGCAAGGATTGCCAAGTACCTTCGTCTTCCTGGATTTCTATAAACTAAAATAATAATTAATAGATATCATTAGATAAATTATTTTACTTACTTGTAATTCCTTTAAGTTATTGATTAGTGCCCAATTATCGCGAGTATTTTCGAAAGTACAGTTCGAAATCCTAATAATCGATTTTAAATTACATGTATGAAAGCCTTCTAGCATACGATTGTTAAGTTTTACATCAAACAGCTCAATCATGTTAACTGTCAAATTATCAAAAATTGCGAAATCATTTAGATTACAGTAAGAATATATGCTTAAAGAAATGATTCCGTATATAAATTTGACCGTTTTTAAGGAGGACACAAAATCTTCGAGAAAATGGTTTGTATTGCTACCAAAGAGAATTACTTCAATTTTACCATTTGGATTAGATATGGATCTATTGAGTTGACATTCATCCTTGTGCCATGTATAATTTGTGTCCAACCGTATTATGAATACGTTATCGAGTTCGGTTAAATTCAAAAATAATGATAATTTCATTTGATCGTAGTCCCGACCATTCACGCGGTAATGTACTTTTGATTTTAACGTTAATAATTTAAGAACATCTGTAACCAATGCTAGATCAACTGTTGAACGGATTTCATTTACTGTGTGTATTCCAGGAATAACTAAATGTTTTCTAGTGCAGGTTATCGTTTCAAAAGAATTTTGAAACTCATACACCAAATAATTAATTAGAAAATCGAAAGGCGCATGATTTATATCAATTGCATATTGGTCCAGGTGTAAATGCCCATTTTTAACGATTTTCTTTAGCTCTCGCTTTATCATAAAATCAATTTCGTGCTTAACTAGATTCGATGGAAACGGATTGCGAAAATCGCACAGTGAAAAGCGTATCGAGAGTAAATCAAACACATTTAGCTCATCGAAATAATTAAACGTGCCCAGGTGATTAAGGATAACATGAAATACGGAATAGAAAGCATCATCAATTGGAATATTAAAGTGATTCAGCCATCGCGGTTGCCACCAATGAAAGGCATGAGTTATATAAAAATATAGTGGCGGTTTGTATGCTTTGATAGATTTTAAATGATAATCGAATTTTTCAATTACATTTAAATTGCTAATACTTTCATCAAAAGTAACCACTTTGATGATTTCGTCGTTTACCGATAATCCGTATTTTTCTTCAATTTTTAAAATAAACGGTTGTAAATCGTAATTGGCGATGAATTCCTAGAAATTAAGTTTAATGAGCCGAATTTTGATTCAAATTTTAATTTTAATTAATTTACCTGTAAAATATTGTACGATGACAGATTTATATACAAGGTGGGACAATCAAGCCATGGATATGAAAATTGTGAATATTTAATTAATTTCACTAAGAAGTTTAGTTGGTTTTCAGTTCCAGGCGTAACAATTATGATGCGCATGTCATAGCATTTTCTGTTAATTTGTAGAGTATATTCGTAAATTTCCCATTCAGTATTTATAGGAAAATTATCCCATACATTTTTAAAACTTGGTATTACCGTTGCATGGACACAGAACGCCCACTGATGTTCGTGCGATCCCCCTATTGTTGTAATTAACTTGTTACTGTATTTTTTTTACAAGGTACACAAAGATAATTTATAATACTTACAGTGCACTGGTTCTTCATGAAAGAGTAATTTGTGTATTATTCTTTCAGTGGTTTCAGCCATAGAAATACGAGTATATAATCAAAGCTTCTAAGCAATACTCTTCACAAAATGCAATTTTTTATGTTATCGTATTTTATTATAAGTCGTTTAGATAAATTTAATCACATTACGTCAATTAAAAACTGAATTATTTCTTTCGATTGTTTTGTACTATTTGTCTTTGTTTTATTAAAATTAATCATTATCTACACAAAGTTGACAATTCAAAGATGTGTTAAAAGCTGTCAAGGTGATTATTTTTCATCAGGTTTGTTCACAAGTAATACATGTAGAAAGAATATGGCACCTTCAACAGCTACTAGACACCATTCAAAACAGCTGTCTTTACATATTTGATTTGGGCGCGTCTATTTTTTCTTTGCGTTGCGGCCGAATACGTACTAATAAGTAATGATGAATGGAAACATATAAGCAGTGGGAATTTGACGACAGGCCGTTTCAAATGCTGTTCAATGTTGAGGAATCATAGGAGGTCGTTGAGGCCATCACAAATGGGGCAAACAAGTAAATTTCACTTCACTGTATGGCATGAGTTACTCGGACATCAGAACGTGAAATGAAATCGATTACGTTGACGAGGATCGTGGAAGTTATAAAGTTCGTGAAGAGAAGTCAAAGAATGTGGCAAAATTATTCATGCGAACGTTTGTGAGCCAATGCAAATTAATTCGAATGGCAGTTTGATGTATTTTGTACTGGACGATTTTTTACATTTTCATTACGTTATTTTATGCGGCAAAAGTCATATTTTTCAGCAAAGGTCACATTCATGGTAGTGTGAATGCAGCAAGAGAATGAACACAATGTGCACAGTTTTCGATCAGACAACGGGGCAGAGTTCGTTAATGCGGAATTGGAAAAGCATCGGTGAACTGTACCATATAAACCGGAGTAGAATAGTTGCGTAGAACGTGACAATCGCACAATTGAGGAATCTGCACCAACAATGATTAGCATGCGAAGCAGACGGATTACATATTCTGGGCGGAGGCTGTCAATTTCGCAGTGCGTGTACTGAATCGAACGGAAACGAGCACATTGCCTGAGAAATCATCGTATGAGTTGTGGCACGGTAAAAATACTAAAATCGAGCATTTGCGGATTTTCGGGTCAGAGGTGTTTATATACATTTGTTTTGAGTGTGGAATCCGGAGACGAACAAAATTGAGATAACTCGCGACATGATCTTTCATCTGGAAGAATCAATGGCTGTACTGAACATTAGTGACACTAATAAGAAGGCCGACGAAAACGCGAACGTGATGGATAATGAATCAGAGGTGAAGGTTGCTTATGTCGACAACGGTTTGATCGCAACGGATAACGAAGACTCAGCAGGCGTATGTGTTAAAGGTACTCCACCGTTTTGACTTTGTGGAATGCAATGCAGTGGCAACTCCATCGGACAGTGTACAGAATCTTGGCGATTTTGAAGCGGATGGAGAAATTAATTTACCGTATCGTGAAGTGATCGGATCGACATACATCAGTTTTGCTGTTAGCAATGCCATTCGACACTTGGAGAAAGCACCGACAGCGCATGTAAATTCATTCATTTCTTTTATTATTTAATTGATTCATTCACTTTTTTAAAATTATTTAATCTTTGCCATCTGTTCTGGGGCCGAAGCACTCCCAACTCTTTCGCAGTTCGCTTTTCACGTCCTTACCTAAAGCAGTCGCCTGCCAAATCGACGACATACGTCTATAGTTCCGATTTTATCACCATCTTTACATTGCATAGCTCCATGCCAACCAATACTGACAAAGAAGATGAATCGGCCCATGAGTTTTGCATTCCGACAGGGAGTCATAGTTCTGTTCCATTTCATCACAGATCGTAATCTGTTGATGAAAATCGCATTTTGTATCCTGCCCCTATCGGGACTCGAACACGGTAGCTCCCGATCCAAACACGAAAGTTCTACCCACTGTGCCGTTTGGTCGGTGGGTATATAAATTCATGTTTGGCAATGGAATTATAAGCTAGGGCTCAGAACTGTGTGATATTATTTCATCAGAGAGAGATATGAGGATGGAACTTTCAATTTGGATTATGAGGCAACAGACGAACATCATGACATAATGACCAAAGCGTTACCAAAAGGTAAACATCAATATTTTTGCAAATTAATGGGCCTTATGCCAAAGAAGAATTAATGTGATTTTAAATAAGTTTTTTAAATTTTTTTAATTTAAACGTATTTTTTGTTTGCATTTTGAAAAAGTCAATTGTAATGTAAAGTAATGAAATTAGGGAACGCACTTTCTGATATGATTTACTTACAGTTGCAACAGTTTTGACACATTATGTTTATGAAAGTGTGCAGTGTGGTTTTAGCCCCGGTGTTATTCAATTCTAAGAGTCTTGTTGTATTTCTGACAGCGAACAAAACCACGGTGAAATAGTTTTTTCTTTGTAAGAAATAAAATTTTATTTTAATTTTGGTATGTCGAACCCGGTTTGTAATTCTAGCCGTGTATTTAATAATGTATCTACGTGTTCGATTTTAATTTGTCCAGAGATGAATTTAAAAGAATTCTAAAAACTTTTTTTATTCAAATTTGATTTATATAAATAAACCTAATTTTAAAAATACCAGATGTAAATTAATACTGTTGGTAAAATAAATAAATAAATAAATAAATTTTACACACGTCAGCATTTATTTTATTCGTTCCACTGCGAACTGAAGGATGGAAAATTATTAGGATTAAGGTTAATTCAACATATGCAAATTTCCTCCTATGCCATATATAATTTTTTATATTGCTATCACTGGATTATGAATACCGTTATAAAATTCGGTGGTAACAACAACACTACCGTAATATTTGTACCTCTACTGGAATAATTTTCCAAATATTCACTATCACTGAAACATACCACCAAGCAATTTCCATAATTATTTTTATTTTTTAATCTCACCACTTTTAAACTATCGCTTACCGCCTCTTAACTTTTAGACTCTACACAGACTCTACATTGCGTTCATCGCACCCGCATTTATATACCGCGCAGAAAATTCTAGATTTCACACGAACAAATGTTATAAAACTACTTCTAATGCTTAAATCTAGAGATCTAGACCAATTGACGCTCAAATAACCAATCTACGCAGAACTGATACCCAGAAAACCAATAGTCGTGATCGTAACACATATTGGTTGGGTGGCATAAGTTTCACGCGGATTGGTTACTTGGGCCAGCCATTAATCCGGCGTAAATGGTCAATCTAGAGTTATGCATTTAATCCACCGTTCCACACTTTGATTCTTTCGTCGTGATTCGTTCCTCATTTCCTTCCCCTACAAACAAACAACTAACAAAAGAATCACGACGAAAGAATCAAAGACTGGAACGGCGGAATGACATTTATATAAAATTTTGTGAATTTAGGTTTAGCATCAGAAGTAGTTTTATAACAGTTTACTGATCAACGCGTTATATAAATGTGGACGTCCCTTAAGCTAGCAGAAGCCATGAAGCAGAACATGTCAAGATAGTATGAATAATTATAGGCAAATAATAGGCTAATTAAATGCTCTATTAAAAAAATTTGGTCTCCACCCCTTCCAACTAAAACGATGGGTTTTGCTTGCTTCAGAAAAAGTTAGCAGAACCGATATTAAAAAATGATTTAAAAACAATTGGAAAATTAAAGGTTAATTTTAGGCTAAT
Source organism: Nephrotoma guestfalica (assembly GCA_963691935.1). NCBI lineage: Eukaryota > Metazoa > Arthropoda > Insecta > Diptera > Tipulidae > Nephrotoma > Nephrotoma guestfalica. The sequence continues at coordinate 99,569,147 of OY829913.1, forward strand.
TAAATGCCTATTTAATTTTTTTTATTCTCCTCATTCTAGAAAATAAGGCTTTATCACTTCAAAGCTAGCAGAACCCAAATCAAAAATCAGACCAAAACGAAATTAGAACGCAAAACAAGATCAATTGACATACAAATAATTTTAGGCTCATTATGGCCTAATCAAATACCTCATTTAAAGATTTTGGGCTCCACTCGTTCTTGACCAAACTTCAGGTCATCTAATCTAAAGCTAGCAGAACCCAAATCGAAGATCGGACCAAACACGAAATTAGAACGAAAAATTTGATCTACTGACAAACAAATAATTTTAGGCTCGAGTGGAGCCCAAATTTCTTTAATGCGACATTTGATTAGGCCATAATGAGACTAAAATTACTTGTATGTCAATTGATCTTGTTTTGCGTTCTAATTGCGTTTTTGGTTCGATTTTCGATTTGGGTTCTGCTAGCTTCAGATTAGATGACTTGAAGTTTGGTCAAGAACGAGTGGAGTCCAACATTTTTTAATGGGACATTTGATTAGGCCACAATGAACCTAAAATTATTTGTTAGTCAGTAGATCAAGTTTTTCGTTCTAATTTCGTTTTCGGTCTAATTGTTTTAAATCATTTGTTGATATGGATTCTTCAACCTTTTTCTAAAGCAAGCCGAACCCATCGTTTTAGTTGGAAGGAGTGTAGCCCAAAATTTTTTAATAGAGCATTTAATTAGCCTATTATTAGCCTATAATTATTCATACTATCTTGTCATGTTCTGCTAGCTTCAGGGGTGTAAATATGGGTGCGATGAACACAACGGGTGAGTCTTAAGTTAGTGTTTGGTGAGTGTTAGTTAAGGCGTGGAAAACACTATCGAAAAGCGAAAGTGAGTAGCCGCAAAATTATAAGTGGTGCTTAAAGTGAAATTAGTAGGGTGATCAAAAATAATTTAATTGGTGTTATGTGAATTAATAAATATTGAAGTAGCGGTAAGTGTTCAGTGAAATTATTCAGAGATTATAAAAAATTTCTCGTAAATTACGAGAAATGTTGTTGTAACCGTCAAATTCTAAGGCTGTATCACAACCCGGTGACACAAACCGAAATTAGTTTAGTTTTTGTTGATGGTAAAATTTCTCCAATGTTTTATAATTTATAAAAGAAAACTTTGTGTCTCAGTCGTTTTATGTAAATTTTTATTCGCGCCTTTCTCAAATCTTCAGCAATTTTAAGTTTATTTTCCTATAGAATGCCGCCATTATCGCGGATGGGATTTAAAAATCGGAAGAAATAAAAAATTATTTCTCTGTTTCTTTGAGACGGCATTGCGCCATTTTGATTGCAGGGAAATAATTTAATTAATTAAATAATAAATGATTTTTAAATTTAGAGTAAAATCAACTAACATTATTACTTCCTAAATTGGTGACCATCGTAGTTTTTTAATGAAAATATAAACGGGCACGCGGCCGACCACCATATTTAAAAACAACTAGCCAGCGTGCGCCCTAATATTAAATTCAACTTTCGTCCTTAAATACAGCGGGGTCTATTGTAGGGTCTATTTTGTAATTGAACCCGAGCAGGCAGAAACATATTCTGTGTTTTTTTATTTGACCTGCGGGTAATTTTACTCCGCACACTGCGTTTTTATTTGTGAAGAATGCTTACACCGTGGATACTCGATTCTTCAAAATGACACTTGAGCTGTGTTTTCTGACCGATATGAGCTATATTTTACTTTTAAAGCTTCCCCTTTTCGTGATGAAGTACATCCTGAATAAACGGAGGAAGGCTAGGGTGATTTTCATCCCGAAAGCAGGTAGAAGCTCGCGCAGCAACCCTAAGGGCTGAAGACCAATATCTCTGTCATCCTGTCTGATGAAAATCATGGAAAGGCTGCTGGATGTCCATATTTGCTCGAGAGTTGTACCTGGGAACTCGGCACAGTCTCAACATGCCTACCATAATAAATAGTACGTACCAGGAATTCTTGTTGGTGACGTTTTTCGATATCGAGGGAGCTTTTAACAACGTGAAGGTGGAGGCAATTAGGGAAGGATCACAGCCACTGGAGATTGAATACTCCATAACCAGGCTAATAAATCACTTGCTAAGAAGTAGAGGGGTCATAATGGTGATGGAGGAAGTCTCCGTCAGAAGACGGGTTGTTCGGGGAACACCTCATGGAAGTGTCCTCTCTCCCCTTCTTTGGAATGTAATAATCAACGGACTACTATTGTAACTGGAGGAGGAAGGAATAGGTGTGCGGTTGCTTATGCCGATCACGTAGCGATAGTTGTCCCGGAAAAGCACCTGGGTACAATCAGGGGTGTGATGCAGAATGCGGTATCAATCACTGCGGGTTGGGTCAGCAGATGTGGATTGGGGATTAACCCATCTAAAACAGAGCTGGTCCTTTTCACTAGGAGGTATAAAATTCCGGAAAGATAAGACGAGATTCCTAGGGATTCATCTGGACAGTAAGCTCAGTTGGAAACCAAATACGATATAAACAGTGAAGAAGGCCACTGTGGCACTCTACTCTTGCAAAAAATGCCATCGGACGGAAATGGGGTCTGAAACCAGAGGTGGTACACTGGCTTTACACAGCAGTAGTAAGGCTCGTATTGCTGTATGGTGTGAGTGTATGGTGGCCAGCTCTGGGAAAAATTATCATACAGGAACATGATGGGGAACACTCAACTATAGTCAGTTCTGTGAGACATGACCTTGTGAATTTGGATATAACACCCCAGTTGAGCTTTTGCAAGCGTTTTAAGGTGATTTCAGGGAGGATTGGAAGAGTGGTCTCGTCGTGGAGACCGGGATAGTCTAATCTTCACCGACGTCTCCAAGCTCGATGGCAGAGTGGGAGCTGGTGTGTTCTGTGGGGAATTAAATGTGAGTCTATCTTTTGGTCTCCCTGATTACTGCAGCGTGTACCAGGCTGAAGTTATAGCGATTGAAGAGGTCATGAGCTGCTTCAAGCATAGTGTAATATCGTTGACTGATATCACTATTTATGTGGACAGTCGGGCGGCCATTCTTGCACTGGATTCAGTTTCCCTAGCATCAAGGGTGGCGTTGGATTGTCACACATCTCTTAACGGGATGAGTGAACTATTCAATATCCAGTTGGTCTAGGTTCCGGGCCATTCTGATGATGAGGGCAATTGCAGGGCAGACGAATTAGCAAGGTACGGTACTACTCTGACACGTGCAGCATCATGTCCTTAATAAACGTATTTATAAAGATATTTTACGCTCGCGTACAGAGCCGCAAATTTCAACGTTGGTGTGGCAGTTGAATTTTTTCAAAAGCCAAGGATTGTAAGGGATAACCCTTGAGTTATCAATCTATCGTTTGAACATCCATGTGTCATGTGCCTTGTGACATGTTAAAAAAGAACAGGGTATTTTTCCTTGTCTGGGATTTCGGCCCAAACCAATTTGTTTCTAGCCTCGGTTGTTCGAAGTTTGTCTTTATTATGAAGCGTTAGCAACATATGTAAATGTGAAAGTCCACGTTTTTGAAATTTGATTACATAGACGTATGCAATACCTCTGCCCAAGACATTCTTTACAGTGATGTCATTAATAAGTTCTTTAATTTTTGAATTAAAGATTTTAGAGATCAGATCTGGTCTATTCTCAGCACTACAACCTCTCAAGTTGTCTTTAATTTCAACCCATATAGGATTGCAGGTCACAGTAATGAAGAGGTCTGGTTTCCCAAACTTTCTTACAATGCAATGGGACAAGTTGTTGTCCGCTTTCTTTTTCAAAATGGTGCAGCTGGGCAAATAGGCCGGCGTAATTATCAACTTTTAATTTAAGTTGATGTGTTTTTACATAATGCAACCGATTGGCTTCGGTTTTGCAGTAGGCATCAACAATAAATTGTCGAGTTAATTTCCCTGCAGAAAGAAAATGGTTAAATTCATCTCTTATAGCCAATAAATTACTGTAATATTGCATCTGGGTAATTTTTTTCCCATTTGTGATATCTTTTAAATCAAGATGCCATCCCTCAACTCCTCTGGAAAATAGAAGTGGATATGCCATGGGATTACACTTTTCAGCAAGAAATAAGAGCCGTTTAGTCTCACTCGATCTTTCGTTGTAGACTCTTAGGTTTCTATTATACGGTGGATCACCATCCGCATTTGCTTCAAATACAACAGCTCTCTCATTGGCTGTTGGGAGATTATATCGCCTCTGATCATTGCGGCGATCGGTTGAAAACCGATGCAAGCCCTTCTTCTGATTCTCTCATCATTTTATATGACTCGGCGAGGATATTTCTCTGGCCCATGTAGGTGGATAATTCTAACATGGTATCTGTATTGTACATTTCATTGAATGAATTACTCATTCGTGTATCTGTAGCCAATTGTGCAGTGTCCAACATGTACAGTTGGTCATACGCGGGTGCTTTACCATCTGCAGGATGGGCAGTTGTATGATGTATTACACCTTGGGCTCTAAAGCAATAAGGAGCTCTAGGGCCAGGCTGAGCATTATTGCCAGATGTATATTTGCCCCCCATAGAGGCAACTGTTAAAGCGCAATTGTAATTGCGAATATAGTCCATGAAGTTCTGTGGTGACTGGAAGAACAACATTGCCAACATCGACGATGTACTTCTTTATTGCAATAGGAAATTCAGTGCGTTCGAAATTAACATTGCCTTTATGGCAACAGTAAGTAAGAAGATTGTCATCAGACTTCCTTTTCTTTTGTGGAATTGCACATTTAAAATTCAAAGAATGATATGACCCACATTTAAAAGTCATTGAACCCAAATCGTGAAGATCTACATCAACACTGCCAGCTTTCGATGTTAGGGAAATCTTTAAAGTAGCATTACGAATTGTTGCGACTCTTTGCTGTCTTCCTGCCTCCTTCCTGAAGGTAGCATTTCTCCGAGTTCTTTACTCAGGGGTTTCATTTGCTCTACTTTAAGCATTTCGTTGCACCTCTTGGGCTCGAACTTGAGCTAATTGCTCATCAGGTAGATTGGATCTTCTCTGAGAATGTCGTTGTACGTCTTGAGCACGGACTTGAGCTAATTGCTCATCAGAATAATTTTCTCTCTGTTCGCGAGCTGTTTTTTCGCGGGTTTTATTGTTAGCCTCAGCGATACGTTTTTTTGTACGCGATATGTTATTGGCTTGTACGGTACCCTAAGGGTAAGTAAAAAAAACTCCAAAGGATAGCAAGAATAAGCTAAATGGAATAAACTGTCCAAATTTATAAACAGTATACTGCTCCTACGAGTGAGTAAAATATCAAAAAAGGTAAACCTTTAATGATAACTCCGACTATAGTAATAGTTAGAGGATAAAACTCAGAAAGGTAAACCTTTAAGAGTAATAACCGCCTACAATTAAGAGGCAGTAAAGTTTTGCTTTCAAAAAAGCAGATTGCCACTAAGGCGTAGCTCCTAACACCACAACAAACAAACCAACAACACTCGCTAACAACTGTCACCTAATGTAATTATTATTTTAACAGTTTGATCAACGGTTGAGTAACTTGAAATTATTTAGTGATTCGCGATCTTCAAGATTGAGTTCGGTAAGTTGTAGTAATTCCAGAAGCGTTGGCAAAATGGAACGAATGTGACGCGAATCATAAGATTTTACCCATCCAAAAAAAATCGCCCAACGCGCCTAAAGAAGTTTTCACTTCAATCAAAAAGTATAAAAGAGATATTCGCAACTCTGCTCGCCGGCCTAAAACCACATGGTTAAAACCATTTTTTTACCTTTTCTGTTTTATCTCGGAGGTCAAAGTCGGACGCTGTTCATCTTTGAACCCAGCCGATCTAATAAAATTACCGATTTTTTTTTACATAAAGGAGACGTGTACGATGTTCCTAACTCAAGTTATCACCGTCAGTGACAGACAGAGTTAGCAACAGTAACCTTATATACCGGGTGATTTTTTTAAGCTGAAACTTTCAAATATCTCGGCAAATAAGCACTCTACATGCATTAGTGCTAAAATTAGTTCCCCTCCTCCCCTTCTTGTAGGTTGGACAGGGGCTAACTTTGATATTAAAATAGGAACATCTATTTTTTATTGCAGATTCGGATTCTAAGGCTTAAAGTTCGTAGGATTTCTTTAAAATATTTTTTTCGATTCATGATAGATGGCGCTGTTAAATTAAATTTATATTAAATTATTTTCGATTTCTCTTACTGAGAACCTATGCATACGATTCTGCAATACGTTTGGATTAAAATTAAGTATTATCGTAACCCAGGAACATGCGATTAAGTCTGCTGTCAAATAAATGATTTTGTTTGTATTTTATCGAGTAAATATCGAGTCAGTTCGAAGATTATTTCGAAAACAAAGAGACATGTTTCCGTTAGGCTATTAATACAATACAAAATGGAGTATTTAACTGCACAAGAACAAATTGAAATGGTCCCGGTTTATGGAGAAGCTGGCCGTAGTCTTGATAATGCTGTCACTCTGTATGCTACGCGTTTTCCGGACAGGATTCGGTCACATGCTTCATTTTACCGGACTGTTAAACTATTTACTACTGATGGAAGTGTTCAACCGAGAAAAAGGACTCGTCGAGCAACAGTCACTGAGAAAAGTAATGAAGTTGATGTATTGGCTGCAGTTACTTCTATTCTTCCTATTAGTACACGAAAAATATCTAGCGATTCTGGATTGTCCCAAACCAGTATTTTTAAAAATTTTAAAACGTCATAAGTATCATCCGTATCATGTGTCTTTACACCAAGATCTTCGGCGTTGATTTCCAAAATCGAGTAACTCTTTTTCAGTAAACATGTGAACAAATACAGCAAAATTAAATTTTTTTTCGCTACGTATTGTTCTCCGACGAGTCGTCCGTTACTAGCGCCCTTGGGAGGTCAAGGTGTGATGTGGAATAATTTGAACAAACTCATCAGCCCCCACATTTTGAAGGTAACTTGAATGGTCAAATGTACCGAGCCATTTTGGAAAATGAACTGCCCACATTATTTGAAGACCTGAGCTTAGAATTGCGACAGAACATGTGGTTTCAACATGATGGTTGTCCAGCACACTATTATAGCACGTGAAGTACTTGATCGTGATTTCATTAGAAATGTTTGTACCAAAATTCAAGCAGATGCGTGTACATTCATTTGAAATGCGGATTCATAAGTGCATTGAAGTCGAAGCCCATCATTTTGAGCACTTAATTTAATTTAAAAATGATGAGGCATATAAATCAAGCACCATGGTACGTGAGAGACGAGAGGACTCACGTTAATCAAGCACCCCGAAGGGAAAAGAAAACTACTATGTCCGTCCACGTCGTTGTTCCTGGGTTACGCTGAAAGTAGCTTATTCACCAGCCAATTACATTTCTACAGGTAACTATTTCCCAGTTATTCAGATATTTATAGGTTCTCAGTAGGAGTAATCGAAACAAAATTAATATCGTTATTACAGCGCCATCTATCATGAATCGAAAAAAGTTTTAAAGAAATCCTACGTACTTTAAGCTTTAGAATCCGAATCTGTAATAAACAATAGGGATTCCTATTTCAAAGTTACCGCCGCCCCACTTACAAGATGGGGAGAAGGGGTACTATTTTTAGCACTAATAACGGGTGTTTTTTTAGGAGGTTTGTTTTTCCGATAGATGTCGTTTTATTTTATGACAGTTGTTTTGACAGCTCAAAGTGGCATTTCTACTCAGTATTGTTTGGCAAATCATTATGAATAGGTTAACTCCAGAACAACGTTTTCAAATCGTGGAAATTTATTTTCAAAATCAGTGTTCAATTAAAAATGTTTATAGAGCACTTCGTGAATTTTATGGTGCACATAATCGTCCGTCAGAGACCACCATAAAGAACGTAATTACCAAATTTCGGTCTACATTCACTCTTTTGGATGCCAAGCCACCGACAAGAATGAGAAGAGTTCGTACAGAAGAAAATATTGCTGTCGTTGAGGCCAGTGTCGAAGAAAACGACAATTTATCGATTCGTCGTCGTGCTCAGCAAATTGGACTTTGTCCATCGACTTTATGGAAAATTTTACGTAAAGATTTGGGTTTGGTGCCATACAAAATTCAATTGGTGCAAGAATTAAAGCCACACGACCATCGTTTGCGCCGTGAATTCAGTGATTGGTCGTTAAATCAATTGAACGAAGATCCATTTTTTTACCGTAAAATTCTCTTCAGTGATGAGGCGCATTTTTGGTTAAATGGATACGTCAACAAACAAAATTGTCGCATTTGGAGCAAAGATAATCCACACGCCGTTCAAGAATTACCAATGCATCCTGATAAATGTACTGTTTGGTGCGGTCTATGGGCTGGTGGGATCATCGGTCCATATTTCTTTAAAAATGAGGAAGGACGACGCGTTACCGTGAATGGAAATCGATACAGAACCATGTTAAATGAGTTTTTGTTGTCAAATCTTGAAGATATGGATATGAATGAAATGTGGTTTCAACAAGATGGTGCCACTTGCCATACAGCACGTGAAACAATCGACTTATTGAAAGAAACTTTCAACGACAACATTATTTCGAGAAATGGTCCGGTGAATTGGCCTCCGCGTTCGTGCGATTTGACGCCACTCGATTACTTTTTGTGGGGATACGTGAAGTCATTGGTTTATGTGGATAAACCTCAATCGATTGACGCTTTGGAAACCAATATTCAACGTGTCATTGCTGACATACGCCCTCAAATGCTTGAAAAAGTGCTGGAAAATTGGACCTCCAGAATGACATTTGTGAAAAATAGTCGTGGTAGCCATATGCCAGAAATTGTGTTTAAATGTTAAATGCCAAAAAATTATCTACCAAATAAAAAAAAATTTTGGTCATTTCATAATTTTATATGTGTTTTATTCAAAAAAAAAATCGGCAACCTCTTAAAAAAACACCCTTTATATGTCCCCCCCGGAATGATTAAATTTTGATATTGGACATTTTTTTGTGGAGTGCTTATTTGCCGAGATATTTGAAAGTTTCAGCCTAAAAAAAATCGCCCGGTTTATCGAGATGTAACCGATTATGATAGAGAGATGATTGTGGAGGGCTACTTAAATCGGCTTACTTAGATCTAACGGCAATTAAGCTTGTCAATCGTGTATTATTCCCCGAAATAATAATAAATAAATTCCCAGTCCCCATTTTCAATGCGATCCTTGCTGTGGTGATACATATTGAAATTACATTCAATTTGGCCGTGATTTTTTTCTGTATTCTAAGTTTTAATCAATAAAATGATTAGTGGAACAACACCCACACAAATATTTTATTTAAATAACATTAAACTTTGCATATTTTTTAAACAAACAACATAAAACAAGAAAATATTTGTAAATTTTAACCTAAACAAAAAAATGGTGGCATCAAGCATATATGCAACATTATTTTGTTGTATGGCTAAAGCACGGGTGCACTCGTGTTTATTATTGTTATTCTTAAATTACAACGACCTGATTAAACACATTAAACTATATAGTAAATATTAAATAGTACACACCAAGTATACAATAATGCTTGTGTGCAACGCTATATAACTATAATAGTAAGTCCATGCCTAAGTATATAGTAGAGCGTACAGCAAACGGGGGGGAAAATTGAAAAACCATGAACTGCATTATCACTATTAGTAAATTATCTTATCACTATATTTCTATTTTGAATATATGTAGCCTACATACTCGTTCGTATATATACAATAGAGATGTGTTAGACTCTTTGTGTTAGTCTATTAAACCGGTACCAAGGAACGTTTATCACTGCATGTGATCGAAACATTTAAAAATCATCCTACCTTCCGATTGGTTTATACGTTTGTCGATTTTACTAACTTATAGAATTTTAAGTGATTATTTCACTTTCGATATACGGTTAAATATGTCACAACCTATGACTTTGCGTACTTTTTGAATACATACATTAGTCGTCTTTAAGAATTAAGCGATATCTTCATAATTTTAAAATAAAATCTGCTGATGACAAGAAAACATATATTTTATAACCTTCTTATATTCAAAGGTGAAATTGAAGATTGTTTCCACCAATTCACTTAGTTACATGCACATGATCTCGACGATACAATTTTTCTTGAAAAATGAGAAATGAAAAAGAGAAGCTACGGAACAAAAATTAACTTACTTAAATCAGATAATGCTGGTGCGGAGTTGTATGTCTGCCTAAACCTATACACTCGTACAAAATACGTTTATAAGATAAGAGATAAGTAATTTCTATGTACGAGTATTGTAACTTAGAAGGTTGCCAAGCAATAAAGATAGATCGTACCACTCGTTTGCTGTGTATGCCGTATAATATTAGAAATCAAACGAATTGTTGTGGAGTTATAACGTCCCAAGAAACGTGCGCGCCCATACATAAAACATGTAACCGCAAACGTTTCGGGTACATCAACCGCTTGTTTTTCCAATATTCTCATAAATTGTGTATACTGTCCGATCAATCGATCCGATTCTATAATTAAAATGATTCATGACGATTACTAGGTAAACCAACACATGTACCATGTAGGCACATATATAAGACTACAGTTGAGTTTAAATTATGGTGTTCATTATGCACATTTGTATTGTATGTGTATATGCATCTATTAGTATTAACTATTAACTACTATGAAAAATTGGGAAACACAAGAAAATCTATTATTATATGCAGCAATGCACAATATTTTAGTATTTTTTTTATTATAAACTAAAATATAATTGCATTGATCGTTAATACTCTGTACAATTCAAGGTTAAATAGTTATACTTAGTTAATTCTCACAACTCAAAAGAATAATGCGCGTGTTACAAGGGCGTTGCTGTGTGGTGCTACACAATGATACATCTGTCTTGTATAATAGTTATTGGCATGCAAATAATTATTTACGGTCGTAATTAATTGGCTCCGGCTAGATGGGGTTGGGTAACGCTATCGAAACAAATGCTGTCTTGGGGGGGTAGAAAAGTCCTATCTTGAATCGTTATAGTCTTAATGGGCAACTGTGACCTACAAATACTAGGCCTCAATAAAATACGATGCAAACGATAAAGCGCCTTCTTAACTTATTTTATTTGTTTAAGAATAAGAAGTCTACAATTGCGACGAAAAATTTTACATTAAAAACTATAAAAAAAAACTTAAGATTTCGTATTATAAAATAATATGGAGATGGGACGATGGGACAAAATGCTTTTTTGTTAAACTTTTTGATATCATGTGCATCCATGTGGCTGTAACAGGTTTCCAATAAAAATAACTTAAGCAGTGCACATCTATTAGCAGAGATGCCAAGATAAGAGACCGCATCATAAGGCGGAAGAAACTGTATACTTACATGATATGGCAAATTGGTTTACTCGTTCAAGTCTTTAGATGTCGCCACTATAAAAAGGACACAACATATTTTTTAGCAATTTATCTTGCAAATTTACAAATTTTACATTTCTTCAATAATTCTGATTTGTTGGGGTGAAGCCCAATGGTTAGTCCCAAAATTAATTAAACCTATTTAAAATTTTAATTTGGTATGTTTACTAGGTCAAGTGGCCTCGTTCTTTGAAGTCTTCTTTCAACGACAGGGTTATCTATCATATGGCGAATATAGGGGTTTCCATGTTCCTGGAGCCTTATTTCGAGTTTGGCGGCGTGCTTTTTTATTTCATCTTTGATGTATTCCATCTGTAAGTGCCTGCGAAGGTTTTCATTTCTTGTGCACCACGGAGCATTTACGATACTACGGAGAATCTTATTTTGAAACGTTTGTATCATTTTGGCGTTTGTTTGCTTAGTACATCCCCAGAGTTGAATACCGTAGGTCCATATCGGCTTCAGTATTTGCCGATATAGCAGCAGCTTGTTGTGTATTGTAAGCTTAGAGCCTCTACCTATGGGCCAATACATTTTTCTGAACTTAATATCAAGTTTCTTTTTCCGTTTTGACATGCTCTCTCCACTTGAGCTTTGCATTGAGAGTCATGCCTAGATATTTAGCTTTGTTTGCATATGTCATCGGTCGTGAGTTAATTACTATCGGTAGATAGGAAGCCTTTTGATATGTAAAGTTAATATGCGTGGATTTCGTCTCATTAAGCTTGATTCTCCAGCACTTGGTCCAGTTACAAACCGCATTGGTAATCTTCTGGAGTTTGCTCGTTGCATCAGCGACATTACTTCCAATGGCTGTGTCATCTGCAAAGGTGGCTATGGTTCCTTCATCTGTTGTTGGAATATCCCTTATATATAATAAATACAGGATTGGTCCTAAGACACTCCCCTGTGGGACACCTACAGAGATTTTCTTTAGTTCGGAGTATTCATCCTCATATTTCACACGAAAATGTCTATTGGATAAATATGATCTTAGTATGGCATAGAATTGGCTCGGCAGATCTCTATGCAGCATGAATTCCAGTCCACTGTGCCAAACTTTATCGAATGCTTAGGCGACGTCCAGAAATATGCTGGAGCATACTTTTTTGCGTTCTAACGTTCTTTCAATAACGTTGGTGATTCTATGCACCTGTTCAATTGTGGAGTGCTTTTCTCTGAATCCAAATTGATGTGGATGAATAAGTTTTCAAAGAGTTTTGACGTATTTGGCAGCAATGAAATTGGCCTGTATGATTTTTTATCTGCTGGTGGTTTATCAGGTTTTGCTATCATGATTACTTCTGCTTCTTTCCATTGCCACGGAACATATTTTAACCGAAAGCTTGCATTGATTATGTGTAATAGCTTACGAAATCGTTTATCTGGTAGAGCCTTGATTATTTGGCAAGTAGTCAAGTCATATCCTGGGGCTTTTTTAACATTCCTGTTGCTTTTCACTTCTTCTTTTAATTCTTTGAGAGTTACTGGGCGTATATCAAAATCATCTAGCTTGTGGATTAACATTATATTTTCATTGGCCATTTGCCTTTTTAGTGGTTGGAAGGTATCCTCGAGGTACTCCGCAAACAGATCAGCCTTCTATTTAGGACCTCTTGCCCAGGTTCCATCCTCCTTTTTAAGTGGAGGCACTGGTATTTTGGGTCTTTTGAGTACCTTCGTCGCCAGAGAATAATCAGATTTTTTTCATCGGTTAGGCTAACTAGATATCTGTTGATTGATGCATTTTGAACTTCTTTAAGAAGAGGTTTGAGACTGTTACCTAAATTGTTAAGAATTGTTTTGTTCTCCGGTGTTCTAGTTATTTGCCAGGGTTTACGTGTCCGTCGTTTTCCTCTTACCAACTCTCTAACTTCCATTTGGTAGGATATGTTAAGCTTCTTCTTATTGTGAGTTATTCTAATTCATCTTCCAACTGGTGAGAATTTCTTATCGGTACCTGAAGATTGATTTTTTCTTCCACTACTTCACGAAAGAGATTCCAGTTTGTTTTTGAATTTGTTAATCTAGGTGCACTCTCCCTTTGAATTACCATTTCACTGACTGTCATGATAACCGGGGAATGATCCGATACTAGAGAATTACTGTCTTCAATGTGAATGTAGTTCTGGGATATACCTCTTGCTACATAAAAGTTTATTAGGTCAGGTGTCTTTGTTTCGTCACTGGGCCAGTAGGTTGGGGAACCACCAGAGTAAAATTCTCATTTTGATGTCTGCCCAGCTTGAAACAATTCTTTACCTTTTGACATCGTAAGTCTAGATCCCCAATAGGCGTTGTTCGCCTATAGAAATGTAAATAGTTTAAGGTAGTCCTCCCTTTTCAGGTTATACCGGGGAGGACAATATATTGTAGAGACAGTAAGCTGTCTGTGTTTAATTTGGATCCTTACAGTAGTGACTTGCATTGGTTCTTCTTCGATATTTGATTCTAAATGTTGTTTTATATTTTCTTTTATTAGTAAGGCCGAACCACCTCTTGCTCTTTCCGCTGGATGAATGGAGTGATATAAGTTATAACCCCGTATTTTAACAAACGAAGATTTAACTAGATGGCTTTCAGATTGCATAATGCCATTCGCATTCCAGATTGCTATTCTGAAAGTTAACACATTATACTACTGTGGGCAAAAAGTAGTAAGACTTATTAATTTAAATTTTGCGCGGAAAACCATTCGTCGAAATATTTTTTTTCTATGTTGGTATGATTGTCAGTGACATCTTGGCAAATGTCACATCAAAACAATCATTAGTGTTTAGTATACGCTTGTCTTTCTGAAGTACAAAAAGTGCATTCGGCGATTTTTACAATGAGTGAAATTATTCAACAAAGAAGTTCCATTAAATTTTGTGAGCGGAATCAATTTTGTGGTGGCGAAACGTTCAGAATGTTGCAAAAGGCCTTCGGCGATAATTGTATGTTGCGAGCAAGTATTTTTGACTGGTACAAATTGTTCAAAGAGGGTCGAGAACGTGTATCAACGCGTTAATAAAATCAAGGAATTGGTGCTCGAGAATCGACGATTAACAGCCAGAGACCTAACTGGCATCGTTGAAATATCGGAAGGATCAGTGAAAACCATTTTGAAAGATCATTTGGGCCTAAGAAAAGTGAAAGCACGATTGGTTCCAAAATCACTCAATTTTTTGGAAAAACAGCGTCGCGTTGACGTCTGTGTAACAATGCTTTCCGACTACCAGGATGTCATGAAACGTATTATAACTGACAATGAGTCTTGGATCTATGCTTACGACCCGGAAACAGATGATCCATCGGCCGAATATCGTGTCAAAGGTGGGCCGAAGCCGAAAAAAACACGTCAAAGCAACTCAAAAATCAAGGTGATGTTGACAGTTTTCTTCGATTATCGAGGTGTGGTGCACTCCGAATTCCTTCCATTCGGCCAATCTGTCAACAAGGAATACTATTTGAGTGTTATGCGTCGTTTGCGCGAAGCTATTCGTAAAAAGAGGCCGGAGTTATGGGTCGACAACTCTTGGTTTTTGCACCACGATAATGCACCTTCTCATACTGCATTGGTTTTACGTAATTTTTTCGCCAAAAATTCAACCCATATCGTTCCGCAACCACCGTATTCGCCTGATTTAGCTCCGTGTGACTTCTGGCGGTTCAGCAAACTCAAACGACCGCTCCGGGAAAATCGTTTTGAGTCAATTGAAGACATAAAAACGTGAATCGCATTGGAGGCTATTCCGGAAATTGACTTTATCAACTGTTTCGACGATTGGAAAAAACGTTGGCACAAGTGTATTGAGGCCGGGAGGGATTACTTTGAGGGGGACGAAATAGATTTGGAGAAATAAATAAAGAATTTTAAAATTATGAACAAATTCTTACTATTTTTTGCCCACAGTATTATATCATTTACGAGAAAAAATGTTAAGTACAAACAGATTCAAAAATTTCGAAAATTACGAATTTTGTCAAAATAAGGTTATTTCAAAAAAATTTGAGATACGGATTGATTGATCGGAATGATACTTCTTACTTAAGCTTTTTCATAAATTGCGATATTCCAGTGAGATTGGTCGAAATTGGTCCATCGGAAGTGGCAGCTTTCATAAAAGCTTTTTTGATTCTTGCAAATATTTTGAAAAGTATATATAGTATTTACGAAAGGAAGATTGTAAATTAAATTTCAAACCAAATTAGTTTAGATAATATTTTAAAATTTATTGAAAATGTCAAGTTTAGTAGTCACTCTACAGGCCAGGTGGATTGACTATTCGAAATCAAATTTCATACTAAAGATTTTCCCATAAGAGATTTTTGCGAAATGTGGTTTACATCTGTGTACCAGAAATGGGAGCTTCCGTAAAAGCTTTTCATATTTTGCGATGTAGATTACATTTTTAACAGTTTAACCTTATTGGGTTTCTGAAATTTAAGCAGCAATAATTTTTTTTTCTAATCTCATTGATTATCTAGTAATTGTTTTATTAGTTTAGTAGTATATTGTTGTGGTATGAAATCTATTGGTTCATCCCAGCTCTGCCAGTCCTTTAATTTCGGCGACTCACGGAACCACTAATTCTAAAGGCTTTGTTCTTTTTTAGGCGCCACGGACCAATGGTGCGATACAGTAGGTTCCGCAGCTACTCGTTGTCGTGCTGCTGTAAACGCATTAGTTTTCACTTCTAATGTATACCAAGGAGCATTCACAATGCTACGTAGTACTTTGTTTTGAAATGTTTGTATGATCTTAACTGTAGTTTTCTTTGCGCGGTCTTAAAGCTGAATACCATACGTTCAGATAGGTTTTAGGATTTGTTTATATAACAGCAGTTTGTTGTGAGTTGCTGTAAAATAATATTTCTTTGAAATAATAATTTTTGATTGTGCAGATTAGAATTGTGTTTCATTGTGTTACTAACTATCGACGTTATTAGATGTTTGTAACCGGGCCGATTCAATAAATCAATTTTGTTTAGGAAGCCGAAAATTTATAATTTAGAATTAAATTTCATTAAATTTTCAGATGTACGTGAAATGATAATATTTTTTTCTCAGGTTGCTAATTTATAGAAGCAATTGTTGAAGACCAATACCATTTCGTTATCCATTAAACCAATTAAGCCTTTTCCTTCCTCTAGTATATTAGAAGTAGATTAGAGTTGTGTTGTGCCGTACGATCGCTAGGCGTCTGAAACCGGGTCGTTCTGTAACCCCCACCCCCCAAAAAAAACCTTTCCTATCCTTCCTATTGTTATGTGTAAACAGGCTGTAGGAATAGGCCCGGCGTTATCCGGGACACTTGTCCAGTACTTGGTTCTACAGTCCAATCAATCAATCTGCATCGACGAACGACGAAATGATATGATATGATATGATATGATAGAGGCGTACATGCCAGCCATAACGGCGATCCTAGGTACGTTACCATAATCCTGAAATATCAACAATCAAATAACAAATTATATCTGAATGCGAATAATATTTCAGCATCATGCGGGCCCAGGCCCTGCCTGCATCCTTAACATATAAGGTTAGTTAGGAAAGGATGTTAATCACAGAAACGACTAGGGCGAACCGCAGCAAAGTCATTTTCTAACTACTTAAATATATTAGAATGTTAGTCTCAATTAAATTCACACTCTAGATTAGAGTTTGTCAGTTAATTAATGTAAGTTAGTTGTGTTTGAGGTAAAGGATACTAATATTCATCATATGTATTCGGCATCAGTCCTACTAGACTGGTTAGGTTATTTAATTCACATCTATGGGTCATCTCATCACATACTGCTTGTAACCTTATTTTGCCCTATCTTCCCATCCAACACCATCTAAAAACCATCCAAAAAAAAAAATAGATTCGGTATTGTCATTCAGCTACCAATATTTAAATTCATCCAACTAAAAGCAGGATTAATTTATATCTAACATTCACACAACTTCACTAAAACATAACCTGAATTCAACCAGAAAGATCGTCGAAAAACAACATTCCATAGCAAAAGTCTTTGGATCGTTAAAATATTTGATTGTATTGAGTTTATGCTCAAAGCGTAAGTAATTCAATAGACCCCCTGATCAAGAATGTTGCAATCACAATCTTCCCTGACCTTCCGGTATGTAAAAAAAAATAAATAAATAATAAATTTTAAATAATAATAAAAATAAATTGAATTATATTTGCCGACTTTATTGTTTTAAATCAGGACTTTCGACAAAATTTCAATTTATAGAATTGTTTAAAGTAAGTGAAAATTATTAAAATAAGTTATGAAAATGTAATTAAATTTAAATAAAAACCCAAATGGATAACACAATCCAACATATTTCAGCTCAAATGATAAATTTCCCGTGGCAGAAAACTGTTTCCTCCTTTCATTAATATTTTATATATTTATGAATTTATATTATTCCACAAAAAGTCATTTTTGTCACAATACGGTGGTAACCCATTTTGAGTATACAAATTTTCGCTTATTGGGTAAGTTACAATTCGATCTGTTGTAATTTCAAATTTTGGTTTCTCGGGTACCAATATTTTATGTACTTAAGTACATACAAAGGGAATTTCCCCGAAATGTCAGTTTCTATGTATACGATTATAAATTACCGTTCACATATATGTAAGTAGTTATAATAATTAACTTTTATATAATTAGAATCAAAATTAGAATAAAAAGATACTTCTCTGATTGTATATGTGTTGAACGTAATTTTCATAATAACTGTCTCAATTCACCTGTATTAACAAGTGAACTTCTAAAGAACAAAACTCACTCAAAACTAGCACATCACTCTCACACTACACATTCCTAAACTGAATTGAATTAAAATATTAATAATAATTTATTTAAAGGAGAGACAAAAACACGTCTTTCCTCTACGACGATCAGTCGATCCTCATCTGCCTGCATCGACGAACGACGAAATGGATATTAAGTCGAATTCTGTGGAAATACGACATATAGCGTATGGGAAGGACTAACTCTTAATGATCGGCCAATACGAACCGAAAGATACGATTTTTTGAAATCAGCTAACTTCCATTTGGCCTAAATTAAAAATGTATACCAATTCTTCAAACCGGCTGGTATATCCGGTATGCTAATCTTACAGAGTGGGTCATCTGTCGGTCCTGTTTTCAATCGATGAATTTTAGTACTTAATGTTATCTGTTCTAAAAAAAATTCTTTGACATATGAAAAGTCAAAAATATGCCATTTACCATCATGGAGTCGCTAACAAAACAACAGCGCATTTTGATTGTCCAAATTTATTATGAAAATAATCGTTTAAAAACAACAACATTTCGTAAATTACGTGAGAGTTTTGGTCGATTGGACGTC
Source organism: Nephrotoma guestfalica (assembly GCA_963691935.1). NCBI lineage: Eukaryota > Metazoa > Arthropoda > Insecta > Diptera > Tipulidae > Nephrotoma > Nephrotoma guestfalica. The sequence continues at coordinate 99,587,866 of OY829913.1, forward strand.
CTAAAGCGAACTCCTGAAGCGGCGGTAGCTGTTAGTGAAAGTGTTCATAATGAACCAAGCACATCAATCAGACATGGATGACAAGAACTAAACATTTCACGAACCACATTAAGACTCTTAATGGGTACATCAATAAGCAAAATTGTCGAATTTGGGGAGCGCGGAGTGCTCATGTTATTCACGAAGCAGAAGTTCATCCTCCAAGAGTCACTGTTTGGTGTGGTTTATGGGCTGGTGGCATCATTGGGCCGTTTTTCTTTGAAAATGGAATCTGGAACGTTATTGCAATATGTGTACTGTTTTTTTGTAGCTCAAATTGAATGAATTGTGTGTCAACGACCTTTGGTTTCAACAAGACGGAGCGACATACCACGCAAGTCGCGTAACAGTTCATTTATTGTCTACAAAATTTGCTGATCGCATAATTTGAAGAAATTGTGAAGTTCTTTGTATCAAATAGCCCGTATTTAACACCATTTGATTATTTTTTGTGGGGATTTGAAAGGTAAGGTGTTTGCTACTCATCCACAAACAATTCAACAACTTAAAAACTACATTAAAGCTAAAATTGAGGTCATTGATCCACTTTTATTGGAAAAAGTCATCAACAATTTTGACGTTCGGATGTAGGCCTGTAGACGAAGCCTCAGTAGGCATATGAACGATATATTTTTCATACATAAATGGCATAGAACCACCTTTCCAAAAATTTTGACTTTCCGTCCCAAAATGTGTCTTTTATTTACAAATGAAAAATGGACTAACACGGAGGAACGGCAAGCTTTGGTAAGCCCTTTACATTACATAATTTTCCTAGGAGAAAGACATATTTGACATGGTCATCCAGATGGGTTGACTTATTTGATACTATTTAGAATAATCTAATTTACTTGTAAACAAAACTTATTTCTATCGTTGGAGTGTTGTTTCTGTCGTCCGTATAGAAGTTTATTGCGTCGCAATTTAAATTTTTATCAACCAACAGTTTTTGGTGTGTGTAGTAAACATAAATAAGTTAAACTGCTAAAATTCTAACTGATGGCTAAATTCCCTTGATATTAAGGCAAGCAACGCTAATTAATGTATGGGCGGTCTATCAGTATAAAACGAATAAAATAATGCTGCGTAAGACAAAATGTAAAATGTTGACACTAACCAAAGATGATGATAATGAGTAAACAAAAATCGTTTTGGTAACAAGAAATAGAAGGCCAAGGTTATTTTGATTCAACTTCGATCATCATCATATTTTATTTTATTATTTTATGCATAATCTAACACACATGAACAAAAATGTGCAGATGGTTGCGCTCCATACATGGTGAGTATATGTAGAATAATTGAAACTAATTCATATTTTATATTAATTATTCCAGAATGCCATTAATTGTTACCGTTTTAATTGCGTGTTAAAATTATTATTGCTAATGCAACTATTATTCAAGTTGATTACTAAATTGAAAATGTATTTGCATTAATGTGTAGTAAAATTTTTATTCACTTAGTACTGAAAGTAACCGATAATCTCTGGGCTGGACATGCTACACCATAAGGATGGATACGTATTTGTAGTTGAAGATGGCAGCACATCTCTTTTATTATATTTGACACAAATTTGAACTGAACTCCAACAGCATTTTATTGTTGTAGTTTGCTTCATTTTCAAACCAAAATCGATACAATTATTTTTATAGTAAAAAGCCAATTTAAAACCAAAGACCTTTTAACCCATGACACCATGTGACCATATTTGAAATTATATATAATGTAAAAAAAACAGTCATCATCATCATTAATGCAACACAATAGAATTTAACAATTTACACCAGTATATTATTGATACCAATACGTATGTAATATTGTTAATATGCGATGCGATTACAGATATGATCAACGTTTTGTTAAATTTGCAACTTAGTAATTTTCCAAAGATATGATTCCTGAAAACTTTACTTTTCTCACGGTTTCTACGGATATGTTATTTTCAACGATACATTTTGGTAGCATTTCGTAAAATGCATAATTTTGCAGTGTGTGAGTAAAACTACACAGTACGGTATCATTAAATGCCCCTAAACCATCATTTCGTCACCCCTGACGCAATGTATTTTTATATTTTTATTTCACACATACCCCGAAACATATCACACAAATCCATATACTCAAATTAAACACACCAACCAAAAACCAAAAATAAAAACTAATAAAATAAAATGATAATGAGAAAATTTTTTTTTAGAAGAAAATTTTTGTTTTTATCTCGACAATATTGTGTGCTGCTGTATTATTGTTGTTGTTGTTGCTGGTATTTCTCTTGCTAGACTCAGCAGAAAACAAAACCAAAAAATACTGTGTGCGCGCTAGAAGTATTGTGAAAAACAGCAAAGCACACACAACTCAACACCGATATAAAATACACATAATTTAACAAAAAAAAAAAATTAACACGCTCACTAAAGCACAATCGTCCTCTTCAAAATATAATTTTCATTTAAAAAATTAAAAAAAGAAGAAAATTCGAATGTTTTTGTTTTTTTTTGTAATTTTATTTTGCTTGTTGCTGAATTACAAAAACAAAATTCTTCTTCAGTTGTTTGAGAACAGCCAACGAGTATAGTCGGTTTGGTCTGTTAGTTAATTAAAAGAGGAAGAATAAGAAGAGAGAAAAATAGTGTTTAGTGTTAATTAATTTTAATTAATTGATTTATTTATTGTTTTGTTGTTGTTTTTTTTGCATATATGTGTGTAAGTGATTTTATAATTTTATTATTATGTTATATTTATTGACAGTATATAATAGATTTAAATTAATTTTTTTTTGTACAATTACGTTATGACCATCCTCTTTTTATTTTAATTTAATTAAAAAGAATAATATCAAGAATAAATATAAAAAGTGAAAGTGTATTTGTGTTAGTTGGTCTAAATTTTTGAAAAAGTTTGTGTGTGATCATCTACTGCTGTGTATTTTTTTCCAATTGGAATTTGAATTTAGTCATACTATGTACATGTACATATTATTACAAGTTTAATAGGTTTTATTATGGTTGTGTTCTAGTGTGTTCGTTTATGTTGGTTAGTTTGCTATGCATGTGTTTGTTATCACTATCAATGAGGTCTTATTTTTCAGTTTTATTTTATTTTATTATTTTAGTGATAAGGCAAAAAAAATGTTATACGTACAAAAAATATTGGTATCGTCGTTTTTTTTTGTATGAGCGCGAGTAGCTAGTGTGTTATTTTATTTATATTCCTCCTCTTCTGTGTTTGATTTTCATTTTCAATGGAATCTTAAATTTATATTCCGAATCACGTTTAATAATAACAATTATTGTGTTATTAGTCTATTATTATAGTTATTAATTTATTATAATAAAAAAAATGTTTATTATTATTCTTCTTCTTCTTCTTGGTGCACATATTTTTGTTGTGTGATATGATTACTCATAATGGTCATAAATCAAAAACACAGTGATATTTTTAAAAGTGTAAGTGGACACACCATGTCTTTTTTTGGGGACATAACAATGTGTATTATTTGTGCATAAAGTCCATGAATGATAAATTACATTCTGTTCAAAGGAATTTAATTGGGTGACTCCGGTTTTGGAACAGAATGTCTGATGTTACATGAATCATCCTAATTAGCCAGCTACCATTTTTGTTTAATATAATGTAACAAGTGGATGCATATGCAGTATGCAATATGGCTTTACAACCTATATAGCAAATAGAGTTCTGGCTTTTTGCCACAATATAATTAAAATCAATTTAACCAATCAACAATTTATCTAAAAATATTGTAAAAATTCAAGTGAGCTGGTTTAAAAAGAAGCACAAATTTTTTTAAATCTGTAACAGATCTATTTTATCTGGAATTTTATCTTGATTGCGATATAGTCATTACCCTTTACTCAATGCGATATTATCGACCTGATAATACTTTGTTACCATTTACAATCCAAAATTCCTGTGAAGAAATTATTTAACCGACATTATTTAGATGTAAATAGTAGCTGATTTAATTATCCAACAGTAACACGATGCACTATATTTGAATTATGCCGGGTGATTTTTTTAAGCTTAAACTTTCAAATATTTCGGAAAATAAGCACTATACGACCAAAAAGTCCATTATCAAAATTTAATCATTCCAGAGGAACATACATTAGTGCTAAAATTAGTACCCCTCCTCCCATTCCTGTAGGTTGGGCGGGGGGTAATTTTGAAATTAAAATAGGAACCCCTATTTTTTATTGCATATTCGGATTCTCCGGCTTAAAATACGTAGGATTTCTGTGAAACATTTTTTTTGATTCATGATAGATGGTGCTGTAATAACGATGTTGATTTTTTTTTCGATTTCTCCTACTGAGAACCTATAAATATCTGAATAACTGGGAAATGGCACCTATAGAAATGTAATTGGCTGGTGAATAAACTACTTTCAGCGTAACCCAGGAACAACGACGTGGGCGTAGTAGTTTTCTGTTCCCATCGAGGAGCTTGAGATTAACGTGAGTCCCCTCGCCTCTCACGTACCATGGTGCTTGATTTACATGAGTTCCCTTGCCTCATCATCTTTTAATTGAATTAAGTGCTCAAAATGACCGCCTGACAACTGAGAAGCGTGACTGCTTGAATTTCGGCACAAGCATTTCAGATTCGCTCAATAATATTCTCACGTGTTGTTGGTGTTTGTTGGCAAACCTTGTCTTTGAGATAGCCCCACAAAAAGAAATCTGGCGAAGTAAGATCTGGTTATCTGGCATGCCAATTTACCAGACCAGTTATACCGATCCAGCGACCATTGAAATCACGATCAAGTACTTTACGTGCTACCTACGAATAGTGTGATGGACAACCATCATGTTGAAACCACTTGTTCTGTCGCAATTCTACGCTCAAGCCTTCAAATAATGTGGGCAGTTTCTTTTCCAAAAGGTCTCGGTACATTCGATCATTCAAATTGTCTTCAATAATGTGGAGGCCGATGAGTTTGTTGCCAATTATTACACACAACATGTTGACAACGCGAATTTTCAACACTCCCGTAACGCATGTGGTGTCGATTAACCGTTCCATGGTTTTTAAAAGATGACTCGTCGGAGAACAATACGTAGCGAAAAAAATTGGGACTTTGCTGTATTAGTTCACGTGCCAACTAACAAAAAGTTACCCGATTTTAAAAATCAACGCCATGAAGATCTTGGTGTAAAGACACATGATGCGGAGGATACTTATGACGTTTTAAAAAATTTTAAATACTGGTTTGGGACTATCATGAATGGAAAAAAATATTTTAAATAAATCCTACGTACTTTCAGCCGTAGAATCCGAATCTGCAATAACAAATATACGTTCCTATTTTTATTGCAAAGATACCCCCGCCCCACCTACAAGAAGGGAAGGAGAGTTACTAATTTTAGCACTAATGGACCTTTTGGTCGTATAGTGCTTATTTTCCGAGATATTTGAAAGTTTCAGCTTAAAAAAATCACCCGGTAAAGGGTGGCGCGTAAGTAACGTTATGATTTATTTAATGAATAACTTTTTTGTTTCTGATTTTATTTAACGTTGGCATTTATTAAAATTTAGATCATAGTTTGAAAATATATTCACATAATGTTTTGGAGATTTTATCTTTCAAATGGTGCCCATTGTTTGTTCCGACCTGACGTGCGCTTTCCAGAGCATTTTCCATAACTTTGTTTAAAATTTCAGGTCCCAGCGCCCTCACTTCTTCTCGTATATTGATCATAACCTATTGGTTGGTTCTAGACTTATTGGCATACACCTTACTCTTTAGGTAGCTCCAAAGAAAAAAATCGGGAAGAATGCAGTGGCCAGTTAAAATCAGAAAAACGCGATATTATTCGATCGTCTAAAATGTCGCGCAGGAGAGCCATAGGTTGACGAGCTGTGGCTCCATCTTGTTGGAATCATAATTCTGGATTGTTCTCTACCTCTGACTTTAAAAAATTTTCTCCAACGATCCTTTCTGAAGTTATTCCACACCATACTGTACATCTAAGTGGATGCATTTGATCTTTAACAATTATTCTTGGATTTTGGGTGCCCCATATTCTGCAATTTTGTTTATTCACGTGACTATTGAGGTGAAAATGGGCCTCATCGCTGAGTATGAGTTTGTGAATAAATTCGTTATTTTCTAGGCACAATTCTTGACTATATTGAATGCGTATTTGTGCATCATTTCGAATTGCACGAGGTCTTGCAGCACGCGAAAGATTACAGACAGCCCCTTGTTGCTGAAAACGCAGAACCAATCGCTAAATTGTTGGAACACTAGGTGCATTTCGAACATGTATGAAATTTCGATATGATCTTTGTGTCTGTATAATCGAATACTGACTTTCAAAATTAAATTGAACAACTTTGGTTCTTTGTTCTGTGCTGAGTCTTTTCATCATAAATTTCCCAAATTTTTCAATTCTAAAAAAAAACCAAAAAATATACGTAAATAAAAATTTATTCACTAATTAAATCTTAACGTTACTTATGCGCCACCCTTTATGCCCCTATTATGGTTTTCGCCTACGCGTCACTAGGCGACGGTGAGTCGCCGTATATATATTTTTGTATTATGATTCTCGCCGTGAGAGCGATGTGAGAGAGTGATGTGTAAAAAACGATCGCCCAAAATTTTTAGGTGATGAATGTAATGTAGTACGAATAAAGTTTTTGAAGGTTACAGGAACAAATAACCAAAAATAATGCGGCGACACATACTCTCTCTCGCCAAAATAAAGGTGAGAACCATAATACTAAAATATTGCTCACACGAATCTAAGTATCACGGTGAAAGAGTGGTGAAGCGATGGTGAGGCGAGAACCATAATAGGGGCATTAGAATCAGCATATACAGTGGTGGTCAGATAAATATGATACCATCCAAAAAATGTTGATGTTTCGAAAAAAATTCCAATTTATAAAATAAAACCACGGCTTCTTTAAAATTGCCGAACAATTTTCTCTCCGGTTCAAATCGGGACTGTTCCCAGACCAGCTCAGTTTTTCCATACCTATTTGTTGGATATATTCATTCACCTGTTTAATGTAGAAGTAGATACATGGTTCATTACAATACAATTCAATTACCAATATGCCCATTAAATTAAAAAAATAACTACCTTTTTGGCTCGATGGCACGGTGCTGAATCATCTTCGAAAACCGGGTTAATGGTATCGGAAAAAGCCTTTCAATTGAAATTTTTTTTTAAGATCTGTTCTGGTGTAAATCTGCATTTACCTTTCGGCTCACGTATGTGATACCATCCGATTGGTTTATACTAATTTTAGACTCATCTGAGAAAATAATTCTCTTCCAGTCATTTACAGTCCAATTCAAGTATTTTTTTTGCAAACTTAAGCCGCGCAATTTGCATTTTTTTTGTCAAACCCGGTTTTTCCGTGGCCTTCGCCCATTGAGACCCATTTGTTGCAATCTTCTACGAGCTGTTCTTGCGCTAATTCCAAAACGTTCTCTCACTTCATTACTCAATTCAACATTAATGATGCCGGTGTCTTTCTCATTTCTTTTGAGACTAGGGTTTCCAAAATACTCGACTCTATTACTACTCGGGTAGTCGAGGAATCAGTTCGCCATTATCCGAGTACCTGGGTATACTTGACTCTTTTTTTTTTTATTTGTGTATTTTAAAAATAGAAGCGCTTTTATAGTGGCAGTATTTAAACGGTTACGTAGCTTGGTAATTATATTACCTGCCACAGAAAATACGGATTGTTAGTAATGACGGCTACAGTTGTTCAATCAGTTCAGTTTTTTATCATCATGATCCGTTCAGTGAAGGAAAAGAGATATTTATAATTCATCAAAGGGCATACGGTTCTGTTCCATTTTATCTGACGAGTTATTAATTATGGCTTTGGGTTGGTCTCGAGCTGGTAACAGAAACCAACGAGAACATAATGGTTTAGACGTTCGTTTGATTGCAACAGCAATCTTTAGGGATGCAAGAACAGAATTTATTAGAATTAGTAAGACCTTATATACGACTACCTTTCCTTCTTTTCCCAGTATTTCTTTATTTAAAATTTCAGTCCGAATTGCTGGTCCTTTGAAAAAATTTATGGTTTTCTTCATTTTATCTAATGCTTCCTTAATATTAGGGCGTTTAATTGTTGTTGTGGAATTGATTTCACAAAATAAGTTCCCATCATCATTGACCTCACCTCCATCGCTGAAACTACCGTAATTATCATCGCTCTCTTCGTCAAGGTTTTCTGCCCCGGTTTCGTTATTTGAATTTTTATATGTAACTTTAAACACGGGTTATGATGCATGCCGTGGTTGTAGCATAGGTGGCTTTCAACATTAATGATTCCTCCATATTTCACCAACACGAAAATTGAAAATGAAACAAATGATAATTGACGTTACCCGAGTACTCGATCAAAATACCCGGGTAATCGAGAAGTAAAATTTCTTAAAACAATCCAAGCACCCGGGTAATCGATACTTGACGAGTCGACATTGAAAATTTTAATTGAGATGTCTATAATATTATGTTCGTCTATGCTACAATGGTAGCATTCTCTATCTATCTTCCACATTCCATGAAGGGATTTTGATGCTTGCCTAGTAGTCCTTCATCTGTCATCTGTTGCTCTCGCCGTCTAGTTTCAACATTCTATTATACGTAGGTTTTTTTCGAAGTGGTCAAGCCAGCGCAGTCAAAGTCTTTCTTTACGGCGAACACCGGCTGGTTGTTGTTGGAACACTTTATTAATCATACATGGTTGTGCTTACTTTACAGCGTGGCCCAGCCATCTATTTGATTAATCCGATGATATCGGTGCCTCCGAGAAGTTGCTTTGTCTCGTGGTTCATACGAATCCGATATTCGGACCAAAGGTGGAACGATGGTATCCTGCTGCTATTATGGCTATGAAGTGCGAGCGGTGCAAAACTGTCCTTGATATCACTCGGCCTTCGGCCAAGATGCACGATATAATTTGCATACCCAAAGATTTGGCCTGATTTATTAAATAAACAGCACGAAGTGTTATAACAAACATTATAATGTTGCTTTTCCTTACTACACTCGAGCACCAAATTTGAGCAGTACAGACGCGAGTGCATCTCCAAGTGGAACACCAGATGTTAATGCATAGGAGTCTGATGCAGTTCCTTCGATTACGGTCGTACATACAGACCTAAAGTTTGTTAATTTACACAGAGAAACGAGTTTCTTTGGAATTCCTATAGACACATGAGCGCGGCTGGCTTATAGGTTCTCGCGGTTGATACTGTCATATGTAAACCGGAAGCCTATATACAGCTTGATGTATGGTTATATTGGGTGTGTCATTTGCTTGTTTAGAAAATAAAATAATTATTTATTGAAAATATGCTCCACATCTTTCAGGCAATTTACGGATTCCCTCTCTGACGAAATCTCGGTCTTTGGAGAAACAAGCCAATTTTTGATTTCTGCGCGAGAACTGAACCGCTTTTCAGAAAAAGACGACTGCATTGTCCGGAATAAATAGTAATCTGAAGATGGTATGCCTGGTGAATACGGCGGGTGGGGTAGAAATTCCTAGTTCTGTCCTTTTAAATAATTTTTCACAACGTTTGCAACATATGGTTTTGTATTGCCGTGCTGAAAAATTATTTTGTTGTGTCTATTTATCCCTTCTGGTCATTTTTCCTCTACAGCTCGCTTCATGTATTTTATATTTACTCCCAATATTTTGCCAAACTCGTCCTCGCGGTGAATCGGTTTTCTTGTTCAGCGTACAAATGAGCGTGATCTTCTTCTCGTCCTTCCACATCTTGGTCCCAAATAGAGACGATGTGATCGTATAGATTTGATACAAGAGTAGCTTCCGAGCTTTCATTTCATTTTTTAATCTACTAATAGCTGCGTCCACTTCCTTCACTATGGGGTATTCGACAAAGACCTTTTCACCTGGTAGAGCAATTGTTCTAATCCGGGTCACTTCATCATTCCGATTTAACAGATTTTGGAAGTTGATTTGAGAACATCAGCCATATTTGTTGTCAGCTCGCCATTCCTGTCCTTGATTTCTGTACTTCTTGCACGGAAGTTTTTGTGAGATTCTTGGCGTTAGCAAAATCGTCCCTTATGTTTTCGATGCATGATCTCAAATATTTACGCTTCTTTTGCCTGATGTATTTAGCCATAGCTTTCCTTGCACGGAAATATTCTGCTAGAGTGCTTCTAGGGTTGCGAGTTAACAATTTTTCACGATGCTTTTGTTTATTTTCGACGACTAGGCGGTACTGATCATCGAACCAATCATTGCAGGAGCTCGGTGGTTTTCTTCCCATAAATATAATAAATAAATAAATTTTTAGAGCTTTTGTACCACAAATGGTGTTTTGTACACAAGTTGAAGCCTTTTCGAAAGAAAGGTTGAGAATTATTGAGTCGTTATTTTTTGTTTTTATTTTATAGTTGAGTAAATATTTTAACTGGCGGTATAGGACACTATTTAGTACACTTTGTTTTTTAACGTCTACTGCAGTACTTAAAGAATAAATACTATTACGAATTTCGGGCATTGTATCACTTCTGTACAACTGTTGACTTTAAATTGTTGAACAACTGCGATACATGTTCCCTGTGAATCGTGTCAGTAGAGCTAGGTATTTTGCGTTTTTGGGGGAATCATGACCTTGAGGTCAAAGAACGAGAATTTCATAAATACTTAACCGTATTTCTCTCCCCTATTTTAATATAGCGCTAAAGTGCAAGACAAGACCGTTAGAACAAAAATATTCACTAGGATGATTCAAGCAGCAAAATGTTGGCCTCAAAGAGGGAACTCTTAGCTCGTTAGTGAAAGTTTATCTCCTCGACTGCGTAATTCTAGGTAAACAGGAAGTCAGCAAGGACTTTACTATCACTCTTTCGTTCCTTAAAAATCCTCAAATGGAGGTTTAACGAGATATAGAGTTAGTATTACCTCTACTTGTTAGCCTGTTCAGGGCCAGCTATACCTTGAAATACGTTTCAAGAAGTTGGATAATTTCCATACTAATAATTTTCATACTAAAAGTGGGAAAGAAGTCCTCCGAGGGGATCCGGTCATACATACCTATTAGCCTCACATTAATTGTTCTCAAAACCGTGGAGAAAATAAAGGGTCACTAAGTCGGATCCAATACACTCCAAGTGTACCCATTGAATCCCGCTCAACGTTCGAATCGGATTGTGCAAAGCTCCTAGTGGCGCTACAATCCATTAAAGGATTTGGCCGCTTCAAACGATATTTCGTTGATCTAATTTTTATTTAAATTAGAGAATAATCAATCCATTGAATCCTAGTCAGCTCACATATCGACTGGCAGGCCGGGGCCAATTTATATTTGATTTTCTATCTGGTCATCCCAATTTGAATTAAACACAGCAAGATTAGATGCATCAATCGCACAACATGTGAGTGCTTTGAGCTTGGATTGTAACATCGTGCAGTTTAGTGCCGGACAGTAAGTTCCAAAACGCGCCAATCCAGAGTACAAACTGTCAGTGAAAAACACTAATGACTGGGACACCTAGTTATTGAATTCTGGTAGAAATTTGTCATTACTCATGTTGATTTCTGTTATAGATGAACTACATTGTAAATTTGTCAATGTCCTGCAATCAAGTCGAGAGTGTTTCATACGCCAATGCACCGAGTAAGCCATGCCTAGGATGAACGACTGCAATGACAGAAACAAAATTGTCTGTAATACAAGTGTAGGAGTCGAATACATAGCACCGGAAATAGCGCGAAATGCCATAGCTTGTAGAGTGTAGAGTTTCGTATTAACGGTGTTTAGTTTAACCACAGGCCACCAAATAATAAGATAAACCCAGAATATATGTAAATAAGCATAATATTGGGAGCCAAACCCCCAGGCTTTCGCAAATGCGATCGTTTCCACCAAAAAGAGAAGGAGCAGACAGTTCGACAATATTTCTACGTCTAGTTTCTAAGGCTAGCAAACTAGTTTTAGAAGCATTAACGCACAAGCCCTTCTGAAGCTACCACATTTCTATAATTTGGTGAGCGCGTTAATGCGACCAAAACGACTAAGACGTCATCATTATCGCTATTTCAGGCGATTATAGTATTCTGAGTACAGATGGTAAATCTATGCTCAGTCCTTAACCGAATCCATGTATAACCACTCCTAAATCGGTGAAGGACTATAACATTTTATTAGCCTTCTTTGCTCTAAGATTATGTTGGTTCCGGCTCTTGTGATATTGAGGGAAATGTGATAGTTAAACCAGCGGTAATCTTGACCTTTAGTAATGGTAACAAAGCTATTAAGGACATTCATTACTAGGCTAAGCGTAATTGGCTTGCTTCCACTAAATGTCTAAATGCAAAGTATATACTTCATAAGACCAGCTGAGAGTCTTGATTGCTATTCCGAGCGGTCACGGCCATTTTAAACTCCATTTACAACGAATGGGGCTTGTTTAAGATTCCTTGTGTGACAACTGCCTTGAAGAGGAAGATGACATGACAGGATTTACTTCGTTTGCAGTTATCCAGCTTTCAGAACAGCGTATACTTTTATTCTCTCGTAAATGCAACAACAAATATACTTTTTGTATTTACTAGAGAATGAAAGTATAGGAATTTCCAGCGAGATAAGATTAGTTGAAGGGTTATGAAATGTATTAAGATGTTCATTTTGATGAAGGTATCATAAACTTCGTAACGTTTTTGAATGGGTTTCAATTGAAAGCTGTTTGTGTGTTAGACTTTGCCTTACTTGTGATGTTCACAAAACGTTGCAAAATTCTAAGCACCTGAGCAACAAAAGACAAGATTTTTTCGTTAATAAAGGGTTATCCAATAAGAGTGTCCTAACTTTAAAATGAAATAAAACAAATACTACGTCTAACATAGCGCATTCTTTCAACCCAATTTTGGACCAATTTTTCGCATAAATCTCACCAATAACACAAATAATTGGTCAATTCATGTCGGTTTGTTAGCATAACCAAGTGACTTCAAATATCATTTCAAGAAACAATGTAATAGAGTGATATCGCAAGATCTAGGAGGCCGATGACACCATCAGCATGAAGGAACACCATCCAGTAAATTTTTCTGGATGCAATGGACTAATGAGGAATGACTTTTGGAATGTTTTCGCTCCTCCATATTCTGCAATTTTGTTTGTTGACATAGCTGTTTAACCAGATATGAGCCTCATCACTGAACAAAATTTTCCGGTAAAAATGTTCGTCATTCTCCAATTTGTTTAAGGCAAAATCAGCAAATAAAGGACGCGTATGATGATCCAATAGCTTCAGTTCCTGGACTAGTTGCATCTTATATGTGATTAAACCAAAGTCTTTATGTAAAATACGCCATTTACGTAAAGTAGAATTAATGAATTTTGATCCTCCCGTACACTCTACTACGGCAGCAATGTTTTCTTCACTTCGTCAATTTCGTTATCTTATTGGTACTCTTACATCATGCAAAGAATAATTACTCTCAAATCTTTCAACCATTCGACCAATACTACGTTCAGGAGGACGATTATATACACCATAAATGACACGAAGTGCACAATAAGTTTGGCGAATAGAACACTGATTTTGGTAATAAGTTCGAAGCGCTGCATTTTACAAAATGTCTAACCTTACTGAACAGGAATGACAATGACAGCTGTCAAAAATAATATTCAATATGGCCGTAATCTCGTGCACTCATTACTGCATGTAATTCGATGCATTATGATCGATTTTTGTGGCTCTGGGCTATTGTAATATATTCAGTACCTATTTCTTGCACAGGAATGTAATTTGATGCATTATGAACGATTATTGTGAGTGTGGGCTGTTGTAATAAATTTAGGGGTACCTACTTCCTGCACAGAAAGGAAGGTAGGAGTACCTACTTCCTGCACAGAAAGGAAGTTCGATACATTTTGGTCGATTTTTGTGAGTGTAGGCTGTTGTAATAAATTCAGGGATACCTATTTATAGAACAGAAAAGTAATTCGATGCATTTTGATCGATTCTTGTGAAAATGGGCGACTACCAAATAAACAAAATTTTTGGGGCTGAATTCCACAGTGAAAGTCTTGTTTTAGTAAAAAATACGAGCATTAAGCTCTATTCCATTACAACCAGCTAAAATATTTAAACTCAAAAGCTGTGGCTTGTGTTGTAGTTACTATAAATAATTTTTGTAATTTTCAAATGAAATTGGCAGTGATTTCATGATACCAACAGTAAACCTGAAAGCACACCGAATGTAGTTCATTGGAATAGAGGCTTTAAGAAGACCTTTTCGAAATATTCCATTCCATAGCACGAAACTGAAAAATAACCTAAAAACTAGCCTTTAGCAAAAATTCTTTTATTTTATAGAAAATTTTTAACGTGAATTTTTGACAGCAAGGAAAAAATTTGATATCGATAATTGCATATTTTTAAAATAAAAAATATTTTATGTTGGGTAGATACACGATCGACTAGCAAGCAATCGATTTACTAGCCGAAATCCTGGCTACTCAATTTTACTAAGGAAATTTGAATTTCAAATTAATTTTTCATAAATTTTTTGTTTATTTTTGAGATGGCACAATAAAATTTTACAACAAATTTTTGCGTTGTTTTACTGTGCAATTGCAAAAATAAACAAAAATTTTATGAAATTCAATTTGAAATTCATTACCCCGATAACTTTCCTCTCTCCGGTTGTTTGTTCTTATTCTGAGAACTGGTTTGGAACCGTACTTCCAGTCTTTTGATTGAGATTTAACGAATGGCATTGTATGATATAAACATAACATTGTTTATCCTTCTCAATTTTGTCAATTAATAGTATTCAACTCAGATTCGTTTCGGTTTGCTCTTGCAAAAATGTAGGTGTAATTATTTTTGTTTGTACTATTGCGGTTTCGAACATGGAAAGCGGAAGTAAAATTTCGTTTTATAATTTTTTATATTCCATTGCAAAACTTGCATAGTTTTGAGATAAAATAAAGTAAATTTCTGTAAATTCCAAAACATTACAAATATTATATTTGTCAAAATTTGAAAAAATGAATAAACATACTGTTTGGGGTGCCATCTTACCTAAATATAATCAAACTAGTCATATTTTGAATTTAATGAAACTTATGATAATGATAAAATGAAATGAATGTTTGCTTACTATTGTCTGTTGAGAATACTGATTATTTCATAGAAGTATTCTCCTCATTAGTACGAGTTCTAAGAAAATAACGGAACAATATTTTGCTGTGTACGGTTTTGATACTTTTATTTACATATTTCAAAATATGTACATACTATAACTGCCTATTTAACATTTCGACGTATTTAGCCAGCTAAAAAACTGCAGGGATTGAATGTGTGCACTGTTAGACTGTAAAGAACAATTTTCCATTTTATTTTAATTATTTACATGAATTGTTTACATTTGTTTACATATTGTTTACCAATTGTTTACATATGATACTTACAAAAGTTTCATCCCGAGCTGCGTCCAATACGAGATTCCGACGTTGTATATATATTTACCCTTCAGTATTGTGATTTTTAAGAATTAGGAAGAATAATTTTGGCACGGAGAAAAATACTTTCCTGATTTACTTGGAATTTATTAAAATTTTCCATAAGTCGTATATAATTTTTTATTATATAATTTTTTTTTTTCAAAAACACTAAATGATCATAAACAAATAAACCAAAGTTTTTTTTTACTATTTATTCAGAAATTTGCCAAAAATAAAACTTATACGAGTATGATATTTATCTAAACGAGAAACAATTATTAGAAAACAGAAAAACGTCTTACAAATATTTTTTTAGTTTTCAAAGCAAAATTAGAAAATGTAAACAATCAAAATGTTCAATTGATTGCAGTTTTCTGTTAAATATAATTTTGTTCAATTATAATTGAATGCAATGATGCAATAATATTTTTGGTGTAATGGATAATATATACTCGTATATCTTATTTATTGTTACGGTTAAGTGTACTGGCGCCCTCCAGTTGCATGTCTTGTGATATTTGCAGTATTTGTGAATGTACAGAGTGATTTAGATTAATTAAGGAAAAAATATGTATAAATTTCGTTGTATGTCATATTATTACAAAAAAAAATATAGTGCGAGAACCTTGAATGCAAAATATTGTAATATTCTATACTAAAAGATAATTTATTTGGCATTTGGCCAAACAAATAAATAAATAAAATTATATAAAAGTAAAAAAAAATAAGTTTCTTTAGATTTTTAACTGTTTAGAGATAATGATGTTTGACTGTGGTGTGGTGTTGTTCTGCAAAATAGAAATATTCATATTCATACAAATATTGTGTGTATATTGCGATATAGCTTTGTAAAAAATCGAGATAAGACCAACGAAAACTGTTTTAATTCCAACACGTTAAAAATATGAAACCACTGTTGAGTGTTTCATACATACGAAATAAATATAAAAAAATTCTATTAATGTGAAATACCATTCGTCTTATCGAAGTTGGAAAATGTATATAAATGTTATATATAACCAAAGATAAGGATAACATTGTTGTGCTACAATACACCAAGCCAAGTGTATTTAACTCTGCGCTGTAAATAAACCACTGAGTGAACGCGGTAGCGGTAGTAGATTCTAGTACGGCTCAAGATTGTTTTTTGCTCGTGTGTGCTCGTCGCATAAATCTTATTTTTATTTCTTAATTGCTTGGTATTTTGAAATATTTTATATGGTTGATAAACTGTTTTGACATGGAACCACATCCGTGTGTGCTACAAACATATGTAAGTGTGAAGATATGTGTATATACTCGTACATGGGGTTTTATTTATATTGGCGTTAACAAGTATGTCACATCATTAGTTAACACTTTATTGTTTCGTACTGGAAGGTATAGTTGAATCGTACTCTGGGGGCCATTTTATTTTGTAGGTTTTAGTTATTATCACTAACTTTACACTCTTTGATTATTTTTAGATATCGCAGAATCTTGAATTGGTTAGGTTACATTACGCGATATACTCGACCACCAATGGAGTTTAGACCCGATATCGATGCCGTTTTAGTTACCCTATGTGCCTAATTTTCGATTTGTCTTAGACAACTATAATTTATTAGAAATTTAATATTACCAAATTAGAGCTTTACTTCGTCTTTTAAGTGGGCCAACGTAGTTTACAAATTAAATTTGGGTTGCTTTAACCAAAAATAATCTTCTGACGTTTATGGACCGGCAAAATAAATTGTAGAGTTGATGATTTGAGAAAATCCTGTTTAATTTCGACTCTAAGAGTTCATGAGAGTGCCATTTTTTAATTGGTTAAAACATTTTTCTAAGAATTTTGAGTGAAAAACTAAAATTTATCAAATTAAAAATAATTGAATATTAAATACCTAGATTAACGGCCATTTCACGTGCCGATCGCGTGATGTTGCGCATTTATAATCCGCTGATTGATCTGAACAATATCAACCAAAATTGAGATAATTTTCAAAACAGTTTACGAGTTTTATAAGAATTGAAGCCATTTTCTAACTCTAATTATGCTCTAATTTGCTGACAATTCTTAAATTTAGTACTCCAGAACTGTGGTCCGTTGCCTTTTATTATATATCCGGAAGTCGATATCTTGTAAATACAATTTTTAACATATCAATTGCCACAGCACTTGATATTGACCGCATTGGTTCAACAACAACGTATTTGCTATATTCGTCAATTACTACTAATAGATTGTCAACCGATGGTAATGAGAAAACTAGTTTGGTTTTCCATCATGCTGTTCCGTGCGTTCCATCATCCCTTCATCGGGTGGCCTTCATGAGTCAATTCTTGTACACGATCTTCTAAATTTTTGGGATTATAATTAGGCCTTCTGCAAGTCTTTTGAATTGCGTAATGTTTTCGGCCCATTTGTTGGTTCAGTGGTTCAGTTAGAGATACAAACTGAGCGTATGATTGTGTTTCAGTTCGTATTCTCTGTAATGTAAGCGCTTTTAGCTTAGTCATTTATTATATCGAGTTTATATACATGTCTCCATGTTTATCATAGATCTTGCTCTGGCCTGTGCTTAGTTTAGACAAGGATCTACAAAATTAGTTTTCTGGGTTATTTTCCTGTAATATACATGTTGAATTTTTTAACAGACCATACTATCGCCAAACCTTCCTTCTGTTCATGGTAGTACTTTTTTCAGCCTCGGTTAAACTCTTTGTTGCATATGCGATGACGCTCGTGTTTTTCTCATTCTGCTGTATTAAAGTTCGATTGATTTTATTCTGGCCTTAGTCGGTTCTATCCCATCTTTGGATATAGTGAAAGTTCTGCTTTGCTGTATTCCATTTGATGTCTGCTGCTGAACCATTCATTCTGGATCTTTCCACCACTGGAACCATAATCTGCTGGATTATCTTCAGATTTTATATGAAGCCAATATTGCCTAAGAAGTCTAATATTTGGCTAGTTCTATTAGCAATGATTTTTTTCCAACACCCGGGATATGCAGAGAGGCAAGCAAAAACGATCTCCGAATCAGTCCATGTAAAATATTTTACATTTGTTTTCAAAACATTGCTGATCGCAGACATTAACTTCACAAGTAGATGAGCTGCACATAGCTCTAGACGAGACAAATAAATCTTTTTAATTGGGGCTACTCTCGTCTTGGATGTCAACTCAATGTGCAGATGGTTGTACGAAAATTGGACCTATACCCGTACGTTCTAGAATTGGCTCGCAAACAGCGTAAAAGTAGGACGGGAAAAGCGAATCGCGAAGGAGTTGAGAGTGCCTCGGCCCCAGTACAGATGCAAAGATAAATAAAAAAAATTTCAAGGTGGTAAAATTACCTTTAATATATTGGTTGAATCATTATCGGATTTTACAGTGACATGTACATTCGACCCTGTTGTATTAGTCGAGGGCCGAGGTTAGTAGATCGAGATGCAATGTAACATGATGTTTCCGCTTGCAAATACGACATACGTATCTTGATCGATATACTAAGTCATGATCACCTGAACACATATAGGACACGTACTGATATCGTCAGCTTGAGTTACCATGACGTCAATCGGTAATGCTACTTTTGATTTTCGTGATGATGTAACACATTCCAATACATCTCCTCTTCGATTGAAAAATTGAAAGAATGTTCTGCATCCAATTTGTTCACTAAGATCTATATAAGCCATCCCTTCTCTCAACTTGCTCTCCAAGCTCGCTCAAACCAAAAACAATTTTGTCAGCCACACCAGTTTCGCTTCCTTTTTGACGATTAGAGCGGTTTTCTTTGTGACATGTGTATGGCGGGATATTTCATGCTCCTGGCAAAATACCAGTTCGTCCACACCATGTGCGTCCACATGCATGTGCGCCAACACCGAAAATTACGATTTTAAATTTTATTATTCGACCACCCAAGACTTTTTTCTCTATGAGCGAATACATCACCGCCCACATCACCGACTCATATTTAGCACACACAACTAGATGATGATCTAACACTTTGCCGACACAACCTCATCACCGTTACTCACAACTCCAACACCCACATCACCAACTCCTACTGAAAATCCGAGTATCGCCAAAAGGGCGCATTTTGGCCGTTAAGCTAATTTAACATAAAGATGGCCGATACGCATCCATCAGCAAATCAAACGATGCTGACAACCATACCCCCGTCACACATCGCCTGTAAGAATTTTGGCCGAAAACATAACACACTTCCCATAACGCCGACAAGCCCATCGCTGGCATAACCACATCAGCGACTCTTACATTGGCGACACTCTCATCGCCGACAGTAACATTGCCGACGCCCACGTTCCCAAGGATTTCATCGCCGACACTAACATTGCGGCAATCACATTGCCGAAAACCACCCGTATGCAAAGTCCCCTATAGGCGGAACATTTCATGCTTCTGGCATAATTTCGTCCACAGCGGCAACACTGAAAATTACGATTTTAAATTTTATTATTCGACCACCCACGACTTTTGCCTATATGAGCAAAGACTTTTTCGGATTCACCAATGGTTATACCTCCATTATTACGATGATCAGATCGGAGGAGAATTTAAAGTCGGTTTTCAATGCCGAAATGCGCAGTTTAACACCGCATTTTGAAATTTTATGTTGCGATCTTTACCGAGCATCCATACCCACCGAAGATAAATTAGGTGTAGAGAAAGAAGAAGTTTATAATAAGATTTTTTGAATTTAAAATCATCGTTGGCCGTTATACCAGGGAGAAAATACACAGAATTTTCACAAAGTAACGTACGCATGTTTCATTTGCTTGTCGTCTACATAAATGAAAGTACACATTTTCAATAGAAGACTATACGTGGGGACGCCGACGTTCCAACAGACAGAATATCACTGCAAAGTAATCAATCAGCTACTACCTAGTCAAAAACAATTGAACCCGCTATACAGTCGGCCATAACTACCGCGGCACAAAATACTATCGGAATAATACCACTGTGATCCCTCATTGAATCGTTCCACTATCAGTGCAATCCGTTCGGCAAAAAAAAACAAGTCTTGATGATCTCCTCATTAGAGCCGAATCTCTTTCAGTCGAGCCATTTCTTCAAGTTCGGTAACAGGAAATAGTCGCAGGCGGCTAACTCTGAAGAATATGGCGGATGTGAAAGGAATTGGAAGCGTAATTCATGTATTTTGGCCATGGCAGCTACACACGTATGCACCCGTGCATGCCAAATGCGGTCGTTCTTCTTTCAAAACGTCGTTGAAACGATCAAGTTGCAGTAATATTCACCGTTGAATGTTCTCCTCTTTTGAAGGTAATCGATGTGGATTATGCCACGTGCATCCCAAAAAACTGTGGCCATGACCTTGTTGGCCGATAAAACCGCCTTAGCCTTCTTCGGCGCAGATTCGCCAGTAGAAATCCACTGTTTAGACTGTTCTTTGGTCTCATGTGTAGTGATGGATCCATGTTTCATCCACAGTTATGAAACGACTCAAAAACTTCTTTTTATTTCGCTTGAACATCGCCAAACCTGCCTCTGAAGTTGTCACACGTGTGCGTTTTTGATCGATTGTAAGCAAACGCGGCACCCAATGCGCGGAGAGCCTTTTCATATTCAAATGTTCGTGTAATATAGGGTTTTCCAATAAGAGGTTTCATTTTGAGTAGCCTGCTATTTTGGCACCTGCCATCTTTTGACATTTGACAAGTAAAAACTACGCCGTTACTAAAAATGGAACGATACATGCTTCAACAACGCACTGAAATTGTTAAAATTTACTACAAAATTGGTGAAAATTTTGCATTCACAGTTCGCAAAACTAAAGTACTTTTGGGTCGTCGTGAAGCACTTTCTCGGCCGGCAATAGTGAAACTGGTGGAAAAATTTGAGCTGTTGGAACAAGTTAATGATGTAAAGAATCGAAACCGTGTGCGTCGCTCAAGAACAACTGAGAATATTGCTGCTGTAGCCCGTAGTGTTGACGAAAACCCAGATTTGTCAATTCCTCGTCGATCTTTGGAATTAGAGATTCCACAAACGACATTACACCGTATTTTGCATAAAGACTTAGGTCTTAAGGCTTTTAAAGTTCAGTTAACACAAGAAACCAAGCCGGTCGATCACCATAAACGTCGTATCTTTGCTGATTGGGTCCTTCAAATGCATCAAAATGATCCGGGTTTTCATCGAAAAATCATCTTCAGTGGTGAGGCCCATTTTCACCTCGGAGGCTACGTTAATAAGCAGAATTGTCGCATTTGGGGCTCAGAAAACCCAACAATGATTGTTGAAAAGCCTCAACGTGTCACTGCTTGATGCGGTTTTTGGGCTGGCGGTGTGATTGAACCTTACTTATTTGAAAATGAGGCTGGTGCAACTGTCCCGGTGAATGAATTACGCTACCGAGCTATGATTAATGATTTTTTATGGCCGGAATTGAAAGATATTGATGTGTACGACGTTTATTTTCAGCAAGACGGTGCTACGTGCCACACAAGCATCGAAACAATCGCAATTTTGCAAGAAAAGTTTCCTGACCGTGTTATTTCTCGAAGGGGTGATCACAATTGGCCACCGAGATCTTATGATTTAACATCTTTAGGCGTTTTTCTTTGAAGGCACGTGAAAGATAAGGTCTATGCCAATGCTCCACAATCGATTCAAGACCTTAAAGATGGAATTCGTGAATTCATGAAAAGGCCATTTGGCTGATATCGTTTTCAAATGTTAATGGCATACCTTCCTCTTTACAATGAAATAAACATTCATTGATTTCTCTTAAAAAATACTCGTTTTTTTAAATATCAAAATGAAACCTCTTATTGGAAAACCCTTTATATTGCGCACACGTTCATCTGAGATGCCTACTATCTCAGCTATCTCGCGCACTTTCCCTCTGCGGTCTTGCAATACCATATCGTGGTTTTTGTCAACCATTTTTGCTGTGGTGACTTCATTTGGGCGTCCTGAACGTTCGCAACGTTCCACCACAACGAAAATCAGTAAACCACTTGTGAATGATTTTAATCGATTGTGAAGAGTCCCCATAATATTTATCAAGCTTTGTTTTGGTTTGTGTAATGGTTTTTCCACGCAAAAAATAATGTTTAACACACGAAATTCACGTTTTTCCCTCACCTGTTTTCAATGGCTGTCAAAGCTGAACTAAATGACAGATCTGTCTGAAAGTTTTAATTTGGTCTAGTGACAGATGGTATTGACACATGACATCTGGGATTTGCGATTGTGGCACCCTCTGTTGCATTTTTACCAGACTTCTCACAACGCCCTCGTAGTTACAACATGTCGGCACTGGCTTTTTCAACGTAATAGCTCTCTCAAATGCCGCATAACGCCCAGATAATACTCTTTATTTACCGTCTAACCTTATGGCAAGAATTGCGAATGCACAACACCGCGATAATCAAAGAAAAGAGTAAACATTACCTTGACTTTTGTTCGACTTTGACGTGGTTTTTCGGTTTCAGTTCAGTTGTAATGCGACATTTCGAAGCTTGTTGGCTGGTTTGCTTCCCAAACTTGTAAACCCATGCCTCACCACCATATATAATGCGTTTTATGTATGTGTGGTAAGAATTGATTCATTCTAGCATGTCTTCAGCGACCGCTATAGAATGCACTAAAAAATAAAATTCGCAAAACACATTTGAGATGAACTGACAAAACAGAGCACTGTAAACAAACTAAATGACAGATCGCGCTCAAACTTCACGTCAAGATAGAGAACAGTTTTGCCAACTTAGTGACAAAAAAAAACGAAAGACAAGATTTTTACAATTACTTTAAGCGGGCTTATTAAATGATCATTTACGTCACTTTTTTGACACAATATAAATAGTCCGTCAAAAGAAAAGCGAACGTAACAGAAAATACTTACGAAACATCAGCTTCTAACGAGAACATTGAAACTCAAAAAACTCGTAATTTCACTAAAGTATTCCAATCAAAACGTAAACAAAATTTCTGTTGGCGATGTGGTCGTCGATATGAGTGTCGGCGATGTCAGTGCTTCTAACGGTACAACTATTTCTGTTAATTATAGTGGTTTATAGTGCGAAATGGAAGTCGGCGACTGATAACTGATAACATAAACTTATATTGCTCACGTATGATACCAGCACCTCTGAAGGAAACTCATTTTACTATTTCTCCGATTTCCCATATCCATATCATATGTGGCTTCCGGCGGTGGTAATTTCGGCGGTATGGGTGTTGGCAAGGTGGTTTTGTCGGCAAAGTGGCTTGTCGGCGATCTGGTTGTGTCGATTAAGTGGGTTTATCGGCCAAAATTCCTGCCGGCGAAGTAGTTGTTGGTCGACGAAACTGATATAATCCAGACCTAAACTTTTATATACTAATAATTATCAGCACAGTTTCAATTTTACACGTGAAAATTGATTATTTTCACAGCTACTTTCAAACAAATATTTAGGATGTAGGAAATCCTTTTATTACTATAAAGTGATGTGAGCTTTTTACGTTTTATGAAACATAGAAAATTTCCTTCTAATTAAATAATTTTGAAACTTGCTTTATTCTGCTAGTAGTCCTTCCAGGCTTTGTGAGAAGTGGTAATTTATCGGCCAATGTCCTAATGAAGTGCTACAATAAAGGCAGTATTCCCTGTTTAAATTACGCTAGGTAGTCATTTGGTTGGTTCAATGTTTTGACAAGAACTGAAAATCCATTTCCTCGGTTTTGACCAAAACAGCAATAAATATTTTCCACATATCAAATTTGACAGGCGATCAATTGCACATAAAATAATTTGAATTTTTTATCAATTTGTCCTGACGTTTTTTAAATTTTAAATTTCTATAGGTTAAAGACCAGTTAATTGTGACAGAAAGATAAATTTGTGCTGACTCATCAAAATTTGGGTTTCAGCCAGAAATTTTTGTCAAATTCACATTTTGATCTTTGTTGTGAAACATATCGTTTAGAGTCATGCTAAGGGTTACATTTTAATGGATAATTTCAAAATTCGAATACAAACAACAAATTTAAAATTAATAATTTTAAACGTATGGATGTAATCGTTAAGAGCGTTTTCTGAAAAAAAAAAAAAATTCAATCGGATTGGATGCGTTCTAAATAAACAAGTCGGTTCGTAGTGTAAAATTGCAATATACATTACATTATATACACAATTTGTATCCGCCTTGACATAGATTACATTATCATGTATACGTAGGGATAATTAGAAGAAATTATAATGTTTTTTTAGGCAAAGCCCAATTTAAATTCTAGTTGACATTAGACACTCGCTTTATGTAAACTGACTGACTTCAAATTCTGCTAAATCCTTGATTTTATTGATTTGATCGTAATCGTATAATGATCACTGAATCAATTACATGTTAATATACTAAAAAAGAAATCTAAATTAGAAGCACATACTTAAGTATATATTGCGCAGCGCAGAACGACACACAAAACGTATAAGATTCATGGCCACATACTCTTATATTGGTTTAGTTGTTCTTTAAAGTTATTTTGTTTTTACTTTATAACCAGAACGTCATCTTTGAACTGAGCTAATAATGTATTAAAATAATAACTAGATTATATTGTTGTGACATGAAAGCCCATTGCGTTCGATACGTTTGATGGTTTGTTGTTGGGGATTTTTTTTTTTGTAATATTATGTCCGTATTATGGGAACTCTGAAGTGGTTTTCCATATTATTTTGTTGCTATTTGAGGTTGGTTTTTTTTTTTATAATTTGTGTGTTATGTGAACGTGGCCACACTGATAAGAATTTACTTGGAATCAACGTTTATTTAGAATACGAGTATTTTAGATGTTTTATGTAAAAATATATTCCAACCAATCTAATTTTATTTATTTTTTCTTAATCTGTTTCATTTTAGATGGTGGTCGAACGGTATGTCGGATGGTGTTTTTTATGCTAAAAATATAAAATGTATGTATCTTAAAAATTATTTGTTTGTATTTTGTGTGCGCGGTGCGCTACTATATATTACCGCGATCACGTGTTGATCGGTGTGACTTGAGAATAATGATATTGTGGTGATATGGTTGGATTGATGGGGAATTGTTAATGCAAAAATTGTCGTAAATTTTCTATGAGACTTACAGGTTACATGTGGCCTTCGAACTAAATTATATTGTGTGTTACATACAATATGGGCCGGCAAGGTTATTTCATTTAACATGATGAAAAATGATCTAGCAAGTATTCACAACATATATAAATGAATCATTCATTCCAAATCCAAATCTATATAAGAACAATAAAATGAATACCTCAAATAGAGCAAAACATTTTCGAAATGCTGTGTATAACGAGTAAATAGTTATATTTATGTGTAATTTGTTACGACGATGTGACAAAGCATGTCTATATGTGTGAGCATAAACTATATACCGCTCGCGTTAAGTAAACTAACTTATCAATCCAATTATTTATTAATAAAGAAGAATTCATCTTTTTGACCTCATTTCTTATACTGCTGCGGTTTATATATATATGTACATGCATATATATGTATATTCTTTATGTACACTACATGTATTTGTATCTAGACGTATTCTTGTGTGTTTAATTATAAGAAAAACTATTTTATTTTTCAACTAACGAATGATTTTTTAATGATAACACAAATTCTTATCAAAAATAAACTCCTTGACAAATTATATTATTTTATTGTGTGTACCCAGATTCTTTACGATTTGTTCTTGGGATCAAAGACCGTAGCCATATGTTAATACATATATACATACTATTCTTATATTGAGTTGAAAATGAAAAATCTTCTTTATAGCGTTTTTTGTTTTTGTGAGATGACGCAGTCTCAAAATGTATTGTTGTTGTTATTGTACCATTTCCTTTTTTTCTTATTATTGCGCTTTAAAAACAAGATAATTTGTATAACGTTCCAGAGCAAAAGAAAATATTTCGTCAAGGAGGTACATCTTTGATTCATTGGCGTTGAACATGAATCACTCAATTTGTTCTTAGTCATTCGCAAAGAACCAATACGATTAGAAAACTTAAGTTACGATTTAGTGGCGCATCATCGAGATAACGCATAGCGTAATTCTATAGCATAAATGAAACGTATTTCTTACAAAACGTCTTAACTGTTTCTGTTGTACATTTCATTTTTATTCTTATTCTCACTTTTTCAAGCCAAGCAATGCTGAAAGCAAAAGTCAATCTACTTTCCATTTTAAAAATCTTTTTAACAGTTACACATTATGTGATCGCGTCTTCATTCCTAATCGTGTCGTCTCTGACCTTTTTTTTATATATATTTTGTCTTGTTTTTATTCTTACTCTTATTCGTTAAAGTATTGTAACTTTTATTTGTTTGATGGTTTCTTTTTATGTGAATCGCTCATCATGGTAGTGGTATAAGATACGTAATTTTCGTTAAGTTTATCGTCTTTATTTATTCAAATATTATTTTTACTTTACGATTAAAAAATATTATACAGTTAAAGTTACGCAATACGTAAGGTGTGGGTGACTTGAATTTACCGTGCTAAAAATCTGCAAAATTAGGCCATTTTTTAGTGCTAACATTATACCAGCGTTTTAATTGTGAACGTATTGCACTACTCGAAACTGGCCAAGTGAGGCCCTGCCAAGCCATGTGCCATCGACCAGAACAAGTGATAATTCGACGCAGCAGATCTCATCTCAGCATATTGGTGGTGTCCTAGACAATGGGAGTGCGATGGCATGGTGTGTCTCGTGACCCATTCTGGCCTCTTTTCGAGCAATGCATGGTTCAGATTGATGAGTTGTTGGCGGTAGCGTTGCCCATTGGACAATTTTGTCTTGTTTCAGCAGCTCATAGTTATAGTCGGTTATTAGCCGTAGTCAACATTCCAGGAAAATTTAACATTAATTCTTTTACCTCGGTATAAACTTAAACTAAGAATAATTTTTAAAATAATATCAGTTTACATAGCCGACTGTATTGTTACATTACAATAATAAGCATTGTAAACCGATATCAGTGCTAGTACATTTAGCCATTGCAATTGAAAAATTGCAACGTTTCCATCCCTAGCCGAGTGGAGACATGTACAGTTCGGGATTCCGGTCTGCTATATCGCTCTATTAAGACTTTGATCAGTTCAGCACAATTTGGCCGAAACTTGGAAAGAACTTCGTCGCAAAGTAATGTTGGCAGTGGTAACTCTTGTATGTTTGTATTACCCAGCCACTTATGTTTTAGTGAAATAACAGTCACCTCGTTACATACGAAAATTAGATGTTTAACGTCTTCTACTACCGATCCGCATAAACATTGACGTTGGTCTATTATTTTAAATCTCTGTAGGTATAGGCTTTAAACTTACCAGAGATAACTTGGCTCTGGTAATTTCAATTTGAGTCGTGCTTTTATATCAGAAATGAAACCAGAAGTATGCCTACCATAGGCTGATTCATTCCACCTTCTTTGCCATAAGTCAATTGCCATCTCTTCTATTTCAGTTTTGATGCTATATTGATTTTGTCTAATGTAGCATGCACATGGACGCCTATTTCATTTTGGGCACATCATCATAGGTGATTCAATCCCCATCCCTCTCTCGACACTCTCGCCAATGAGTGGATTAGGCTCTTAGCGTTTTCACAGACTTAGAATGTGAGAAATTACGCCAATTCGTTCATCTAGATCAACTCCTAGATATCTTACAGACTTGACCATTTTCATGTTTCGACCGATTAAAGATATTGTTGGAGGTCGAAAAGAGTCAAATTTGCCTTTTAGCTGCAGCGTCACTGTTTTCTCTACAGATAGTGACATTTTAATTTTTTCACACCATTGATTCATTTGTCCCGAGTTGCCACCAGAATGACTTTGCCATCCGCGAATCGTCCAAGTCATCAATCATGCTTGTGTTAAACACGATATTCCAGAATAGAGGGCGTAGGATCGAGCCCCGAGGACATCCTTTTGTAATTTGTTTAGAAACAGAACCATACATAGCTCTGATTATTGCGGATCGGCTATTGAAGTAGCTCTTAAAAACATTCATAGTGTTTCTAGGGAGATTGTAGACCGATAAGCTAGCGATGACACTAGGCCACGTAAGGTTATCAAAAGCTCCGCTGATATCCAGGAATATACTCATAACATATTTCGAACTTTGGGGTTCGACAGTGTTGATTAGGCAGATTATCGCACCTTCAGTAGACATGCTACGTCAGAAACCGAATTGTTTGTTCGAGAACAGTCCGCTCTCTTTAATTCGCGGTGTAATGCGAATGGCCAGTAACCTTTCTAGGAGTTTCCCCATAACCGGCAGTAACATTATGGGTCTATGAGAATTCGAAGAAATTGGATCTCTATCGCCTGGTTTCCTGATTACACCAATTTCACCCGTTTTCCAAACTTGAGGGAAGTAACCAAATTTTAAGCAGCTGTTGAATAATTTTACTATGCTAGGCCCTATATGATGGGCCATGCCAGCTGGATTATTTCAGCGTTTAAGTTGTCAAGTCCTGGTGACTTGATACGCTTAAAGCAAATAAGAGCACTGGTGACCTCCTCCCACGTAAATGGGGGTCTTCAGCATCTGTGGATGCCCAACTGCTGTTGGTGGCGATCTCGCGCATTTCTGCTCAGTTTCGTCTGGTGTTTCGTCTGATATCAGTGACGACTCCATTTGTCTTTCTAATGGTATTCAAAACTTCAAGAGGTCTTGCTTGGAATTTATATACAAGACCCCAGAGGTCTCTATTACCATGTTCCGTGACGTACCGTTTGAAACTACTTTGTTTTGCTTTAAATACTTCAAGGAAGTATTTATTTCTTGCCACTCTAAAGAGAGTCAATTTCAACTCTTTTGCTCTTTAGTCCCTTATAGAACATATAAGTTTCTTTTCAACACTGGTTAACTGTGTTATCCCATCCGAATTTTGGTCTGAAGATTGCCAGGTCCTGAAGTTTCACGGGAAATTGGGAAATATCGCAAATTTCTACTTGTTGCAAAAAATTTGTTTATCATCAGACATGATACATAATGAATACAATAAAAATTAAAATTGTTCCAAAAAAGTAACGGGAAATAGTAATTTAAAAGCCCACTAAAGGGATTGTACATTTTTTTGTCGCTACGTTGGCACAACGGTCCTCTATCTTGACGTGAAGTTTGAGCGTGATCTGTCATTTAGTTTGTTTACAGTGCGCTATTTTGTCAGTTCATCGCAAGTGTATTTTGCGATTTTTATAATGAATAAAAATATCGAACAAAGAATTTGTCTCAAATTTTGTATTGCAAATAGTATTTTGTATGCCGAATCGCTGAAGAGGCTTACGGTGAATTGACTTTATCAACTGAAGCTAACATCAATAAAGTTAAGAAAATCGTGCTGGGAAATCGTCATTTAGGTTTGAGAGAGATAGTCGCTGAACTATCTGTGTCTCACGAATCAATTCATAACATTGTACACGATTGTTTGAGCATGAAACACGTTGCCACTCCACTAGTTCCGAAAGACCGGATTTTTTTTTTCAAAAACTCACTCGCGAGAAGGTCGCTGAGAACATGCTAGAAGGAATCAATTCCGACCCCACATTCATAAAACGCATTGTAACTGGTGATAAGAACTTGGGTTTACGAGTTTGGCGTGCAAACCAGTCAACAAGCGTCGAAATCGCACCTTTCAACTGAGCCTTTCGACGAGAAAACCAAATTAAAGTCGATCAAAATTCTAGGTAATGTTGACTGTTTTCTTTGATTATCGTGGTATTGTGTACTCGGAATTCTTGCCAGACGGTTCAACGGTAAATAAAGGATATTATCTGGGCGTTATATGGCGTTTGAGAGAGCTTGGTTTGTAGCTGTAGAAAGAAAGTCATGGATTTTGCACCACGACAACGCACATTTCACAAGGTTATCATTGGGAATGAATTTCTGGCCAAAAACTAAACAAATATCTTTGAACAACCATCGTATTCACCTGATATATCTCTGGCTGACTATTTTCTCTTTTCTTTGTCCGACATTTTTATTCATTATAAACCCACAGAAGAACTGACAAAATAGAGCACGGTAAACAAACTAAATGACAAATCGCGCTCAAACTTCACGTCATGATAGAGGACAGTTGTGCCAACCTAGCGACTAAAAAATGTTTACAATCCCTTTAAGCGGGGTTTTTAAATGACTTATAGAGGTGAAAAGGTTTTCTAAGAATATAATTGCACGAACCAAAAATTCATCACAAAATACTAATTTTTTAAAATATTTATCTCATTTATCTCCTTTCTTTAAATATCTCATTTTTCATTGTTTTTGTAAAAATTAACAGCGCCATAGCAGTGAATTTGTCAACTAAAGTGCTGGTAACAAAATTGCTGTTTCGTCCAAATCAGTTAACCGCACGGCGTGCCACATGATTATATCGGAATCTTTATCTATCTATTTATTTATTAAGATTTGCACCACACACCGCATCTTGAGCTTTCAAGAATTTTAGCCTTTTACCTCCATATCACGGGGTTTTCCTTTTATCCAGCTTACCGTTTTTTTGCACATACAATGGTTTCTCTCTGCCTCGCTTTGCTCCTTTCTTATTATCATTGTACTCAATTTGAAAGATGATTGAAAATTTAAAAAAGAAATTGTCATGTGTTGTAGATTCTGTAAAAGCCAGCAAACCAAAGCTTGTCCAACACCAACAAAACCAAAATGTAATATTTACAATATAATTGAAACTTAATTAAAAACATAAAATTGTTCAATATGAAAAAACAGAAAACAAAAATCCAGCTGACATGAAAGAAGTCTAGGCCGTTTTTTCTAGTCCAACATTTTTTCGAATCAGAAATAAGGTGGGGTGAATATGTTGTAGCCAACGCCCATTTTTACCACCAAGGTATAGGTCTCGAATACCCCGCATACTTATTTTCTAAAGCGAAAAATTAAACTTACCGGATTTTTGGTAAAACTGTCTTGTAACTTCTTCAGAAAACCAACAAGGTTGTTGGCTAAAAATTTATTTAAATATTTTAATTCTTTATCGTTTTTAGCTTTTACAAACTTATCATCATCATTGGAAATTTTTAAGATTTCCATTAAATTTCGCAAGGCTCGCCAATTAATGGAAACAGTTCAAGTATGAAGTCTTGAAAAGTGATTTGAACTAATTGTGTTTGAAATTTAAATAACAATCTTTCTGATTTTAATAGTTTTTCGTATTTGCAAAAAACGAAAAGGCTCTTATAGCGGCTAGCACTTCCGGTGGTTCGATTTCGACTAAAAATCATTTCGATCTCCCAATTTATGAGAAAAACTTAAGTATAAAGTTTCATCCCGATCATTCAATCCATCTGGGCTGTAGAGAAGCTACATACATTTAGTCTGCACGGAACCACATAAATAAAATCTGCGTATATCTCGAGGCCAAAAGTTTTCATGATCATTTTACTTTATTTTACTGCGTATAAGATAGTAACAGTATCTCCCTCCAGCAGTATAGCGGTAATTTTGAGTACTAAGCGGTTTCAGTTAACGGCCCTATTCTGAAAATGTAAAAGCCTGCTGCAAATCAATATGAAATAAATTCGCCGCCGAAATAAATTTGGTGGCGGCACTCGAATATTGACAGAAACTCGCATTATAAATAAAATTTGCTTTGTTTTATATCATAAAAATATTGAATTGTATTTAAATTAATTAAGAAATAAATTAAAATAAGAATGTATTGTACAGTTGTCAAACAATATATTAGTACAGTTAGCGTCATTCGTTTGTATACCTTAAGAACAATATTTTTACTGTGTATATCGCAGAAAAACTATTTGTTTCAACTGTATGTTAATCATATTGCATTATCAACATTTAGGCGTACATAAGAAAAGTTATAAATTTTATCTAAAAGCTGAAAAACTATAATTGGCATTAGCTTCAACTTTTGTTGGTATATAGATGCTATTGGTAATAAGATATATATGCGAAAACCGTTTCAGAATATGATGGCTTTTTCGAGTTATTCGCTATCGAAATTTTGATATGTAACATTACGTCAGCAAATTTGATGCTGCAAAGTTACAGAACAAAACTTCCGTTTATCGAGCCGAGTAACATTTTATGAATACCATTTTAGTACATAACGGAAATTTTACGGTTACAGAGCTTGCATACGCAGAAAATTATTGCTTGGTCTAAGACATTTCTAGCGATGTACCACATGATCATATCAAAATGCGAAAAAATGTAACTCTCCAAAAGGTAATTTGGAGTACTATTAAAGAGCATTTATCTACTAAAGTGCTGATAATAAAATTGTTGCTTTTTCTAACAGCTTTCAAACGAAATACCACAAGAATATGGGATTGAGAAAAATGGAACGGCTCTCTGAGTTACAATGGTAGTTAGGTTTTCAGTATTATGTTGCCTTACCTAAATTTGTGACGCTTCAACAGCTTTCCATTGATATGTGAAACTTATATGTTCTATAATAATTGAATAATTTGCTAGCAGCGCCGAAACGGTGGATTTGTGAACTAAAGAGCTGATTATCAAAAATTTTGCTTTTCCAAGATCTTTCAAATGTTTATATCGGAATGAGAATTGTAGCTGCTTCCAGCGCCAAAACGGTAGCTTTTAGTACTAAGGAGCTTTCGCAAAATTTACGGCATTCCTCAAAACCTTTCAACGATATTCGACAAGTATATATTCAATAACTAAGGGAGAATTTGCAAAAAGTGCCCAAAATGGTGGATTTTAGAACTAAAGTGTTCGCATAAAAATGGTCGCCTGATCCAAAATCTTTCACACGATTAAATAAAGGGGATATATTGGTGGTATTGTGTTTTTTTTTTTCGGTGATTCCTTATGGTGTGTACCCAAAAGTAGATTGCCGTTTTTGAAATATCATTGGTGTAGACGTCCATACGGACGGACATTTTGTTTGGATTTTTAGGATCAGGGACTCCCGATATATTGAGAAAAATAGCCTTGGACCAGGCTTATTTTTCAACATTTTTCAATTAAAAATTTTTTTGAACCTCTTCTTCGAGGGGGTCGGGTCTTGAAAAATGCCAGAAATTTTGCTGAAGCACATTATTACTTAAAACGAAAGTTGTAGTGCTGAAAGGAGTTCGTTTTTTCTCATCTCATACAATCAAGTGAAATGTCATTTGGAAGGTCTTGCATAAAGCAACAATTTAGTAATCAGCGCTTTTGTTCGTAAATCTAATTATTGATTTGTTATACAATATATACGGGTCGCATATCATTCAAAAGGTTCTGAACAATGTCATAAGTTTGGGTGATGCAACATAGTACTCAAAACTGTCGTTGTGGCTGTGGGGACATTGCATTTTTATCATTTCCATGTAATCACGTGGTATATCGTTTGGAAGCGAGTAGTAATCCACCGTTATGGTGTTGGTGGTAATTAATAATTTACTACATAATACATATATAAGAGCTGGTATCCAACCACATCCTCGTAAACAATTAATCGTAGACCACATCATCGTATAAGCGCTTAATCGTAGGAACAGTTAATCGTAAGACCAGTTATTCGTTAGACCAGTTAATCGTATGGACAGTTAATCGTAAACCACATTATCGTATCGACTACTTTATTGGTTCCCAAACGATATTCTTATCGCGATTTTGCAGTTCTTCGAAATAAAATTATATTGATATAAATTAGATGTTGAAGCGGTTTATGGTTATGAGGTGCATAATTTATTCGAATCAAATTTAATTGCTGTAATAATTCGAACATTTCGGGAATTCGGAGTGCAAGTGGTTGATCCCAATCCAAAGTACCCAAGTATCTGAAAACACGAATATCATTTGAGAAAAGATTATTAAAAAAAATTCCAATTAGGGAATTGAAATTTGTTTTTATGATTTTTTCCGAAGTTTCCACTCCGAGTTTCCGAAATGTTTGACTCAAAATCTACTTCATATCGATATAATTTTATTTCGATGAACTGTAAAATCACGATAAGAAAATCGTTTGGGGACCAATAAAATCATCGATACGATAATGTGGTTTACAATTAACTGACCATACGATTAACTGGTCAGACGGTTAAGTACTTCTACAATGATGTGACTATACGGTGAAATATTTACGACGCGATGTGGTCTACGATTAAACGTTTACGATGGTATGGACGTAAATCATACGAGTTGCATATTATTGTAAAGATCTTGTAGAATGTATTGAAAACTACCACTTTAGTGCTGGAGGTAAATACATTTTTTGTCATTCCTATATCCGAGTAAACATGTCATATCGTCAGAAATGTTTTGAACCAAGCAACAATTTTGTTACCAGCATTTTAGTTTACAAATTTACAAAATCGTATATTGAGAGTGTTTTTTTTGAATCGTTTTTCAACCAATTTTCTTCCTGGAAATTTGTCATGTTCCCCAGTTTTCCGGATTTGTCAATTTTAAGACCGAATTTCTGATTACCTCGTGAGGTTTAAGTCCCTAGCACTGTTTACTATCTGGTTGTTGTTATCAACTACGAGATATGTTTCGGTTGATGAATCAGTTTAAGTCGAAGTTTGCTTCCTGTATCTTGTTGATCGGTGGTGTTAGTAGATCGTGGATTAGATTAAAATGCCCTCCATTTGCTTGTTTTAGGCTTACTACCTTACTATTATACTCGTAAATGTTTAAAGTTGATGTTAGGCCCTACAGCCATGATCTTGATATAGGCATGAATGTTAAATTTTCGATGTGGGTAGTAATCGTAATCTAATTATCTTCGGCTTGTTTTCTACTTGGATTTGTTTGTTCGCCGTGAAAATCCTATCCCCGGGTTCGTATATTTTGTAGTTTTTTCTCTTAGTGTTTTCTCTTGCAATTTTGGTGCTCTGAGCTTTCTTGTTTTTTTTTATTTAAATCCTCATTTATTTTGGTTTTGAATTTGGGTAGATTTTTTGGGTAGGTTTCTGTTGAATAATCAAGTGATTAGTTGATTTTATATTGATTTTGTACGCAACTGACTATTTCAATTACCGTCGAATGAATACTTTCGACAATCCGATTAGGTAAGGCTTTACGCCGATAGTCCGTAATCATAGAACTTACTAAGCTTCTTTCCTCGTTCATTACCAGTACTTTAGGTACGGTAGTGCTTTAAATATTTTTTCTCTTAAATGTGGGATGAGTTTGATTTTTATGGGGAAATTATCCACACACGAAATGAATTTCTCATTGCTAATTTTCATTATATCAACATGAAGTATTTGTGTTGGATACGTTGGTACGGGTGTTTCGTGGAGTTCCACTCGACTCGGATATCTATCAAATTTATTGATGTTGCCTTTGTCGCAGGCTTGCATATGTTTTTTGTTAGGCTAGCCATTCGAGGAAAATCGTATTTTCCAGCTTTTCTTATTTGAGAATTTATTTTCTTCATTGTAGATTTACGTATTCTCATATAATTATTCTTCAGGCATTTGTATTCCATCATCGTTGGATTTAATTTTTCACGTATTACCCTACATAGAATTTGTTTATTTAATTCCGGCAAGCTGACAAGTTGTCTGTGGTAAGATGGGTTTGATTTCTTGTAAGTGTAAACTTGCTTGCCATTTTTAAATATCAATTGGTTTTTGAATGCACTGATAATGGCTTCGCAGTATTTTATCAGGTTCATAGAATCTTCCTCAGCAATGTGAATTATTCCATCAATGGGTAACGTGTTTGCTGCCTGGTTTCAACCTCGAAAGGGCTTCAGCAACTTTATTAGTACAACACGGTTTGTAAACAAGGTTAAAGTTGTACTTTTTTAACACCAAGCGTGCTATCTCTTCAGTTAGAGCAAACATGAGAGGTTCTTGGTCTATAAAGATTTTTATGTTCTTGGCTAATTATCGTCAACATTTTTTGACTGCATTATGCTCCTCTATTTGATTTAAAGAGCTAAAGTCTATATTCCTTGTGCCATACTATCACATTGTCCATCATTGTCAAATCTGAAGCGTAGGACGCTTCTTTTCTTAACTGGTTCGCTTTAATGTGTGCATTTTCGCCTCTCTTAAGATTTAAGGAGACGCCTGCAGTAAGAACTAACTAATAAATTTCTTTAACACACCATCTATCAACCTTTAAAATGTCTCAAATATCCATATGATGGACTCTTTCATTTTAATCTGGTGGAATCTCTAAGTAACTTCGATGGTGTTAAAGAACTTCGAATTACCAAGGCTCGTCGAAGGTTAGTAAGATTTTGTGTAGACGGGTCCATCTATAGTGTTTTTGATTTCAGCCCTCACACTAGTGTGCAAAAAACGATTAAAAACGAAAAGATTGTAAATTTAATTTCGCACAAAATTAATTCAGATCATTTTTAAAATTTTACCGGAAATGACGAGTTTTGATAAAAAAAAACTTTATTTCACCAAAATTCGACATTTCTACCAAATAATGGGTGGAAATCTCTGTATCGGAAGTGGTAGCTATTTGGCTTTTCTATAGCAATCATGTTGATAAGTGTGGTGTATTAGAAGTCTATTTTTAGATTCGTGGTAAAATAAAGTCGAGTGTGGGCCACAACATATTCACCCACCATTTTTTTATATTGAGGGCATTATTTGGAGGTTATGTCTTATTTTCCGAAGAATGGGGGTTCTTTCGGATTTTTATTTGCCTCATTCTCATTATTTACCTTGATATGCTTATTGGTTTGTTTTTAATCTTTGCAATCTGTTCCGGGCTGTTTTCTTACTTAAAGCCACGATATTTCGAATAGTGGTAAAGCTGATCAAAATTAAATTTCTGTTGAAATTTTTTACATAACTACCAAAGCTCTACACAGGAAATCATTAGGGATGAACGAATTTTTCCCAACTGCCAGCTTAAGTTCTTTTAAATTTAAGTTTTAGGTTTTACATAAATTGGAATCAATGAAAATAATTGAAAATAATTGAAATATGCAACATTTCCGAGAAAATTTGACTGCAGCAAAATATTTTTCTTTGTACACAAATGTACAAACATTTTTTATAATATTGAAGTCGTGAAATATTTTGTGAATGATTCTAATGATGATGAGGTTTTTTCATTATGGAACAGAAAAAATTATAGCTGAATTCCTAATAATACGTGCGTCATTGTTGACGGGTCTAGTTTTTTAATATCATTCGGTTTCTTTGCATAGACGATATTATATGTAGAAAAATAAAAACCAGTCTTTAAATTTGCACGTCCTGTTGAAATAAAAGGGGTTGGACATCTTCTGCAAAAGGTTTTTGCAAAAAATACCAGAGTTTCTATTCACAAGTATGCGACATGAGCAGTAGGGTGACAATTCAAATTAGAAATTTTTCGTAGTTTTGCACTTTGCCAGAGATGCTCAACCCTTTTTGTTTTATCAGAATGTGTCAATCTGGATAGGCGCAGGTCTTTTGTTTCCTAGAAATTTGTACATAGAGTTTAATTAAATATGATGAATTCACACGAGTTGGATTTGAATTTTGCAAACTTGATATCTAGGTTTTACTTTATAAAAATATATAGTGTACACTACATGCATCTGTGTAGCAACACTTTTTGAGTTTTGTTAGAAATTTCACAACGGTCGCCTTCCCGGTCTGACACATAGATGGTGCCACAAATTTAAAACCCTTATGGTTTTTAAATCCTAACAATCTTCAAACAATATGTATCAAAATTGTATTACATTCCGATCATTAGTTTACAAGTTACAGTTGTTTTA
The DNA here is from genome assembly GCA_963691935.1 of Nephrotoma guestfalica. Classification (NCBI taxonomy): domain Eukaryota; kingdom Metazoa; phylum Arthropoda; class Insecta; order Diptera; family Tipulidae; genus Nephrotoma; species Nephrotoma guestfalica. The sequence continues at coordinate 99,626,101 of OY829913.1, forward strand.
GTGACGTTACTTTTGTTAATTTTGAAACAATGGAAATAAAGAATTTCGTGTGTTGATCAAACACTGTTTTTGACGGGGAAAAATAACGTTCAAGCAAAGCAGTGGCTTGATAAATGTAATCCGGACTCTGCATAAGGAAAATCAACCACCATTGACTGGTATGCTGAAAAAAATCTACAAAATTGTTTTTTTAATTCATGCCATTTTTTCTAGGGCCGCAATTACTGCCAAATCGAAGAAGTACCTCTATAGCACCGATTTAAGTTACCATCTGCGCATTGCATAGCTCCATGCCAGCGCCTATAATACTGGACATGGAAGATGGGTCGGACCATGAGTTTTGCACGCCGATAGGGAGTCGTACTAGTATTCCTTTTAATCTCAGATCGTTATCTGTTGATGAAAATTTCCTTTTGCATCCTGCCCTATCGGGATTCAAACCCGGTACCTCCCGATCTAAACGGCAAAGCTTTAACTACTGTGCCATTTTGGTACAAAATTATTTTGAAAGACCGTAAAGTGAAGGTGTGTGAGATAGCTGACATTGTAAAGATATCAATGGGCTGTGTTGGTCATATATTTTGCACGAACATTGGTCCATGAAGAAAATTGCTCTTTCACCAAGACAATGCACCATGTCACAAGTCGATAGCATTAATGACAAAATTACGAATTGTACATTGAATTGCTTCTGCATTCACCGTATTCGCAGGATTTGGCCCCCAGCGATTATTACTTGTTTGCAGGTTTCAAAAAAGCTCCACGGCAATAGATTTGACTCCAATGAAGAAGTAATTTCCGAAACTGTAGCTTAGTTTGAAGACAGAGATAAATCGTTCTATCAAAAAGGCATCAAATTGTTAGACAGGCGTTGGACTGATTGTATCGCTCTATTTTCCAAAAAAGTTGTGTTTTCTTTGTTAGATCGATTTTGGAGGTCTTTTAGGTCTATAGTTACAATTATTTTTTGACTCGTTTATATTGTTCAACATAGACATTTTGATTACTAACAGACTAGTTCATTTTTTTAAAACATAGACAGACTACTGGTTTCATAACTATAGTTTCGAGATCATGATTTCGTAAATGAGACTACAATTTATTTTGTCTTCTTGTTTGGTTTTAAATAGTAATGGAGTAGGCATTGACAAAAATGTCAAGATTGACAATTAATTGACTTTTAAATTGTCAGAAATGATTTTTATATTGACTGAACAGACAAAAATGTGTTCCCGCCAACTAAATATCTCAATGATAAATAGAAAACTCAAAGGAAACTTAATTTGCTTGGTAAACTATTAGTGTCCGAAACCTCCGAAACCTTGGAGCACAAAAAATTGCTCGGGATGAGAAAAAATATCTCATTCCGAAACTATGTATCGGGTTTTCCAATAGGAATGATATGATTTTTAAGTGACGTTCCGGCCATTTGTAATATGTCATGATCTGTCATTTTTTGTTTCATTGTATTCAGTAATGTTTAGAATTTCATCATGGTGAGATATACGCAAGAACAACGTTTACAAATTATTCAGTTTTATTATCAAAATAATCGTTCTCCAATTGCAACTTTTCGTGCGCTTTTGCCATGTTATAGTCGTAATAATCGTCCAAGTGTGCCCGCCATTCGTCGAATTGTTGAAAATTTTGAGCGTACATTTTATTTACATAATGTTGAAGTTCCAAGACAAAGATTCGCTCGAAGTGATGCAAATATTGCTGCCATTCAGGCAAGTGTTGCTAAAGACCGAAATTTGTCGATTCCAAGACGTTCTAAAGAATTGGGACTGTCTCAAACCACAACCTGGCGGATTTTGAGATAGGATTTGGGTTTGCATCCGTATAAAATTGTTCTCACTCAAGAACTGAAGCCATTGGACCACCGTAAACGTCGTGAATTTGCTGATTTTACCTTGGAACAACTAGAAAACGAAAACGATTTTTTTAAGAAAATCATCTTCTCCGATGAGGTTCACTTTCATCTGAGTGGTGCGATAAATAAACAAAACTGTCGATTCTGGTGCGAAGAAAATCCACAAATTATTCATGAAAAACCATTTCATTCACCTAAATTGACAGTTTGGTGTGGTTTTTGGTCTGGTGGAATCATCGGCCCGTATTTTTTTTTCGAAATGAAGCTGGTAACACCGTTACTGTCAATGGAGATCGGTATAGATCGATGATAACCAACTTTTTATGTCCGAAATTGGAAGAAGTTGATCTTGACAACATTTGGTTCCAACAAGACGGGGCACGTAGCCCCACAGCAAGTGCAACAATTGAATTATTGCGAGAAAATTTTGGAGATTCGAATGGCCTCCAAGAAATTGTGATTTAACACCATTAGACTATTTCTTGTGGGGTTATTTGAAGTCATTGGTCTTTAGCAATAAACCAAACTCTCTTCAAGCTTTACAAGTCAATATTGAACGTGCTATTCATGACATACGATTTGATTTAGTGGAAAAAGTGCTCGAAAATTGGGTTCATCGAATTCGTTCCTGCAGAAGAAGTCGTGGAAGCCGTTTGAATGACGTTTTTTTCAGAACCTAATTGTATCGATTGTACTTCACATTAAATAAAAAACATTTCAATTTCCTTAACAATTAGTGTGTTTTTTTTACAGAAATAATACCACTCTTATTGGAAAACCCTATATAAACCTAGTTGTAAATCATGGTTAGGCGTGACACATTAAAACTAATGTCATAGATAGACTACTGGTTTCATAATTATAGTTTCGAGTTAACCATGATTTCTTTGTGATGTGTCATGATTTACCACTAGGTTTATACATAGTTTCGGAATGAGATATTGTTTCTCATCCCGAGGCATTTTTTGTGTAACGCCGAATACATCAAAATGGAGGTTCCGGACACTAATAGTTTACCAAGCAAATCTAGTTTAGATGTTTTGTTGGCGGGAACAAATTTTTTTCTGTTCTGTCAATATAAAACTCATTTCTGACAATTTAAAAGCCAACTAAATGTCAATCTTGAAGAGCTAAAAGAGAGCTTCAATCTTGAACAATCGAAAAGCTTGCGGGCTGTTATGTTTTGTGACTGTGCCAAATTTTCGTTTTATTTCGGATTTAATAAGGATTATCTAAGATTGGGAGATATGTTTTTGCCTTAGAGTTCTTCCTCTTTATCACTATTAAATTTGGAATGTGAAGAACTGGCAGATCTAGATAACGAGTTTTTTGGTTTTTGGCCCTTTTGTTACTAATTTTCGTCTAAAGATACGAGTAATATAACATAATCAGTGACCTCATAGCACTGACTTATTTTTTGATTACGGTTTTATAAGGTCTTGCATGACGGTGCAAGAACCTATTGATTCCACAATATTGCATGTAGTGTAGGCATCTTAATGCTGATTCATTTCACATATTTTGTTAAAAATGGTATGCTATATAATTACAATTCATAATGTTATAATTATGCATTTATATAAAATGCAATTTGAAAAGAATATTACAATTATATCTGTTGCTCTTTGCTAGATGATGATTTAACAATTTTTTTTCCATTATTTTTAAATGACATAATCGTGTATGCGGTTTCAAGATCAAGATTTTAGGTTAGTTTATCAACAGTTTTAAATACCTTTAAGCTGTACAATTTATTATACCTATTATTAATTATTAATGAATAATAATAAAAATGATCATGAATTTAATATGATTCAGATTTCATCGAGTGATATAAATTATAGTAACAAGTAAGAAGTCTCTGTAAAATACATAATATGTATACATAACGAGATTAAATGTCTGGGACAAAAATAATCGCGCTTGACAAAAGCAAAAAAAGTGATGATCATTTTATCAAAAATAGACACAATTACAAATGTCCACCTCCTACAGAGGTCATAACATTAATTTGTGTTAATTCCACCAAAAAATATATAAAGCGATAGATATACATAAAAAAACACGCTGATTTCACACAAAATTTTTTGTATTTCCATATACCCAAACCAGCTAAAAATACCAAAAAGCAAAACAACAAAAATTAAAAGACTAAATACCATACACACACCACACATACGCAGGCATCTGCTATGAATCAAATAATATACGTTTCTTTTCGAAAGAGAAGGAACAAATTTATGTATACATGTACAAAATATAAGAAAACCAGCCATCATCTTATTTATAATCTTTAAGTGAATACGTACCCAGCAACAAAAACAAAATGTTTAAAATTCTATGAAATTCTTTTCATCAATTGTAACAATAATCAGGCAACAACCAATATTCGTTAAACAGAAGCAGCAACACACAAAAAATATAATAATATTTTATTCAATTAAATTCTATATACTCGTACATATATTAACCGGGAGCCCGAGCGAGCGAGGGCAATAGCCTCTTTCCTCCAATAATAATAATAATCATAATAATATTAATGAAAATCATACAACAAATGAAACACACAAAACGAATAAATTAAATTCTATTTAAGACCATCATCATCGCGATCACGATCATTTTCAGAGACAATTTTTTGTATTGTACGACGAGTATGCCTGCCTAACAATATAAAATCATAAAAGATCATCATCAACGAAAAAAAAAAAAAAATGTTACATAAAAACGAACAAAAATTATCCGTCAATAAAAACCAAGTAAAGTACACATATGATCGCCGCGCATATAATATACCACCAATAATTTTTTTTTTTTATTCTTTTTTTCCATGTTACACTAAATACAGTTATATTTGTATATGAATCGCGTAATATCAATGATCATTGATGAAATGTGTGTTAAAATAAAATAAAAAGCCGAAGAATACACAAAAACAAAAAAATCTACTGTAATATGTCTTATGTTGGTGCTCTTAATGTTTTCTTTTTTTCATCAAGAATAAAGAAAGAATGAAGACGAAAGCGAATATTTATAATTTAAACCAGTGGTTCGAAGTCGATGTACCGCGGAACGCTACACCATCATATATATCGATCCTTCTCCAGAATAATTGGTTTTTTTATAATTACTAGCACTATTACAAGTTAGTGCTAATGAAACTTGTCCTTCAAAATTGTTATTAGTCGTGCAGTCATTGGCTTGTAAAAATTTATGGTTTGTTTAAGGATTGTCCTTAGTGCAGTTATCACGGCTAATTTGGGAGCATCGCAAATTTCCAGTAAAAAAAATTGGTTGCAAAGCTTTATGATCATTTTTTTCTAAGAATATAATTACCTTTGCACCAAGCCGCAAAATTCACGAAAACTGCGGTAAAATCGAAAATTTCGGTTAAAGAATTCGTCTTAAAATGACTCAGAGAAATACTCTGATCGATCACCTCCAGGAAAATTAGGCCAGTTTTAATTGTTTTTAACACCTTGTCTAATGACGTTTAGCTTTAGGACTAATTTAGGACAATTTTCAAAACAATTTATAATCAGCTTACGGAAAAATTTCGACATATCCGAGCTCTAATGAAATCAGTATCCACAAACAACTATAGAGTAGCGGCACTAAACAATAATGTTTGGAAGATAAACACAAGAGATTCTGATGCATACAAAGCTTTAGTCAGAAAGCTCACTGAAGAAGGTAAAGAGTGGTATACGTATGAAGTCAAAAATAACAGATAAATTAAAGTTATGGCCAGTGGTCTTCATCCCACCTGCAAGAAGGATGATATAATAGCAGAGCAACAATAACTGCAAATTGAAGATGCAGTAAACATCCTTAAACGAGAGAAATTTGAAAATAGTCAAGGAACCAAGATCATTAAAAGAAGACTCTCATCAAAGTAATTCTCAATGTGAGAGTTAAAATAGAACCACTGAAAAAGAAATGCCAATGTGCGTAAAATGTGCTGGCAGACACAACGCGAAAGTTACCTGAAACGAACCTGCAAGGTGTATACACTGTAAATGACAACACCCAGCCAACTACGAAGAATGTAGCGAAGTAGCGATACAACTGCAACAATTAAGAAATAAAACACGTCAATCGACTCAAAATGCTAACTTTATAAGAAAAAGCATTCCAGCTACAACTAGAGTGCCGGCAAAATCAGACCCCATAGGGCCAAAGAGGAGATCTTTCTCACAGATAACGCAGCAGTTAACTAATACTACTGAAGAAAACCCTTTGGAAAGGATATTCCGAAGTATAGAAACGATAAATGCACGCGTCTCAAAATAAGAATGTAGTCTAGATGCCATATAAAAGCGGTTGGGTAGACAAGAAGCTACGAATGAGCTTAGTTGTTATTGGGAACGCGAATGGATTACCACAGCATGTTCCAGAGCTAGAAATTTTCCTAAACCTTGTATCATGAACTCATTTAACAGAAACTTCATTTATTAAAATACGTGACTATGCATGTTACCATGCTATTCATCCAGGAGGAAATGCTAGAGGTGTAATTAAATAAAAAATTATGCTAGTTAAAACCATAAAAGTCGAATCATCCAATAATAAGGATTTCAGTATTTCCTCTATTTACTGTCCACGCCATCTATTAAAAAATAAAACTACAGTTGACTTTAAATCACTAGGACCAAATTTTATCATATAGGCAGTGATTTTAATGTAAAGAATACCTATTGGGAATCTAGACTTACAACCTCTAAAGGAAAAGAGTTGTGAATTTCTTGACTTCTTTGTAACAAAAGGAGTTTTACAGGACTATACGTGCATTCAAAATAGTGAATGACTATTATCTGACCACACATCTGTGATCATGACTCTGAGTACAATGCTAATAAGAAAATGTAATCCATCTAAATTAACAAACAATAAAACCAATTGGAGTTTATTCAAGAAATTAGTGGAAGCGCGAACAAACCTCGGCGAATTAATTAGAACGAAGGTGATCCTCAATTTTCTGTGCAACAAATTAAAACAACTAATAAAGGAAATAAAGAACGAAAGCATAAATAAGCGACTTCGAGGTCTTTCTGAACAAAAGGTTGACGATTACGCGCTTTGGGCTAATCTTGGGCTAAAAGTGACAAGCAGAAAGTCTCTCTACTTGCCGATCTTAACATAAGACATGTGTAACCTTATTGGAACTTGACACTGAAATCAATAATAACTTAAGTATCAGAAAAGCTCCAGGATATGACTTAACTACCGGGAAAATTGTGAAAGCCATTCCCAAGAATGGTTTGCGTAAATTAGTTCAAATATGTTCCACGTCAATGGAAGGTGACTGAAGTAATTATGATACTTAAACCAGGTAAACCAGCAAACGATAAAATTCATATAGACTGATATCACTACTTCTGGTCATATCAAAAATATTTGAAAAACTGTTTCTGAAGAGACTCAAACTTATAATAGAAGAGAGATGCTTAATTCCACCACACCAATTTGGTTTTAGAGAAAATCACTCTACAGTTGAACAAGTTCACAGAATAACGGATGTCATTGAGGATGTACTGAAGAATAATATGATTTGTTCCAGTATTTTCTTGAATGTAGCTCAAGCTTTCTACAAAGATGGCACCAACGGTTTAAATTTAAATCGAGACCTACCTAAGCAATTTTATCAAATTCTTAAATTCTACATAACAGATCGACATTTTAGAGTCAAATTTGAAAATGAGTATTCTGAACTAAACTGAATATCAGCAGGTATATACTACTTTATACGAGAGACTTACCGAATAATCAAAATACTACAGTAGCAACATTTGCAGACGATACAGCTATCCTAGCAGTTGGTAAAGATATTTCGGAAGCAACAAACAAACTTCAAAATGCAGTTAACACTGCGTGAGCAATTGGACTAAAAAATGGTGCATCTTATTAAATGAAGCCAAATCAGTGCACGTCAACTTTACAAATCAAAATGTAAACTGTATTCCCGTGGTTCTCAACTCAAACCGAATTCCACATGCAAATACAGCTAAATACCTTAGCATAATCCTCGATGCGAGGCTCAGATGGAAAGAGAACATCAAGAAGAAAAAAGTAGAGGTAAACATCAAATATAGCAAATGTACTGGCTCATGGGTAGAAATTCTAAGCTCTCAATACTCAACAAATTGTTTCTATACAGGCAAATGCTAAAACCAGTATGAACATATGGTATCCAACTTTGGGGTTGTTTGGTATGCAACTTTGGGGTTGTTGGTATCCAACTTTGGGATTTGACTCGGTGCAATAGCTCGAATTTATTTTGCCCAGATTTGGAAATTGTTTTAGTCGTCTGTGAACTCAAAAACTCAAAAATACTAACTCGTGCGGAATTGATGGAATTTCAAATGTTGTACTTAAAAATGTGATTTTTAGTATTGCACCTGTCTTTTCAAGAAGGGTTCATGTGCTGACCCAAACAATTATCGTCCTGTGTTGGGGCCTCTATTTTTTGTTTTATTGTAGTTCCATTTTTGATCTTGATTTGTGTGGCAGAGGCGACAACTTTGCCGATGATGTTGCGTTCCAGTATTCTAATATGGATTCGTTCGAGACCTAAAATTACTAATTAATGGTTCCACGCTGCTTTCATGGTTCTTAGCGGTAAGTCTTCAATCTAAGTAGTCCTGTCACTAATTCGCTTTTATGAAATGTTATCAATTTCGGATTTTTTTCGGTATTTGCTGGAAATTTGCAACCAGGCGGTTTATTGTTGGTCTAGGTGGTACAGAACGCGCACTAAAATACCGGATAACCGTTGGTTCTCAGAACAAAATTCAATTATTTTAATTCGTTGTTTATTGTTTCATTATAAATTTCCCAAGTCTTGAGGAGTTATTAAACATTTACATTAGAACGGTCTTTTTGTACCACCCTGTATGTTGGGTTTCGGAAATAGCTCGAACGATTTTTTTGAAAATTGCTTAAAATGGGGTTTTGCGTTGGGTCCTGCAATAAGGCCCGGGTTCTTTTTTATAATTGTTTTTATTAGCTCGATAAAAACGATTTAGATTCATCCCCCTTGCTGTGGAGGATTTTCTCGATTCTAGGTACGAATCGATTGCGATGTTCCCTGATTTCGAAAAAATTCGTTTAGAATGTTATCCGGTGGGGCTATGGTCCAGTTTTTTAATTTTGTTTGACTCGTATGATTTTGATAAAAATTGTTGAGGTAGGGTTTTTCGAGTGTCTGGAGTTGATTGCGATGGGTGCTTATTTTTTCGGCTTGCACGATTTTTCTAGTAGTTGTTGGAGACGCGACTATGTACTCAGAAACAGATTTAGTACCAGAAGCGATTGTGATGGGTCCTGATTTTGTGAAAATTTATTTAGTGCTTGGACGATTTTGATAAAAATTAATGGAGCAGGTTTTTCGAATGCAAGGAAACGATTACAACGATTTCTGATATCTGGATAATTTATTTAGGATCCCCCGGATAGTCCGTCATATTGCACTGCACCATGTAGCGTGATATTCCACCATGTTGCATGTTGTTGGACCACTTTGCGCCATTTTGTGTAATGTCGCACGTTGTGTGATGTTGCTTGATGTTGCATCTTGTTGAGGGTTATGATGTAATGTTCCACTATGTTGCGTCATGTTGGCTTGGGGCTTCTTTTAATATTTTATTTGGCTTGAACGATTTTGATAAAATTTGAGGATGGTTTTCGAATGCAGGGAACGATTACAAGGAGTAATCCCAACCCATGTTGTGGGATGTTGCATCATGTTACGTCATACTGCGCCACGTTGCGTGGTGTTGCATCATGTTGCTTAGTGTTGCATCATGTGGGATATTACTAGATATTGTACCATGTTGCGTCATGTGTGCCTTGTTGTACCATGTTGTGTGATGTTGCATCGTGTTGCAAACAACAACTTGTGTTTTTCTTTAATTAGATATGTGGCGTTATGTTTCATCATATTTGGAATGTTGCATCATGTTATGCTGGTTGCGTTACGGTGTGATTATGTGGTTGCGCTAATCTATCAAACTAATAACATACATTTTCAATGATGTAATGAAATCTGGGTATTTCCCTGAAACTTGGAAAATTTCACAGAGCATAATGATACATAAACCAGGTAAAGATGCAACAAAAGTAGATTAGTGTCGTCCAATCAGTTTACTGCCAACTCTGTCAAAGCTATTTGAAAAAATGCTTCTTAAAAAGCTTAAACCAATTCTGCTAGAGCAAAGTATTATACCGGATCATCAGTTTAGATTTAGAGAAAATCATGGAACCATAGAACAAGTGCATAGGATTGTTTCAGAAATCAGAAACACCCATGCTTTCGATAAAATATGGCATGAAAGCCTTGTACATAAATTTAAGACCCAGCTACCACCAAATTATCATGCAATCATTAAAAATTACCTGCTAAAACGGAAATTCTTGGTGAAATATAATAGTGCATCTTCTAATTTAAATGAAATACGCGGAGGTGTTCCACAAGGCAGTGTACTGGTCCAGCGTTTATCTAATTTACACAGAGCACCTTCCTACTTCAAATTATATAACAGTTTCAACATTTGCAGCTGATACAGTATTATTAGCGACACATGAAAACCCTCAGATAGCATCAAGAGTCCTGAAAGAATACTTAGAAGAAATCGCTACCTAGGTCTACATCTAGATAGAAGATTGACATGGAAGAAGCATATCGAAACAAAGCGATAACAAATCAATATCAAAAATGATCAAATAAATTGGTTAATCGGCAAACGTTCTAAATTAACTCTAGACTGTAAAGTCTTGTTGTATAAAATGGTACTAAAAGCAATCTGGGCTTACCGAATACAATTGTGGGGCCATCCTGTGCCTCAAATATAATAAAATTGCAACGTGTGCACTCAAAAAAACTACGAAGAATGGTAAACGCACCTTGGTACATCGAAACAATAGACGAGCAGTTCAATACGATACAGCAGTACAGCAGAAATTACCAAACTAAGTTAGAACAACACCCCAAACACATTAGCTCGGGAAATATGATAGAGGCCTAGATATCAGCGCCTTTAAAGAAAATATCCCTTAGATCTAGTTAACTAATTCATATAAACAACAAATCAAATAGTGCATATTGATATTAAGAATTAACATAGGTTAAGATTTCAAATTTGTTCTCGTTTAATTAGCTTGTAAGATTTGAAAACAATTTGTGAGTTTCCCAAGATAGGAAAGATTCAAGAATAAAGCCAAAGCACAAACATAAAACAAGATCACTGCCAAGTTTATGCTTGTTTATAAGCCAGGTTGATTTATCTAATCTCTAATATTTATTCCAATATCTAATCTCTCGGTATAGTTAAGTTTGTGTAGCCACTCGATCAATAATGACACAAAACTTGACTTTGGCCGAGGGACGCTCGGTGCTCCAGGGAATTTTATTTGTCGCACAAACCTATCTTAGTTAATTTTATTTCAGTTGGTAGGTATCACACAGTTAATCACCATACAGTGTCATATATTAGCTAAAAATTGATTAATTTGCCCATTAGTAAATCACGCATTTATCTATTAACGTAAAATGATAATCATTATTAACTCATTGTTATGGTGATCGGTTTGGCTGAATAAAAAAATTCATGTCTAATTTTGAAGGAAAAACGAATTATTGTTTAAAAGTCATTTAATCACAAATTATAATTTACTGTGTAGTTTTCATGAGTTACCTCTTCTTCGTAATAACATATATTAGTAATGAACAGCAACAGTTTATAAAAACAACCACGTGCTTGCAGCTTACAAAATGAAATTAGACATGGGTGAGTGAATCTCGGCACACACAAGATAGAATTTTTTTTTTTTACTTTTTTTTTATTGTTTATTCAAAAACACACTGAAAGAATCAGTGGAAAATCACAAAGTAAATATTTCCTTTTTTAATCTTCTTCATCGTCATCTTAAAAATAAAATTATAGTATGTATGTAGTTATAACTAGTTAGGTATTTGTTTTGTCATGTGTAATTATCATTGTCATATATACGTACAAATTCACTGTCTTTGAAATAAAATAATTTTTACTTTGAATTAGTTCCTATTATCATTGTGTGAATGATTAGCGTGCAATCCATTATCATTCTTAATAATCATAATTCTTGTTTAGAATAATATTAGAATATATTAATTCAATGTCTTTCGCGTTCTTTTTTTTTGCTAAGATATATCATGTCGACGTTTTCTTATAATACTCGTATGTGACACAAAAATAGACGATATTATAGTAGCGCGCTTTTGATTCTTTTTGTTGCCATTACAATACTTAAGAAGAAAAGGTCATCTTTAAAAACGTTATATATATATTAAGACGACAATAAGAATAAAACACATATAGTAAATAAATAAAAGATTGATGTCGAGGTTCAATGAGCATGGTGTTATTATAAAGCATAAAGCATTTTGAGCAGAAAAGAAATGAATTCGTTTTGTTTAGTTCTATTGTTAAATTCCCTTACATATAGGAAATGTTAATTATTCGATCGTTCATCGATCGTTCACATATTTACTTATTTATCGGTTAACAACAACTCATAGTTACGCGATCACAATGTACGTGCAGTATACTAATTTGGTTTTAATCTGAACGTCTAACCTCATCTCATTTTATAGTTTTTCCTTTTAGTTTATTATTTGATCTCATTTTCAAAAATAACTCTGCAATTCCTATATAAACAACTTGAAATAATTTCATAATAATAAAAATTTATTTCAAACTAGAAAAAAAACTAATGCGTTTTCATAAATCACAATAAAAAAAAAGAACTAAAACACGAATACGTCTTTATCATGATGATGATGATCATCATCATTATGATCATCGGTATTGATGATCATCTGCTATTTAGTATAATAATATATGCGATCGGTTCAAGTATAGAGCGATATATTTAATAAATAAATTGTACAGAACTCTTTTATTTTCTTGTTTTTTTTCCACATAGCACAGTCCACGGGAACGATCGTTTTGATCGTTGTTATTATTGAACAAAACCAATTGCGCATCTATTTTATTTGTGTTGTTGTTGTTCATGTAAAGTATTTCTATTCATCAAGAAAAACTTGCACCGTCATCTATTGCAGTTTTTCTTTTTTATACGACGAACTATTTTTTTTTTGTTCACATACGAGTATTTACTTAAATATTAGTGTGTGGATTTGTTACAGTTGTGAAGTGTGTAGTATGCTCATTTATATTTTAAAGAATTTGTTTTTTTATGAAAGTGGCGCACTAGTCTTAGGCATAACTAAATTTGTTAAGGTTTTTAACGTCACACTCGCTCCTGCACTCAATACCAATCAAATTTCGTGAAATGCTTTGTGCCCCACCCACTAGTCCCACACTCGGGTTGAAATATTTTTAACTTTGTTGTTGTTTTAATACATTCTGTGCGATCCTGTGGTATTTGTGCCACACTCGCTCCTGGGGGTATGTACCCAGGCTAAACCGCCATTTTCCTCCCGTATAGGGTTGTTTGTTTAGATTGAAATGCGAACTTATTATTTTATTACAGCTTATGTTAGTATGTAAGTCAAGAAGTGTGTGAAGTTCTCCCAATCAATACTAATTTATATACCATCCCAGTATTGTGAAAAACATTTTTTTTTAATTTAAAGTACACAGGTGCGCATCTAAATTTCCGGGGTTTTAAAAAAAATTAAAAATGGAAAATTTCAATAGAAATATAAAAATTGGTTTATTCAAAGTATTGAGTGCTCTAAACCTGCACCGACCAAATTAACCCGCCTCAATGAAACCTGTACCATAATTTGTTACACATTTATTACAATTTATTACAACAAATCCCGATTTTATTACAGATACCGTTTTCGAGAAATGAGTGGTCGGTTTAGTTTACAATTAAATCTTCTCCGCCAAAATTGTAACTTTTGATGTAGCTCATAGCTGGAATTGATTACAAATTAATTACAATACATTGAATAAGTTAGTTTAATACCACCCCTATAACTTGCCTACGGGTAAATTTCACCCCAAAACGATTATTTATTTCAAAAACGTTGATTTAATTAACTTTAATATTTTTTTTTTAAATCAGACTGCCACCAGATTTGTCAACCTTATCTAAGGTGTATAATAAATTATTTTTGTGTCAGGTTACGCGGAATTGGCTCCAAACGGAAAAGTCTTCAAATAGGAAATTTAAAGGTCGATTTTATACAACATGTCAACGTTATTTAACGACCATGGAGTAACATTACACTCAATATCTGGTGGCGATCTGGTGTAATAAATTATTAAATGTGGTAAAATCGACCTTTAAACTTTAAATAGGTAGTATTTACCATTTGAGGTCAATTCCGTCTAACCTAACTCAAACATAATTTATTGCGCACCTGGACAAGGTTGACCTGCCCTTCACAAAGTCCACCAAGCAACATTTAACTCATTATCTGGTGGAGGTCTGGTTTAATAAATTATTAAAGGTGGCATAAATTCGACCTTTAAATAACAAATTTGAAAACTTTACCATTTGAATTAAATTACTCCCTCAAACATAATTTATTGCACATGTTGATAAGGTTCACCTGCCCTTCATAAAGTCCACAAAGTAACATTTGACCCAATATCTAGTAGCGGTCTTGTTAATAAATGATTAAAGTTGGTAAAATCGAACTTTAAATAACAAATTTGACGCCTTTACCGGGTGGAGCCAATACTGTGTAATCTGACACAAAAATAATTTATTACACATCTGGATAAGGTTGACATTTTTACCAAAATCTGGTGGCAGCCTGGAGGCCCGTGGGCAAGTTATAGGGGTGGTATTGAACTAACTTATTCGATGTAATTAATTTGTAATAAATTCTGGTCCAAGGACCATCCCGATATCATAGCTACATCAAAAGTTACAATTTTGGCGGAGAAGGTTTAATTGTAAGCTAAACCGACCACTCATTCCCCGAAAACGGTAACTGTAACAAAATCGGGATTTGTTGTAATAAATTGTAATAAATGTGTAACAAATTATGGTACAGGTTTCATTGAGGCGGGCTAATTTGGTCGGTGCAGGTTTAGAGCACTAAAATATTGTTCTTCGCTATGTACACATCTCTCTAGCAATACATGAATCCCACGACGATATTATGACGCGTCGTTGGATCGAAACCATTCATCCAAGCAATTTTGCACTTTTGCGAAATTGTCCAAGTGTAGCCCTGCCAAGCCATGCGCCATCGACCGGAACAAGTCAACGTCCGAGGGGGCCAGGTCTGGCGAATAAGGTGAATGCGGTAGCAGATCACATCTCAGCATTTTGATGGTGTCTTGCTGCAATGTCACTCGTTCGTGTCTCGTGTCTCATTCTGGGCGTTTTTCGAGCAATGCATGGTTAAGATTGATTGGTTCTTGTCGGTAGCGTTGCCCATTAACAGTTTCGCTTTGTTTCAGCAGCTCATAGTACACGATTCCTTTCTGGTCCCACCAAACGCAGAGCATTGTCTTCTTTCCGAAGCGATTTGGCCGTGCCGCCAATGCTGATGCTTCGCTACGGCCTTTTGCGTTTGGAATTCTTACAAAAGATCCACTTCTCATCTCCCGTAACAATGGGAGGAAGATGCAGGAAGTTCTTTCTTTTATGCCGCGAAAACAAAATTTTGCAAGTGAATTTTCGATTTTCCATCTGGATTTTCAATCTCCTTTTGGATTTTTCCTATAGTATGTAAACGTTTGAAAATACCTTGGCGAGTCGTGTTTAATGCATCCGCAAGTTGATCTTGAGTTTGCGTATCATCTTTATCCAATAACGGTTGCAGCTCGGTGTCTTAAAATGTTTTTGGCCTTCCGAAGCGCTTCTTGTCCTCAATGTCGAAATCGCGACTTCTGAAGCGTCAAAACCAATCTTCACAGGTAGTTTTCGATGGTACATGGCAGCCGCAGGCCTCCTCAAGCCAATGACGTGCTTCAGCTGTATTTTTTGGCAAGTTGAAGCAGAAAAGCAAAGCTTCCCGCAAATGTTGTTTGTTTGTCATAAAACTCGACATTTTCGTTCTTAGAAAAAATATTTTTGCGTTGCGATATGTGCGGGTTATCGTTAACAACTGTCCACGCTATGAACAAAACACAACTTCTGACGCACCTGATAACTAGTCATTTTTAACCAGCAGCGTTTGAGTCTAACAATTTAATAATGTAGCACTAGTATCCTTTACATTAAATGTTGCCTTGGTTAATTTTGCATTATGCGGACTATTCAGGCAACTCAAAAGGTTTTAATCTTTTGATTCTTCTTATAAAACCCTCTTGATGAAGTAGTCTGGCAGCTTTGATGTTAGGATCTTCTTCTGTTGTTTTTGAGCACATTTCTTTATTTCGCTTGCGACTGGGTCCATTCTGAGAGCTCTATGAAGGTCACTATTACGGGTGTCCCAAGGACCGGTTACGGACTACTTTATTTTGAAATCTTTGAACTATCTGTTGGTTGCTGGTTTTGGTGCATCCCCACAGTTGAATACCATGTATTCAAATAGACTTGAGCATTTGTTTATAGAGCATAAGTTTATTATGAGTGGATAACTGAGCAGCTCTTCTGCTTTCTTTTTGACGTGTACTTGTTACTTTACTTGTATCAAGGTTCATACCACGGTATTTTGCTTGGTTTCCATATTGTACAGAAGCAGTTCATCGATTCATTTACTTTAATTGTCCACTTGGCCACACAATCTTGGATATTATTCATGGCTATTTATAGTTTGAATGTGGTTTCACCGATTGTATTACCAACAGCTAGAATTGCAGTTTCATCTGCAGATGTCGCGGTAGTTGTATTATTTAATTAAAAGGAATAGCCCTAGGATAATCCCCTGCGGGACTCCCACTTTAACTTCTTTTATGCTGGAGCAAACTTCCTGTTTAAGTATCTTCTTTTCAGGTATGACTTTAGAATTTTGCAGTACTCAAATGGTAGAGTTTTTTCTAATTTAAATATTAAATCATTTAGCCAGACTTTGTCAAATGTCTGCACTATGTCCAGAAATATGGCTGCACAAATTTTTTTTCCTCTACGAATTTTTCTATTAGATCTGTTATTCTATGGACTTGATCGATTATGGAGTGTTTCTCTCTAAATCCAAATTAATGGGAAGGAACAACTCCTCATTTTAAAATTTCAGGTTTAATTCGTTTTCATAATACTCGCTCAAACAGTTTTAAAACAATTGAAAAAAGTGATATTGGCCTATACGATGTTATTTCACTTAACTTCACCAGACTTCACCAGAATCTGAAGGAAGTATTAATTATGTTTCTGATATTTTCTTTATAGCTTTATTAGGTATGGTAGTTGTCTAATAATCTCTCCAGTTAGTTTAGGTAAGACACGGTTCTTTATTCCTTGTTTTACTTCTTTAGCATTAGTTAATGGCATTTCTTGCCTCCAGATAGTTGTATGGTTTTCAATCAGTATATCCTGTTGCTTGAGTGTTACATTGGACTGAAAGACACGCTCAATCGAGGTGATCAGCGACACTTTCTGCTTTTTCTTCTTTGGTTTTCCATTATTTGTTGTGATTGGTTGTATGTGCGTAACTGGTCTTTTCAAATACTTGGTTGCTTTCCACAGTGAATAATCAGAATCTGTGTCATAGGTGAGTGATTCTAGGTATGAATTTAATGACTGCTTGCTGTATATGTTTGAGGAGCTTTTTCACCTCTTGTTCTAATGTTTCTTGTGAAGAAAGCCGTGGGTTTAAAATGATGCTATTGTTTAGTTCGTTTCTTAATTTTTTCTAATCGGTATATTTATTTTTTAACATTAATTTTGTAATTATTGTATCACTTATTGTCATTAAAATAGACGAGTTTTCAGATGTGGAGTCAAATTCACCCTGCACTTGTATATAATCGGGATCTTGTTATAAAGAAATCAAGTAGGTCTGGTATTTTATTTTGATCGCTCGGCCAATAAGTTGGTTTTCCTGAAGAATGCCAGTTACAGTTGTCTCTTTCTCTTTTATTGTTGTTAGTCTTGATGTCCAGTCTGTGAGTTTAGCGTTGAAGTCACTTCCGAGTATGAACTTTTTACCTAACTGCTTGAAGACGTAAATATAAGCATTATTTTTGATGTTATATCTAGGTGGGCATATATTGCGGCTACCACTAATTTATGGTTGCGGATATTAATGCTCACGCTAATTGATTGTATTTCGTCACTTTCAAGTTTTTTTTGCAGGTCGTATTTAATGTCTTTTTTTTATAATCGGCACTGCCTCCTCGTGCATTCTTATTAGGATGTACTGCTGAGTGAACTTCGTACAGCCACGTATTTTTACATGACTTTGAATAGTAAGGTGTGTTTCAGATAATAAGCATGTGTCGTTGCAATATACCATTCCAGTTTCATGCAAGAATTTTTAGATTATTTGCCATTTTTAATTAGCAAAGAGAGATTAACTCTGCTGTTGTTCGACTTTTTTCGAGAGAAGTGAGCCTTTGCAAGATTGATATGAGGGCTCTTTCTTGCTTTTCCTCTTGTGAACCAAGTCTATCGAGAATATCGTGAAGTATTTTATTAGTCTGGTTATTATTTGAATGATTAACTGTAACAACTATGTAGTCTTCTCGAACTTCGAATAGTAAGTTCATCAGCATATGTGACATTTGAATTTGTTCTTGATATCATGTTTGAGGTCACACCAACCTCAAACTTGTGGGTATTCTTGTTGAGGCTGTGTTGATTTCTGACCTGCTATTTATTGAAGTTTCTCTTGTTTTGTTACGTAGTTTTTGCTGCTCTTTTATAACAATGCAACCTCTGTAGTTTGCTAAATGTGCGTCTCCACAGTTGACACATTGTAGTGGAGTGTTGTTTTGTTTCATATATTCAGCCCTACGATGTTTTCCTACACATTTTACGCATCTTGGCATTTTATTGCAAAAGTTTTGCATCTGCTTCTATTTGTACTTTCATGTGAAGTATTTCGCTGATTGCGTAAATATTTTTAAGGTCTTGTGTTCTTTCGAATGATAAAATATATAATTTAGGAAGTGTTTTGTCACCTCTTTTTAGCAGCTGCATAACTTCGTTAATTTTGTATTAAATTTTATTTCTTCTGGTTTGCATGATGCTTGTAGTTTCTTAACAATGACTTTGGTTTGCCTTGTTTGGTTATTTTCGTAGGAGCACCAACTTGTCTTTTCTTCATTAAGAACTCCCGTTAATTTATAGCTTTAGCTGTCATCGTCTGGGACATTTATTTTGATCTCACCACTATTTAATGCCGTTGCTTGAAATTTCATCCGATTATTATCCATACTGTTTCTGATGTTTCGATAATTATTGCAGTTAGGTTTTTCTTCGTCTCTTACCTCTTCGGCTATAAACAAAATTTTAAAGTGGGGGTATTTTGCACCAATAATTTCAAGTGTGGCTCTTGTTGTATACTCACTAAAGCCGACTGCATGAGTGCGAGCGAAAATTTATAATTTTTGATCCGCACGCTAAACCAATAAAAACGCTTGAAAATATTTTTCCATCATTTTTTTCCATATAAAAATTCCCCTGCGAAAATATTTTTATCTTTGCGCTACGACGATATTGACTGCGTCCATTATGTCCGGCTTTATTAAGAAAATTCAACGGATCGTCCATAATAATCTGTATGTACTAATGTAGGTTTTCTAATAATATCAGCATGTTTGGGTTTTTATCACATTGATTTCTACATACGGAATTGAATTTAATTGCTACGACGATAAAATCCGGTTAAAATTATCTGGACCAACGATTTACCAAGGCGCTGTTGTGCATCGTTTGTAAAACATATTTGCTGTTATCATAATGGAATCCCGAAACTCTTGATGGAAGCGATCAAAATTAACATACCAGTAGGTTTCATGATTACTGGGAGGGGGAGGGTGTGGGTGTTTGGTTCTACGAGCCGATTTAGTTTCTGCAGTTGGAATAATACATGGACCTCAATTGTAGGGCAGAATAAGCAAAAAAAAATCGATGTTAATAAAACACAATGGCAACAATTTCAATCGAATGAAGGAAACGTCAATAATGTAGACGAATTTTATTAAGCAAAAACTATTAGTTAATAAATCCAGACTGTGAGTGCGGGTAAAATCTCACAGTCGTGCAGCAGCCTTAACACAAACGAATCAAAATTTTAGTGTCAGTATTTTTTTTTACGCGATTAATGAAAATGAACTTTGGTAGAATATAAATGATTACGATCTGTGATTAAAAGGAACACAACTACGACCCCCTATCGGGACCGACCCATCTTCCATGGCCAGTACTATAAGCTGACATGGAGCTATGCAATGCGCAGATGGTAACTTAAATTGGACCTATAGCCGTACGTCGTCGATTTGGCAGTAATTGCATAAAGCAAGACGGGAAATGAACCGCGAAAGAGCAGGAAGCGCTTCGGCTCCAGAAAAGAAGGCATGGAATAAAAAAAATTGAACAATTAGATGGAGGTAACAGAATATTTTGTTTGCATTTTGTAGCTGAACTACACTGATTGTATTGCTCGCCTCGGTTATTTAGCAAACTTTTATTCTCAGTTAATCTGATCACTGAACTTACAAATTTTCACGAATAAATTAATATAAAAGTGCAGTTAAATGTCTGCTGATATAAATTGTTCGTCCTTAAAGATTGTGCTAAATAAATGTGAAACAGGTACAGCCTGAACCAAACCAATTATGGCACAAGTAGTGTAGTTATATTTATAAAGTTATATTTATTTGGCTCCTAGGATAATAAGACAATTATTTAATAGCTAGACAGCAACTTTATCAGACGACTAACGTAAAATAAAGAGAAATAATGGAGAAACTTAAATTTTAATATAATTTCCTAGGTTGTCGACGTTGTCTACATTGTCAACGACAAGGACGTTTCAGTAAATAAAGAATTATTTATTGATTTATTGAAAATGCTCCATCTGCAGCTGCAACTTTCCCCTATCTTTCAAGAAATTTACGGATTCTCTCTCGGAAGAAATCCTGGTTTTTGGAGGCGATCCGATTAAGAAGCCAATTTCCGATCACTGCGCGATAACTAAACCGCTGTTCAAAAAGAGACGACTGCATCGACCAGAATAAGTAGTAATCCGAAGGAGCTATGTCTGGTGAATACGGCGGGTGGAGTAGAACTTCCCAGTCATGTCCTTTTAAATAATTTTTCACAACGTTTGCAACATGCGTGGTTTTGCATTGTCTTGCCGAAAAATTAATTTGTAGTTTCTATTCACCTATTCTTTGTTTTTACTTTATAGCTCATTTCAAACGTACTAGTTGTAGTCAAAAGACATCGCCGTTGACAGTTTCACCTGATTCCAGCAGTTCATACTACACCACACTTTTCTGATCCCACCAGGTACAAAGCATAACCTTATTGCAATGAATATCTCGCTTTGGTTGCGATCAACCAGCGTCACCAGGCTTCATCCCAGATTTTTTGCGTTTGTGACTCTCATAATAAATCCATTTTTCATCTCCAGTAACCATTCGATACAAAAAATCTTTTCTTTAAAGCAGTATTTCACAAATGGTTCGAGGGCTCTTTCTCGACGTTCGAGGTCTCTTTCCTTTAATTCACGTCGAATTCCGATTATTTGTAACCATTTTGTAACAGTTGTTGCTCGATCAACATTTAATGATACAGCCAATTCTGATTATGTTTGAGATGAATCTTCAGCTATTAGCTATGTTTCTCAAATTTTTTGGGTGGTTTTTGTGGTTGGAATAAAATTCGACACTCTCAAGGAGTTAAAAATACAACTTGTTTACACTTCAACCAAATGCCACATACTGCGTTTGGCAACAGACATCAAGTATTATAGAACACGTAAGCAGTACTAGTAACGACACCTATTAGGGAATGGCGGAGTCATATTGCGTAACATTGTGCAATTCTCCTCAACCAACCTACAAAGTGATATTGTATTGAAAACCCAAAACTTAAAATCCCGATAAAATTATTTTCTAAATTTGTTTTTCCTTTATTAATTACAACTGAGTCTGTGCTCATGTAATAATTTATATTTCAAATTTTCACAAATTTTACATTTCTTAAACAATTCTGATTTGTTGGAGTGAAACCCAAAGGTTACTCCCAAAATTAATTAAACCTATTTAAAATACTAATTTTAATTCCAGGAGCCTTATTTTGGTGTTTGGCGGCATGCTTTTGTATTTCATTTTTGATGTATTCCATCTGTAAGTCCCTCTGAAGATAGATAATCCCTAGAGTTGAATACCGTAGGTCCATATCGATATGTAAAGCCTTCTGATAAGTAAAGTTAATATGCGTGGATTTCGTCTCAATATGATTAATTCTCCAGCTCTTAGTCGAGTTACAAACCGCATTGGTTATCTTCTGAAGTTTGCTCGTGGTTCAGCGACATTATTTCCAATCGCCATGGTTGCTGTGTTATCTGCAAAGCTGGCTGTGGTTTCTTCATCTGTTGTTGGAATATCCACTCCCCTGCGGGACACCGGTAGAGATTTTCGTTAGTTCGGAGTATTTATCGTCATATTTCACAGGGAAATGTCTATTGAATAAATAAGATCTTAGTATGTCATAGAATTGCCTCGGCAGATTTCTATGCTGCTTAAATTCCAGTCCACTGTGCCAGACTTTATCGAATGCTTGGGCGACGTCCAGAAATATGCTGGAACATGCCTTTTTTGTTCTGACGTTCTTTCAATAATGTTGGTGATTCTATGCACCTGTTCAATTGCGGAGTGCTTTTCTCTAAATCCAAATTGATGTGGAAGATTTAGTTGTCGGTCCTCAGGTGGTTTATTAGGTTTTGCTATCATGATTACTTCTGCTACTTTCCATTGCCACAGAGCATATTTTAACCGAAAGCTTGCATTGATTATGTGTAATAGCTTACGAAATCCTTTACATGGTAGAACCTTGATTATTTGGCAAGTAATCAAGTCATACCCTGGGGCCTTTTTACTTCTACTTTTAATTCTTTGAGAGTTACTGGGCGTATATCAAAATCATCTAGCTTGTGGATTGGCATTATGTTTTCATTTGCCGTTTGTCTTGGTAGTGGTTGAAAGGTATTCTCGAGGTACTCCGCAAACAGATCAGCCTTCTCTTTAGGACCTCTTGCTCAGGTTCCATCCTCCTTTTTAAGTGGAGGCACTTGCATTTTGGGTCTTTTGAGCCCCTTCGTCGCCTTCCACAATGAATAATCAGAATTTTTTTCATCGGTTAGGCTAACTAGATATCTGTTGATTGATACATTTTTAACTTCTTTAAGTAGAGATTTGAGACTGCTTCCTAAATTGTTAAGAGTTGTTTTGTTCTCCGGTGTTGTTATTTGCCTGGTTTTACGTGCCCGTTGTGTTTCTTTTACCAACTCTCTAATTTCCATTGGGTAGGATATGTTAAGCTTCTTCTTATTTTGTATAATGGAGGTACTTGCCAAAGCAGCATAGTGAATTGTTTCATTGAGTTTTTCTAATTCATCTTCCAACTGGTGAGAATTTCATATCGGTACCTGAAGATTGGTTTTTTCCTCCATTACTGCACGAAAGAGATCCCAGTTTGTTTTCGAATTTGTTAATCTGGGTGCACTCTCTCTCCCTTTGAATTACCATACCTTCTAAAATATCGGGAAAACTACTGAAAACAATAATCTCGAAATTTTAAAATAACTAAAATTCCATTACAACTAAATGCATTACCGATATGATTATAGATCACTGCTCCTATACGCCCCCGTGATGAAAATGAAATAGAAATAGAATGTTCCGCGTGCCGATCGAAACGCACTCATAATCCTATTTGTCAATATTAATTTTAAACAATATTTTAAAATTTTACGGAGTTTTGGGAATTTCAAATTTCCAAGATTTATTATTTCGACATCCTTATACGAGAGGAAAAGTATTATATTCGTATTCCAAACAATTTAACTCTGCATCTAGTCATCCGAACGATTTAACCAACAAATTTGTGTTGTCAAAGTAACATATTACTTTAGTGTGGATTTGTATGTTATTTAGACTAATACACCTTTGCTTACTCGCAATCGTAATTAACAAATAAGTCAAATTAAAGTGATCATTCGTTTAAGTAACTTAGTTGATGAGTGAGGATCATTCATTTAAAAACTGGAGACAGTATTTTGCTTCGATCAATTCATTATGTAGGTTCAATCTGTGCAGTAAATAAAAGCACGACGATCTTGATTGAATTAAAAATTACATTATGTGGATCTGTTGAATTACAACTCGTAACTCAAGTGATCTTAACTTTATTAAAAAAGTAATTTATTTATTTGGGTAGAGACCGCCTACAATCCCAACTCCCAAAATTCAGACCAAAAATGTAATGCTGAATTATATGTATGCCATGTACCACCAATTTGATCATCGCGTATAATGGTTATTTATGTATGTCAAAATGTCATAAAACATCTTATATTTTTCTTTGTCATAAAATTATCGTATATTAATATTCTTCTTTATATTCTTATTAACAATATTACTATTATTATTATTATTGTATTCTTATTTTTTTAAATGTGTCTCTTTAATAAATTGAAGGCCATGAAAAATATCTACTTAGTTTTATTTTTGTTGTATTTTACACCGTCGTCATCGATCGCGAACAAGAAATAATCGCGGTTACATTATTATTGTGACTCGTTTTTTTTATTTTATAAAGTCTCTTCTAATATGAACTGAAGGTTGTTAAAATTATTATTTAAGTTATGATCATCATTGATCATTTTCACCTTATAATTGTATGATATTATGTAGTTTATGATAAATGTCTGTACATCATCGAGTGTCCCGCGATTTTTGAAATGCGCGATCGTAACTCAAATTTATTATGTGATATATAAAATGTGTTACACAGAGACATCTGGCATATCGGACGAACTCTAAACACACAAAATGCGATCATCTGTTTGATTTTTAATTATTATTACTTTATTTTTTTTTATATTTTTTTTAGCAAATGCAGTTTTATATACATATATAAATATTATAAATTCTAAAATTAACAGCAACAAGAAAATGAAAATTGCATCGTACTTGAATTTGTTATTTAAGAATTACAAAAAACAAAGTTTGTAATTTATTTGATGAAAATGAATGTTAAGTGGTTTCATGTTATTGCGTTTCTTGAATTTTTTTTTCAACTCTTTGTTAATTGCTTGACATGATTTTTCAGTTCACAATAAATTTTACTAGATACACATATCTTATTATGTCTTGACCACCATATATAAATATATTCACACAAAATGCGAAAGGTAACCGATTTTTCATCTCTCTGTATACTCGTATAAGTAAGATCATATGATCATTATGAATGATAACAAGTAAAATTTTCTTGACTAGATGATGGATGAATATTTAGATTCAGCATAATATAAAATTCTACAAATTTATGTTGTCCTAATTATTTGTAATATTTTTATTACATAAATACTAACGATATGGTCCATCCAGGAAATGGAAATTTAATACAAAACCGCATGTATTGATGCACATTTTTCGACCGCGTACAGATCGCAAACGAAACCAATCGAATAAAACAGAAATTGCAATTTATATTTTAAAATGGTACCAGAAATCCTTGGCCAAATTCCAATTACACTTCATATACTGCGCACACGAGCATTAGATGTACACTCATACTTGCAGTTGCAACGTTTCTAAAATAAAAATGTATGAGTTAAGTATTCCAATGACACCGTGCGATGCACTTGGACATGTATTACCACATATAGAAGATGAAGGGACGGTGATATCTCTTCTAAAATTACGGAGAATTTGACGATTCCGAATTGTAAATTTTTCTATTTCGCCACTGTTGGTTCTTTGGAAGAATCAAATTGTTTGTAGTTAATTCTAACACATTTACTTTCAAATCTCAGTCCGGTTCAGTTGTAGCTGACCATGCTACTTCGGAATTTCAACATGTTATCATGGAATTCGAAAACGTGGGTATAACATTGTACATTTCGATTCATGTCGGAGGACAAGATCAATGAGAAGCACAACAAACCCTCAACAAAGTTGAATGAAAATAGAGATCGGTGTTGGATTGATTGGTGGGGCGCAATAATAATAATTACCAACGACCAATTACCCCTTCCCGGACCGATGTGAAGGTGACCCGGAAAGTAGCCTGAAAATATTGTATCTTTGCTAAATCTGTAATATTTTCTGACTGGCCGGAAAAATTTAGAAAAACTGAAGAAAGAAATCTTCCTTCAAAAATTTTGAAAAAAGGCCAAAACAATTTCCTTGGTGATGGTGTTTTCACTGCGATTACCTGAGGCGTCGGCCACTGTCATGAAGTAGTGTAGGCCATCGGGAATCCAAAATATTTAGGCCCACTTCTATACGAGCTGGAAAGAATGTTCGTGCCAGTCTCAGTATGTAACGATTATCAACAAAAAAAATTACCAAGAAATTTTCTTCTGTTGCTGTTTTTACAAGGCTTACCTGAGACTTCGGTCACTGTCTTAAAGCTGTGTAGACCATTTGATTTCAATAAAATGTAGGTCTTGTTTGTTGTTGTTTTTTTTAATTTAAATAAAAAATCAGAATATCTTTTTCTTAATGTGATAATTTTTAAATAAAAAAAATTATGCGAGTTGGAAAGAAATTTCGTGCCAAACCCAGTATGTAACGATTTTCAACAAAAAATTTACTAATAAATTCTCTTCTGTGGCGGTTTCTACAGCGATTGCCCGAGACTTTGGTTACTGTCATAAAATAGTGTAGGCCAAGGCGAAATCGAAAACTTAGCCCCATGTCCTTACGAGCTGGATAGAAGACTCTTTCCAGTCTCAGTATTTAACGATTTTCAACAAAAAAATTATTAAGTAATTTTATTTTGTAGCGTATTTCACAGGGGTTACCTGTAACTTCGGCCACTATCATGAAGCAGTGTAGGCCAAGGCAAACCCAAAAAATGTAGACCCATTTCTATGAGAGCTGGAAAAACTGTTCATGCCAGTCTCAGTATGTAACGATTTTCATGAAGAAGTTTACTAAGAAATTTTCTTCTGTGGCCATTTTCGCAGGGACAACCTGAGATTTCGACCACTGTTAAATAGTAGTGCACGCCATCCGAAATTCAGTAAACGTAAGCTTTATTACTATACGAGCTTGGAAGGAAGTTCGTGCCTCTCTCAGTATGTATCGATTTTCAACAAAAAATTTATTATGAAATATTTTTCTGTGGCGGTTTGCACAGCGATTACCTGAGACTTTTGCCACTGTCATGAAGTGGGGTAGGACATTTGAAATCCAAAAACTCTAGCCAATTTCTATACGAGCTGGGAAGACGGTTCGTGTCGGTCACTGTAATTGAAATAAAGTAGGCCATGGCGAATCCAAAAAACAGAGGCCTATTTCTAAACGAGCTGGAAAGAAGATCCTTTAGTACTTAACGATTTTGAACAGAAAATAATAAAATATATTTCGTCAAGGTTGCGTTGAGTTTTTTATGATTGCGAAAACATATTTCATATAACACAATTAATTGCCGCAGAACTAATCCGCCGTTAATCATTTTTCTGTGCAACCTGGTATTCGGAGGAATTTCCTGAGACTTCGATCACTGCCACGAAATTTGAATAAATATGGTCTACACTATTTCATGACGGTGGCCGAAGTCACATACTGTGTGTCATGAATCTTCTTTCCAGAAAAAAGCTAAATGTGTGAGTCTGTCACCTTTAAAAGTTTGCGTTGGGCTAATAACACTAAATTTGACCAGTTTCATCAATTTCAGTTTAAGATTCACAATTGTTGGAACAGTATTTTCACAGGTATAGCCGAAGAAGAGATCCAACTTAGAGAGTTAAAAATTCGCTATAATCTCGAACAGTTAGTTCATGTATTGGTTAAAAATATAAAACGTTTCATATGAGATTTCACTGATTCCCAAGAGTTCTTATGGTAGTGTTATCGATATCATCTGTTGGCATAGAATTTTCCTCAATGAGCTTAATAAAAATTCCGGAAAGTTTCCGACTTAACAAAGAAGAAATTTTTTCTTCAAATTTATTTTTATTTCTCTGTATAGTGTCCTTGCATTTTCCTAATAGTACTTGGCGTCTTTCTCTACAAAATATTTGTTTACGAAGATGATGGCTTCCTCATTTGACGAAAATCTCTGTCGAATGCAACTATTAGCTTAGGGGAAAAAGTCGCTTAGGGCGAGATCTGATGAGGAAGGAGAGTGGCCAAGCAGTTCAAACCGTAATTCGTGGATTTTTGCCATGGCAACGGCTGAGGTGTGAGTTGGCGCATTGTCGTGGCCGGGCAAGACTTTTTTGCAAATTTTGTCGTTTTTTCGCAATATGGTTGGTTTTTCCCTGTAATGGTTTTCCATTTTTGAAGATAATCGATTAACATAACTCCATGACTGTCCCAGAACACAGTCGCTATCACGTTCCCAGCCGAAGGAAGAGCTCTTGCATTTTTTGGAGCCGATTCACGATGTATTTTTGATGCTGGAGTGTAATGGTGTATCTAGGTTTCATGCACAGTAATTAGATGGCGCCAAATCTCTGATTTATTGCGCCTAAACCGCGCCAACAGAGTGTTGGATATGTTCATTCGAACACGTTTCTGGTCCCATGTGAGAAAACGCAGAACACAACGCGGACCACTTTCTCATGCTTAAATCTTGATTCAATATGTGACAAACACTTTCTTTGGTTGAAGTTTTTGGATGAATCGAACATTCACCGTCACCCAAACTAGTACGGCCACGTGTAAATTACTCAAACGATTGTTATACAACAACTGCGCGTTCAAAATGGCTGACATTTCGGTCAATACCTTTCAACGCATGCGCAAACACATTCCGCCACTTTTGTTGACGAGTGTTGCCATCTTCAAGTTGAGGTCGGAACCTTTTCAGGTAACCCCCATATATGGAGCCCTTTAGTCGTATTAATTACAATTTTAGGGCTTTGGTTTCCGGAAAGTAGATTGTCGACGTATATTATCATCATAGATTTTGCAGACTCCTGACAGCTAGAAACAGTGTTTAAATTCTTCGGTTCGATTGTTTCTTCAGATGATCCATTGATAGTGATTACCTATCACTTACCAATATATTTTTTTGACGTCGCCAGAAAGAATATTACCGTCCTATCGAAAATGACTCATAGTGAGGATTTCATTACTACGGAACGGTGTTCTATTATTAAAAGTCGACAAAGAGCCACAGATCGAAAATGACCAAATTTTTTATGTAGTGTGTTTCATGTCGCTGCTATTACCATCCGATTTAGGTTCAACCCTCAAGCAAGGCGCTGCACCAATTCAGCAGATACGATCGAGCTGTAGTTGTTGAAAACGATTTAGACGATAAAAGAGCTGTGGTTACACAGACAGCGATTCTGATTATCCGATTCCGATTATTTAGATTGATGATTTGGAACACCGTTGGGATTGGAAGTTACCAATAGTGTTCGATCATATTGAGTGCAGCTCCAGCTTATGTTAATGTATATGGTAAAATGCGACTTTGATTTTATGTTCGTGAGTGTTCATGGATAACTGAGGCTGACCAGATACTAAAAAATCTAATTTAGCTAATAAGCTACTTACGGTTAATGGAATTATTTAATAAATCAAAATCAGAACACGCGGAACTGATGAAACGCTTATGATGGAGAGGTTACAACTGAAGCAACTTGCAGCGATCGCTATATAAAATATGTTCATGGCACCTCCGTAATACACACCAAGAATAAACAAGGCACGATTTGTATGCGATCGCACATATAGGATTTAACCCAGTAGAACAAATTTGAAGGTACACCGTTTTTCTGCAATTTAGATAAAATAATCACATGAGAGATTCTATCAAATGAAATTTTGAATTTATTGCGAGATAAACAAATTCAACGAGATTAGTCGCAGTTGAACTGAACGACCAGCTGATATTCACCAGTTATTTAGTGTTCCACAGCCTATGGTGACGGCATATATAAATTTACAAAATTGGTAATTAAAATTAAATGTTTCATTAAGACCATCGGGAATTTTCACATACGTTTCAGCTCTTCGAGGATCGTTTAGTTACAGAAAAGTATTTCTAAATGAGTTAAACCTGCAGCTGCAGGTCATGAAGGTAGATTTATTTTAGTAAGTTTCACTTGCCAAATCGATTGAGGCGCGCGGTTTTTGACATGTGTCGTTGAAATTACAGCCCAAGCATTCTCCATTAAGCATTACGTTCTGGTCCTTAAATCACATCAAACAGAGAAAATGTTACTGGGTGGATGTAACGCCTTTTCAAAAATAGCTTGTGGACTTTTTTCACTTTAAGTGCTGCAGTTTTGCTTTTGGGTTGAAACTAAGAATCACCGATCACCGAAATTATTCATCGATCTTATGACGCAC
This sequence comes from Nephrotoma guestfalica, assembly GCA_963691935.1. Classification (NCBI taxonomy): domain Eukaryota; kingdom Metazoa; phylum Arthropoda; class Insecta; order Diptera; family Tipulidae; genus Nephrotoma; species Nephrotoma guestfalica. The sequence continues at coordinate 99,656,380 of OY829913.1, forward strand.
ACGATGGTCATGCGGATTCAATTTTTGTACGTTGTTTTTCTCATTCAAATACTTACATAAACTGAGATGACAGTAAAATATCAAACGGCTTCAAAAATATAGATGGGATATCGTTTACTAAAGTCGGAACTCTTCAAATCATTGGATCGCTCTTCAAGGACGATTTGTTTCAAGTACACAAATCTAAGGAGAACCTTATTAATATTTTTATTTTGGCCATCTTGATGCTATATTTTTATTCAGACGAGGAGAGGGCCTTAATTGTCCAAATGTTGGCGTTTCGACGTCGCACGTCAAGTTGATTTTTCATCTCATTTGGGATCATCTACTGACATCTTATCAAAGCGTATATTGTTTTGGGATCTCTGTCCCAAAATTAGAATAGGAGTGTTGTTAGTTTTATTGTTAAAACTGACAGGTCGGATTATATTGACCCTAAAGCTTTTCATTTTATCATTATCAGCTTTTTATTAGTTTCTCCTCAATTTGAGGATGAGCTTTTTAGTATGCAGCACGCTTACAGAGTCATTAAATCGTGTAAACGTGATTTACATGAACTTGGAGAAGAAGGATTGCAAGATCGCTTAAGGAGTTTCTTATGGGCATCTTCCTGGATATTGTAGATTGTTTGATATCATTTCGTTTTCTACCATTACCAGTACAACCACCAATTTTTAAAGACAACTAATTCACTCTCACTCTCCTTTAGTGAGCTTTAGTTTCTGAAAAGCATCTACCATAATAATATTTGTAAAAGAGAGTTAGAGTAGCGAGGGAGGGTGTTTTGAACACATAGTTCATGATAAGAACGACTCTATTAATTATATCAAGAAATTCCAAAAACCCTAAACAAAAGAGTTAAACTTCTTAATATGTCTAACAGGTAACCTTATAAAGTTAAACATTCATCTATCGTTTTGGAGATTGCAATAAATTCTTTCCATGACAGATCGCTGGATATTTATAAACCCAAAGTCTTAATTGAAGGAGTTCTGTTAATTAAGATCCCGTTAATTACAGGTGAAACATAATGTTGAAGTGTTTTTTGGTGAAAAAAGCGATTCTAATTTGCTTGGGTTAAATCCGACTCAGTTAAATCTGCCCCATTCTATAATTGATTGAATATTGGATAGAAAAAGGCGCACTCATAACTTTACGTGAACTTTCTAGACAATCATTACTTTTGTTTACTAAATTAAATGGAAGCCAGCAGCCTTGTGTTTTAGGTTAATAAGTCAATGATGTAAATATAAAAAGCGAAGGAGACAAGGATAACTTTGTTACACACCTGCATTCTAGTAAATCCATCTAAAAGAACCAGAATTTTTCGGCTCGATCAAAAAAATGCTATCCATCCAATATGAGCTACAGGTACACTCAGTGAATGAAGTTTACTTATTAAACATTCAAGCCAAACTGTACCAAATTATTTTAAAATACCCAAAGACACAACGCTAGATTCGATTTCGATACCTCGCTCCCAACAGTGCATCGTGTATGTTCACCGGAAGAACGGAGAAGAGCGTTCGCTTCTAAATACCAAAAGGTTGAAGTTTACAATAGATTCCGTTACTTTATGTGGGTAACTGCGGGGAAGCAGGGAAAATTTTCCAATTTAACAAAATGAAACTTTGCCTACTGATAAATATCACGGAGAAAAATTAGTGCTAGACCAAGAGCCGAAAAAACGGGGAAAGAAAATTTCAAATTTCGCGTTAAAGACGAAAGAAATAAACCCCGATTTCTAGAAAAAAACAGAAATAATTTTAGCCTAATTTTAACACTCTCCACAGGCGGCTAAACTGACGAAATTTATGCTTATCGTAGAAACATAATTTTCATACATTTCCATTCATAAAATGAGGGAAACAAACTAGCCCCTAAAAGATACTATCTTTAACAAACAAACTACAGAGATATACCGTTCAATAATATTTGTGTTGAACAACAAAATAAACCATAGACATAAAATGTTCTAAAATCGAAGAATAAGCAATTAAGATAGCATATTCCGGTCAGGCATGTTTATTGCCAGCCGAAAAGTATAGTGGCTGAATTTGTGCTGATCCAGAATTGGACCAATTCCATTGAACAACAAAGACTGTTGAATAAACGATTTTCTGTTATAAAGTGTTCTAGTGTACTAGAATTCCGCCAGTTCTGGATTAGCACAAATTCAGCCACTATATATATCGGATGGCAATGGACTTTTTCAATAAGGATTTTTTTATTAGAAGTGCAATGCTCATTAGTTTCTATAACACTTTAAGTCAGAAAATTATTCATTCAACGGTCGCTGTTGTTCAATAGAATTGGACCAGTTCTGCAGAAATTCAGCCACTATGTTTTTCGGATGGCAAACAACATACCTGATGGGAATATGCAAACAGAAGTGCCAAGTTCATTGGTTTCTGAAATATTTTATTTCAGACAAATGTTTATTCAACGGTCATTGTTGTTCAATGGAATTGGCTAATTTTGGATCATCACAAATTCAGCCACTATATTTTTCGGGTGGTAAGGAACATGCCTGATAGGAATATGATGTGTTAATTGCTTTTTCTTGTATTTTAGAACATTTTATTTTTATGGTTTATTTCGTTGTTCAACACAAATATTATTGAACACCTCTGTATTTTGTGTGCTAATATAGTATCTTTTAGGGGTTAGTTTGTTTTTCCTCAATTTATGAATGAAAATGTATGATAAGCACAAATTTCGACAGTTAAAATTAGGCTAAAATTACTTCTGGTTTTTTCTAGAATCGGGTTTTATCTTTCGGCCCCTGGACTACCACTAATTTTTTCCCCTACTTTGCACTACTTAGCACAAATTTGGCTTTATCGGTAGATAAAATTTCATTTTGAAATTCGAAAGTTTCCCTGCTGTAGCTACCCACTTCATTACTTTCGACAAAACATGTAACAAAAAATGTAACGAAAAATGAAAAATTGGGAAATTTTCGGCTTTTTCTTTTTTTGAGGTAATCGATCCTAAAATGTTGAGGGATCCTTAAATCTAGAGACGGCTTGTGCTGCCACTTTTAGGCTGAAATGCGTTGGTACGTGTAAAAGCTTCAAATTAATTGCAGGACAGAGGGTAGTATTCAATTTCTTGAGCTTATTTAAATCATAAACCAACATGGTTAATGCTAAATTGCCGCCAGATTTGACTGACTCTTGATTTTGAAATTTAACGTATATCAGTTGTCTTTTTACAGCATACAAAGAAATTGTGTCTAAATCTGTGTAACCTCGAATAGTCAAAGGGATATAAATGAATAACTGGAAAGCTTTTGAAGGCGGGGCGAGGTAATGACGGCCGAGTAATGACTGAGGGTCTAAATGGCCGGGGGCAAATGGCGGGATAAATGACGATAGTAATAGTGGAGGAGGAAAATATCGGGGAGATAATGGCTAGGAGTAATGACCAGGGGTAACGTGTTACGTTTAAAACATGTCACAAATTTAGCTGAATCACCTTAGTACTCAAAACTGCCGCTATGGCACTGGATGCAGATAATATTTTTTGTTTCGATATAATTATGTGGCTCGCTTGACCAGGCCTTAAATTCACCGTTTTAGCGTTGGTGGAATATTATTCGTTTATTATATACAATTCTTCCTTCATCCCCAGCCACGTGTCTAATAACCAAAAAATATATTAGCGCACACCAACACTAAAAATCAACATGGAAATGCGGACAACCATGGATGACAAAAAACAAATTTTAAGTTGGAATAAATGAAAATTTGTGCCCAATGAACTATGCCAAATTATTATTTACCATAACAAGGTAATGGTTACTAATAAACATTCTACTCAACTTTAACTATAATATTTATATGTTCATAGCAGGCACTTTGACTAGTAGTAGTTCTTTTTATAGAATTGGCATTTCGAACGTAAATAATTTTAACAATGTATGAATGTTTATACTTATATAGTGTTTTCACCACAAAACAACGATAATCTTTGCAACTAGTGTGCACATTACTAGTGTGCACATTCTAGAGCTCTAGAATGACAGTACAAAACTTGTTGTTTGTCATTGCGCCAGATAGTTTCGTGTAGATACTCGTACTATACTTACCAATATCGCGCTCTTTATGTACGCTGGAATCGTTGATCTATCTGTTTGTGTTATATTTGCTTATCTTGAGTATTGTGTGATAATCGTATATGCACATTTACTACTATCATATGAGATATTGGAGGGTATGTACTACTAATATATATATTATTGATTTTAAATAATAAAAACTATATACACAAAAAAAAAATCGAATCAGAATATATAATGACATATTATTAGTTCATGACCTGATTTACCATAATATCAATACACGTGTGTACATTTCTGTCTGTATTTATATATTTCTATCACTAGATTTTTATTTTACTATAAATAAATAGAAAAAAAAACTATTTTCCTTTAGCTAAATTTTTTAATTTTCTTTTTTAAATCTATTTCGTTACAGATATTACATCTTTGATCATCGTTTGTCTTCCATATGACGTGCACGTAATGAAAATGTATATCCTTGTGAATTGTGTGATGCCATTTTAGAAAACTAATTTATGGTACGTACGTATTTCATACTTCATTGATTATTAAATGCACATATGATCGTGGGATTGATCGTGCACAATGCACACTTTGATGTTACTGGCGAGAATAAAGTTCTAATTTTATGAAATTCTAATTCCTATTCAGGCCAATTTTATTGGTTTAGTTTTGTTTTCTAATCGATAATGAATGAATAATTCATTAGTTTTTATGCATATATTACAGACATCGAGTTTAAGTTGAGGTTTAGGTCTGTGTGCTGTTCTTCCGTTAGGTATCAGTATTTAAAATATGGCGAACAAGGAAATGGAACAATGTTACGGAATCGTTATTGTTCTCTAACAGTTCGAAATTGTTTCATAATTTATTTATATGTATTTGTTGTTTATTGGTGTCGTCTTTCTTATTGTTGTTATTCAACGTCGGGGTCAAGATGTTAGTTGACCCCATTCTTACGAAATCAGACGGTTATTATATTCAGTGGTGAATAAATGAATACAATTTAAATATGATCAATTCTAAACAAGCAATTGTTTATATTTCGGGTCAAAAATCTTGCGTACCTATACCGTTCAATATTAAATTTTAGTTAGAACAAAGAAACCAGGAGTAGAATAACTAAAATCAAATAGATTCTGATCTTTGTCTCTACTTTCGGAAAAACAAAATTATCTGTCTAAATACCACAGAAGCTTTATGCTTTATGCATTGACCAATTTTAATTTACAAATTATTAGAGAAAATAGGTCCTATTTTCGATTCTGTGTAAAATAGTATAAAATAACCAGCGGAAAATAAAAGGGTCGCGCTACTCGCCACAAGAGGCATCACTACCTCAGAAGAGAATTTTCGTCGTCATTTTATAATCTGCGGAAATTTTTAATTCATTTTTTTGTTTCATTTTGTATAAAATCTTAAAAAGGTTCCTTAAATTGTCAAATTGGTTGACATTCGAAGTGGAGGAACTCGGTATAGTGCATTTTAGCGAGGTATAATGCAATTTTGTTTCAAGTATTGGAATGGTATTTTAAAGCGAGGTTTAGACAATTCCTATAGACGGAACTTCGCCTTTTTTAAACAATTTTTCTTTTAAGAAATTGTTATTTCTGTATAATACTACTAATCTCAGTAGTGATTATCTAATAATTGTTTTCTTAGTTTATTTGCTTAATTGGTAGTTTATCTGCCAGCTGGACAGCTCTGTCAGTCCTTTGATTTCAGCGACTCAGGAAACCATTAATTCTAAAGGCTTTGTTTTTTAGGCGCTTCGGTCCATTGGTGCGATCCAGTAGATTCCGCAGCTTTTCGTTATCATACTGCTGAAGTCGGAGTGCATGTTTCCTTGCAAATTTTTGTATTTCATCGCTGACGTATTCCATGTTTAAGCCTCGATGGAGGTTGTCATTTCTAATGTACCTTGGAGCATTCACAATGCTGCGTAGTACTTTGTTTTGAAATGTTTGTATGATCTTAACTGTAGTTTTCCTTGCGCAGCCCCAAAGCTGAATACCATACCTCGCAATAGTTTTTAGAATTTGTTTATATAACGTCAGTTTCTTCCAATCAGCCAGTGCATTTTCCTGAATTTTAAATTCAGTTCTTACCTTTTCTTTTCAACATGCACTTTCCACCTGATCTTAGAGTCTACCGTCATGCCGAGGTACTTAACGTTATCAAAATTGGAATTTGTTGCGAATCCAGTCTTATTGGAATATGTTCCTATTTGTACAGCTTATATGCGTTGATTTCCATTCGTTTAGTGTTATTCTCCATTTTTTTGTGCAGTTATTCACTATATAATAGCATTTTGTAGTTTCCATGTTGGCTCAACAATACTATAGCATCAGTGTTCATAACAGCTGTGTCATCAGCAAACGTTCCTATTCTAGTTTCTACTATGTTTGGTAGATCATTTGTATACAGGAAATATAATACACTGCCTTGTGTAACCTCTGCCAATATTTTTTTTTAGTTTTAAGTATTCTCCTTCCTGTCCCATCCGGAACTAACGGTCATTGATGTACGACTTTAGAAATTCAACAATTGTTTTGGCAAATCTCGTTGGTGTTTAAATTCCAGACCATGGTGTCAAACCTTATGAAGCCCCGTATGCTTGGGCTAGGTCTAAGAATATTGCAGAACATACTTTCTTTATTTGCAGCGCCTCTTCAATTGTATCAGTAATCCTACGTACAACCTACATTCAATTGTATCAGTAATCCTACGTACCTGATTTATTAGGCTTTTGAATCCACTTTCCACTGCATCGGAACATAACTTACTCGAAAGGTGGCATTGATTATATGCTGAAGTTTCCTTAGGGCTTTTACTGGTATGGCTTTCATTATGTGTCCCGTTATCAAGTCGCATCCGTGGGCTTTTTAGGTTTTTTACTTCTTGTTTGAAGATCTTTCAGAGTAACTGGTAGTACTGATATCTCGAATATTTTGCTTCTAGGTGTTAAATATTCATTCTCCGCATTTACAGTTGGTGGTTTGAGGGTATTTTTGGGTGTTCGGCAAACTGTTCAGCCTTTTACTTTTCGCTGCGAGCCCAGGTTCCATCAACCATTTTTGTGGGTGGCAGTTGCATTTTAGACCTTTTTAAACCTTTGGTAGCTTTCCACAGGGAATAGTCCGTGTCAGGTTTACCTGTAAGGTTACTTAGGAACCAGGTTTTCTGCCAAGTCTTACGAGCTCTTCTTTTTTCGTTAACCAATTTTCTCACTTCAACTGGATAGTATATACTTTTTTGTAATATGTATTGCTGATCAGGATTATTTTCCCGGACCGCTTTTTGTAAACTTTCAATGAGGCTTTCCAGTTCTTCTTCAATCACGTTAGCGTTCGAGATCTGCACCTGTAGATTGACGCTTTCTTCGACTAGCTGCCGGAAGTATTTCCGCTTTGTTTTGTTATTTGTTAGTCTTGGAGGGCTTGCTTTCCTTATTGACGTGTCACTTATTGTCATTAACACTGGAGAGTGGTCTGACGATAGTCCTTCCTCATTTTCGACTGCTAAGTAATTTTCGGAGATACCTCTTGATATATAGAAATTCAGAAGGTCGGAAATTTTGTTTGGTTCCGTAGGTTGGCTTTCTGGAGTGAAACGGGACTTTTTAATTTCCTGCCTGCTTCAATTCGCTTCACAGAATATATTTTCCCTGTTAAAATCATCTTCAATAATAAAATTACTACCAAGTTTCGTGTAGTCTTGTATTTTGGGTTATATCTGGGTGAATAGTAGATTGCTGACATACTATAGCTTTTGTTATTTTTGGTTTCAATAGATTCAGTAACTACTTTTCAATTTTTGTATCAATTTTTTTTGTGTGAAAAATACTTCTAATTCTGAAATGCGTTGCGCAAGGCCTATGGACTAGAATGAAGTAGTCAAGTTACTTGTCGCATCCGTTATTTTTTTATTTTAGCTCATCGATGTATTTTCCAGTGTTCCTAGTTCTTGTTTTCTCAGTACCTCGAACATAGATTCTAGTCTTTGGTCCTGCTCAGTCAGATGTGAACTGATTGCGTTTAGCTTCTGAAGTATTTCTTGCAGAACATAGTTTTCCTGACTCGGTGCTGTCTTGATAATAACAATTATGATGAAACTTTGTTTGTAAGCTTCTGACAAATTTTTTAGATAAAGTTCTAGAATTTGTTCATGCCGGACTAAACTCAGAGTTGTATATAAATTCAAACATAAAGTGCTACGGGCTGAAATTGACAAACTCGAAAGATTTACTGGAAGTTTAGAAACATCACATTTTTCCAGTAAGTAAATTGAAAATAAGACCAGGGGGCCTACTATTGATATCGATCGCCGTCGATTTGTGATCGTTTTGTTATTACCGTGACAAATGTAAAGCATTCTTCAAGACCTTTTCAACGATATACGACAAATATATATTCTATAATAAACGGAAAAATAGCCACCAGTGCCAAAACGGTAGGCTTATGAACTAATGTTGTATATAAATTTGTGACTGATCCAAGACCTTTCAAAGGATGTACTACAAGAATATATGGGAGACGGTAAAGCAATATAGTAGTATTGGGTGGTATTTTGGGCGATTTCCTATGGCAGGTACTCGACCCCCTTGAGGTAGAGATTTCAGTTAGAAGCTCCCAAAACTTTTTCAATTCTTCGAATTAAAAATAAAAGAAGATTGGCGAAAAAAATTCGAATCGGATAATCCGGACGGACAAACTTTATTTTTTGCATTTTGGGATCAGGACCTCAATAATGTCGAAATTGTTCACTTTCGGCTGAGGAAGCGAAGACATTTCCGCTTATCAACATTTTCTAATTTTGGTTGTAAATTTTCGGTTATCTTTAATAAGATTAATTTATTTAAACTGTTGCATTTTGACAGATAAAATATTGAAAATAAAACTACCGCCAATTGTTTGCTGCAATTTCATTGAAGACGTTAGGTTCGCCAAAATCTTTAGAGCAAGGCATCAGACAGTAAACCCTTATAATAAAACGGGTTAAATATTTGAAGCGAAGAGCCGCGAAATTTGCTTGGCTTGTGAAGGTTAAGCTGAAACAATTTATAGCGAGGAAATTAAACTGGGGTAATTTGTACCTTCAAGAGAAGGTATTCTTGTTGGAGAGTAACTGAGCGAACGTCGCATGTATTAAATCAAGATGCCAGAATATTTTCTGGAACAACATCATTTTCAGAAATCGCACCCTTCCACCTTCAGTATCAAGTCTTTAACGACATAGCTCCAAAGAAGAGGGGACCGCACTTCAACATGTGGTGTTTCTCTACTCACTAAACTTTTAATTGAGGATATAGAGCTTGCTTGTCTCATATAGAGACAAGCAATCATAACCCTGCTTCTAAGCGCCCGATTTAAGAAGCTTATAAGTGACATTCTCAGGCGTACGAGTGATTGATTACTTCCGGTCCGACCTAGTTAAAGGCATTCTCATAGATTTCCCATATAATACGCAAATACCGATTTCGATAGCTTGTATTTGTTTCCAATCATTTTAGGAGAAAAGAGGATAAGTTTATATTTATAGGTCTAAGGTATTTGGATTGCAATGAGAGCTTTCCCCGTCTTCATTATAAACATAACTTCTACTTCAGTTCAATTCTAAAGAATGTAACAATGATCCTCAATGGTTTTGAGTTGTTTATTGATCTCAGAATTTATCTCCTTTCTATTATTTGACTTACGAGGCTGGATACCCTAGTGGCCTTGTGATTTCGGAACAACCGGGAAAATGAGGTACCAGTAGCAGCTCCAAATATTAATCGCTATAGTTATGGTCCCAGAGTACATAAGAGCGTTTAACATTCTTCATTAGTCTTCATCAACTCTTGTTTTCGTGGTTTCTCTGAAGCCTTGTTAACTAGTTGGTGACACACCTGTCTTGATGTAGTTTTGGAATCGGTATCGGTTGTAAATTCCCAAGGATAATTGTGCAGGTTACTTTTCATATATGCGTCTACAGGTTTCAAATGATCCATGGTTCTGTTCATCAAGAGAATTTCAGGTATATTTTTTCCAATTTGTTCGTGTTTTCTTTGTCAGGCTGGGTGCTTCTGAGACTACCGTGGTTCAAATAAACTCCCGGTATTGTGTAAGCGAAATTTCGTACAAATAAACACCCGATGAGTGCGTTTTATGACTCGCCTGTTGTAAAGGAAATTTCATTTGTTGTATTGTATTAATTGAATAAGTAATCAATGTTACTTACACTTTTTAAATTACCGTATTTGTTTACAGTAAATCATTAGTTTTGTTTTTGTAGCTACCAGTTTAGGCTTTAAACGGACAATTTTGAAGCAACAAAATATTTATTTTGTGGTATAATATTACTTAATTTTGGAAAACGAAAATAATGCAACAAAAAAAGGCAAAAAGTACTCTAGATAATCATGGGCCGTAGACGTTCGTTTGTCATAAGCTACTTAGGATTAGGCCTTTAGTGAATCAGTTAAAATTCGCAATTTTGACAAAAATATTAAATATTTTGATAAATTTATTCACTTTCTGATCAAATGATACACTTTCTGAATAGTGTAAATTTACTGTCAAAATTAAATTTTTTAATAATTTTTTTAATTGATTGAGTAACGATAGCAAACGCTATCTTCTGAAGTGAATTTTATTTTACAATTCAACATAGTAATCAATATTAGTTTTATTTTTTTGAGAATTAAAATATTAGTGGCCAATTTTCGAATTAGCTGTGTTGGTTTTTCAATTTTCAATTGACGTGTAAAAATGAAATCTTATTTTACATTTACTATTTTGCAGCAAATCAAACATAATTAGATTTGTCCTAATTAAGTGCTAAATTTTGGTTATCTCCGTTTCTAATGGTTTTCGGGTTTGCGATCTTGCCCAACATTTTTCATCACTCCATGTTCAACTTCAACAACGCAATGTACTAGTTGACATGCAAACCCCATATTGCAGCTGGTATATTGTAATTGTAGATGAGGTGTGTGACCGAAAGAAAAACACATCAGTTATTGTTTGAGAATATTAAATATTTGGTCACCAGTTGGAAAGTTTCATTCGACAACAAGTTCTAGTTTTTACCCGCCATAAATGGTAAATTTTAATTATTTGTGATCAACAACTGCAGTTAAAATTTGTTTCACAAAAAATATCCTGGTTTTTGTAGAAGGTGCAGGACGAATTTTTCACAACTAATTTTAGCCAAAATAAATTCAACCAACATTCAGATTCACTGTTGAGTCATTAAGTTGCCGTTTTGTTCACACTCAAAATAAAACTTTGCCAATGGTGTAAAGGTAAAGAAGTGGTTCGAGATCTAGCCGAACACTTTATTACCGTTTATGTCGACTGCGAAAAATTGTAAAGAGTTACCTATTGTTATTTTATAGAGTTTATCTAATCTTCTCCTTGTCTTTATCCCGCCTTAAACGAGTCTTTAGATTGTCTTTACCTCGTCTTGCCCTAACTTTTCGTTGTATTTTCATTTCTTATACTCCTGTGTCCCGCCCCTATTAAATTAAAGCAACGAAAGTTCATCTCATTGATTACTAATAAAGCCAGGCCCAAATATTATATGAAATATTTTGTTTTCGATTTTATTTTTCGATCTAAATCCACCACAGTTCAACCGAAATTTTATATATCCATTAAAACGATTAATCGACGTAGAATTAGAATTTAGAAAATCCATAATGCTTATGGCTTCAAGCGACTTAACTAAATAAAGTTTGAAGTTTCCGCTACTGTAATATAGATGGCAAACTGAAAAGTTATCTACAGGATGACTTCCCAATAATTTTTTATTTTGTCTTTTTAATTTAACGATGGTTTATAAATTTGGAATGACATTTATTTTGTGTTTGTGTAAATATGACGTATAATTTAAAAAATTAGGTTCATATTACAAATTTGTTAATTTTCTTAATTTCATAAATTTTTCCGATATTCTTGAGAGCCCATAAAATTGCATAATACTATTTTCCAATCTGCATTACCTCTGCATATCTCACAAACCAGGCGGTCTCTCAATGATATCTCAATTCCTATCCTAAAACAGAAAAAAATTTGATGTTAATTATTCCATATAAGATGGGGCCGATTGAAGTTTCACATAATTATGTATTCAAGTTTTATTGAAAACAAATAAAAGAAAAATTTGTTATTGAAACTATTTTCATGTTATATACTGTACGTACACAGTAAGTACAAATTATGTACATTACAAATATAAAAACGTTTTCGTTTTTTGGATCTCTCAAGATAAACATAGCCGACTGATATAGATACAGCTTATAAAAACTAGATTATCCGTTGCGAGGTGATTTCGATCGATTTATACAATTCAGAAAATCGTTTATGGAAAAAATCGATTAAAATGCATTGTACATTTTAGGTATTTTGGTGTAATATATATATAGAGGTGCCCATACTCGTAACACATGAAAAACTGAGAGTAAAGTGATTGATACTGTGATTAATATTAATTAAAACACATTAAAACCATTTTTCTGTTGTATGTGCTCGTGTAATTATGAACATTGGCGCCATTTATTTGCTTTGCGATTCAATATTTTGCTTCTTTGGTTCAACCAATATTTTTATCGTTTAATTCTAATTTTGGTCTAGATATTATGATATCGGCCCTGTCCAAAAATGTGTTTGAACAATAGAAATTAAATTTAACCAAAATTAGAATTAACTTGGTGTTGTTGCGCTGCGTGTTGTATTTGTGTATTGGATGGATGTCGTCAATTGTCTTCTTCACGTCTTTTATACATCAATCGTTTTATTTGCTTTTGTTTTACGAATATTTTCAAAGAGACCAAAATAAGAAAAAAAAATTCAATGCCACCGGCAGGCAAATTGTGGATGATTTGCGCAATTGACAATGGTAGAGATATTTGGAATTTTTACCAAGCTTTATTGAGTACAATTAAAATAATTTTATTTTTATGAGTCAAGGTTTTAAGTTTGGTTCAGGTACAAGGTAGATTTATGCAGACAAATACAGCAACTTTAGATTTCTTAGAATAATTGAAATGTAATTAAAAAAAAAAACAAGTTTATAGTACAACGGTTATAAAGTGAGCCAATATACCTTTTTTTAAGTGTAAGTCATACGCCAATCATAAAGTAGCCGCCTAGCTAAAAGTAATGCTTCTACACCTGTAAGTTATTAATCTATATTTTGATGCTTTTGAAGTTAGACCTAAACTAGACCTAAACCAACAAAAACAAACGAAAGTGTGTTTGTTTTGGTAAAACTGATATGAAAGTGACATTTAGGCGAAATATTGAAATATTTGAATATTTTTCCAATTGAATTTATTATTCACGGGATTCACGTGATCAAATAAATACGTTAATAACCTGCGCTATACTAAGAATTTAGGATTTTCTTAAGAAATTGGATATCTCGAGAATTAATATGTTTATCACTTAGTTCTGTATGATTTTATGAAAGGTTACGATTAGGCCTTTTAAACATCCAATTTCCGGATCATAACCTTTCATAAAATCGGAAGGAAGATTACCTGGCGGCTGTGTTGGTGGTATTAGCACTGGAAGAGTCGCTAATATTGACTCTGAAGAAACGGTGCTTGAGGAAATTAAGCGAGATCCGTCTACCTCTACAAGAGCAATAGCACGACGCACTGGAATCGCAAAATCGATCGTGCATCGTCTATTGAAACAAAAAATAAGTTGCACCCCTACCATATTAGACGATTGCAAACTCTGGAACCAAGAGACTACTACACAAGATTGTGTTTTTGCCGACAGATGCTTGAGAAAATAGAACAAGATCCGCAATTCTTTAATAATATTCTATGGAGTGATGAATCAACACTGAATAGAGATGGATGCTTTAGCATGCACAATCTTCACTGCTGGCAACTTTCGAATCCTCATCTAATGCGAGAAAGCAGATCCCAGTACAAATTCAAAATAAATTATTGAACCGGCATATTGAACGGAAAGATAATTGAGCCATTTGAACTGCCCGGGAACGTATCTGGCCAAAGCTGTTTGGACTTTCTTCAAAATGATCTGCCAAAGTTATTGGAAGAGGTGTCCGAGGAGATGAGAGAATCCCATTGGCTCCAGAATGATGGGTGTCCTGCGCACTATGCAGTAAACGTTCGGGCGTATTTTAATTCCACATATCCAGATAGATGGATTGGATATCTGGGGCTCATTTTGTGGCCTCCACGTTCCCCGGACCTAAATCCGCTGGATTTTTCATCCAATTTCCGGATGTCGTTTCAAAAATTACTCAACGGCGTTATGCGCAATTTCTCAAAAGAGCTTTTATTCGCAGATGTCGGGCGTGTATCAAAGTCGGTGGCAGCCAGTTTGAGCATTTACTGTGTAACGTTGTTTTTTATGAAGCCCTTATCATCAGATACAGTTTAAGACAAGAAATGATCCAATTTTTAAAATTTTGTTATTTAATCGAATTTATTCCTTCTGCATACTAATAGCAATAACCTCGTATCTACATTAGATAAAAGGATGTATTATACCATTTTAGAATCTGCATTATTTAAAATAGTTGACCACTTAGGTTTTCATACATTTTTTTTCACCAAAGACGCTCAAACTTTTATAAAAAAAAATATTTACCACATGAAATGTGGTGAAAATTAAAGTTTAGATTTTTTTTTCAAAAAAGGTGCAACATCTACTCATACTATTCCCTGCATATCTATTAGTATGGTCCATTAAGAATATTATAACACAAAAAAACCGATGGATTTAATTTATTTGTAGCCGTGGTGATCGGAAACGTAAAGTAATGTGAAAAAATGGCCTTTTTTTAAAAAAATGATATATCTTAGGTACTACTTGGGATATATTAGCGCCCAATAAGGAGCGCCCAATAGCTCTACTAAAAGGTGCTTCAGGCTTATCCATTCATTCTGGGACACCCTGTAGAACTAAGTGATAAACATGTTAATTCTTGAGATATTAAATTTCTTAAGACAATCCTAAATGCTTTTTTGCGCACATTATTTAAGTATTCATTTGACCACGTGAGTCCCATTAGCTTTTTAAATGGTTTAGAAGTTTGAAAGTCCTAATCGTAACCTTTCAGAAAATCATACAGAACTAGGTAAAAACATATTAAGTCTCGAGATATTCAGTTTTTTATGAAAATGCTAAATAAAATTCCTAAATGTTAATTTGCCTAAATGTCATTGTTTGCTATTTTTTCCAACACATCTACACATTTTTTATTTTTGTTGGTTTAGGTTTAATTTAGTTCTAACTTCAAACGCGTATACAAGCGTGTGAAATTTGTGCTAAACCAGACCTAAAGTTAGTTCGTTCCTAGATAGGTCTAACTTCACATGCATATATTTTGGTAATTGGTTTCATGTAAGGTGTAATGTTTACAGGTTTCTCAATGTCGAAGAGTAGGGGTTAAGGGACGTGAGCGATTTTTGTTTTTCAATAGAATTGGGCCAATCCTGGGAATTAAATACTTGACAGGGATATGTAATCAGCACATATTTTATCGTTTTCGAAGCCACTTTGTCAGAAATTGTTTAACCTTTGAGTCAACACGAGCTGCGAACAACTTCTCATAAACACGACGTACCCGGGTATGTCGTTAATTTTGCTATACATTTAGTAATTTGAAACAAACAATTCAACGAAAAATCTAATTAATGAATATTTAAATCTATGAAAATGATTAATATTATAATACATATTATATGCTTACTCCATATTATTTAACAAAGAAATGTTAAATAGTAGTTTATGGGCAATTCTGGCATTTTTTTATGGGCAATTCTGGCGTTTTCCGCACATCCTGGTGTAAGACAATAGTGACATGCCTTTCTGGCTGGTCGTCGTTTCGAGTCTTTCCGGCATATAAAGCAATAATCTTTATGTTTCGGGCGGCCGGTTTTATCTCTATCTTCTGATGGTAATGTGTAACTAGAACCAGAAGATGGTGATTGTAATGATTCAGATGCCTCTTTTATTTTTCGCAAACAACATTGCTTCCTGTTTTGTTTCGCGTGTTAAAGTTTCGGTATTGATGGCATTGCAAGCGCTTTGCCTAACTCCTAAAATTTTTTTTTCCTTGAAAAAGTTGATTTTTACAACTCAAGGTTGTTAATAGAATAAATTATAACTATGTATAGCTAATGCCGCGATATCCAATATGTTGTAAAAAAACGCGAGTGGCCATCTCTTAGTACGGCGTTTGGTGGTATATTCGCCCAGTATTTTATCCATCGTATCCACTGCTCCTTACGTTGCATTATAATAATTTATAATGTCAGGCTTATTTTTGACACCATTTACTTCTTTGTCATAATGAAGCGTGGGTAAAACAATCAGCTTTGTTTTTTTAGGTACGTAAGAGCACATTGTCACGTTTTCATGGAAGCCAAGTTCTGTAGTTAGTATACATCACGTTGTCTTGAGGGTTGGAACTCGGTTGGAATGTATGGTTTATTTTTCCTGAGTCTACCCACAACAGATAAATTCCATCGCATGAGACGTTGTGCCAGCAGTAAAGACATAAAAAAATTGCCGATTGTTACAACTTTTTCACCTTGATTAACCTCTCGCGACTCATTGGATAGTTTACCAGCATATAGACCAACCTGTAATGGGTAGGCAGTTTTTGCATCGCATGTCCACCAGAATTTTATGCCATTTTGATGCGGCTTTATCTTTCTACAAGCGAGCTGAACGGGTATTTTCATTGCCAAAGCGAATGAACCGTGTTATACTCCAAAATCTACGAACACCCATGCTGGCCCTGTATAAAGGATTTGAAAATGGTTTCCACAGATCAATAGTATATTCGTAGTTCGTTTTAGATACGCCTGCAGTTATTATGTAGTATTCCAAGGAATCCATCAAATTCTTCTTCATTTATAAGATTTCAAACTTTTATCGATCCAGGATTATTTGTGTTCCATGTTTCATAGCTGCACTGGGCTTTGCGATTTGTTTCCCTTATTATGAAGCAATGTGAGGTTCATAACATTATGTGAGAGAGCACGTCGAGAAGTAGATATTTCTCTTCTCCACTCTGTACCGTCACGTGAAAGGAACGGCTGATCTAACGTAGCAAGCACTTGATGAACTACGTCCACATTTTCAAGTTCCTTATCATTTGATTCACCCTCTAAATCAATTTCGGATGGATGTGATTCTTGCTCCGCATCTGAAGCATCACGATCGGCAGCAACAACGTTTCTGTTATCATCAGTTCAGCAAAATCATTTACAGTTTGCTCTATGTCACTTTCATCTGAAACTTCGTCAATCAACTGCCTTAGATATTTATCTCTTGCCTCTTTCGTTATGTGTCGCATTCGGAGAACGGGATGCCCTTGATTAGCCATACCTGCTAAATCTAAAATTCCTTTATTTGTTCAAAACACAAAATCACAAGTGCATATTTTCTATATTTAGGCAGCTACTGAAGAGTTCAATCGGCAAGGTACTCTCTGTTAGGTCGATTTTACCATTTAAAAAATCAAATACATACCCGGGTATGTCGTGTTGCCACAAGGGTTTACTAATTTCCTGTTTCTCTAACCTGATGTTATTAAACGGAAGATGTATTTCGTTTTCAATGTATAGTACCTGGAAGGATGTTTGTTTTTTCTTCTTTTAGGAATGCATATTTATGAAAATTACTTTCCTTTGTTAAGCAGCCTTTCGAAAATATTGCAGTTGGAGTTCTGTGATTTTGTGGTTCCCGCTAGAAGTAGGGTTTACACCCTACACTAAAATGTCTTTTAGGCGAAATATAAAATTATAATTTCCTGTTTTCTCCGCTAAGCAAGTTTTAAAATTTGGAGTGCAGTTACCCACTCTGATACAATCATTTTAGAAAGATTATAATTTTCCGGTGAGAGACACACTTAAATTTTAAACATTTAACAATCCCATTTTAAATATATATTGTGATGAGTGTCGGATAGAGCAAGTTTACTGATTTGTGTATCTGGGCATTACTCTTGATAGGAAAATGAAGTTCAATATTCACGATGATGCTGTTGAGGGAAGACTTGTATTGCAAGGATTAAACAAAATTGCTTATTATCTAACTGATCTTCACAAGAAGGATGATATCTTACGCGTTTTTTCATACAATCTCTATAAGCTAAATTTTTGGAGAGATGACTCCTGCCATACATCAGTGTCATCTACTGTTACCAATCAACCCTAATCTAAACATTATAACGGGGAAATAATCTTTTCAGTCACAACATTTTCTGTTTTTCCATCGGTTGTGTAAACCAAATAATGCAGATGGTTTGCCTACTCGGGAGCATGCAAGTTAGAGCTGTCCATGTGAAAAAAGCATGGATACTCCAAATTTAGATCGCAGACTTCCAAAGACCGGCAAGTCGGGTGGTGTCATTGGAATTCGGGAAATCAAAACAAAGTTGGTGCTCCAACTTTTAATTGTATACAATTGTCCATGTCATCTTGATTCATAACAGGGTCTACCGACATTTAAGTCACTAATTGCCCTGCTATATGTAATTTTTAATAGCCCGTATTTAGAAAATTGACATTTTATGATTCTTGCTGCCGATATTGCTCGTGCGCTCAACCAAATATGATTTTTGTGTTGGTCTGCTATGTACGAGTATGTTTGGAAACACGCTTTGAATTAGTTGTTCTTTGGATTGTGTAACAGGTAATGTTTGTCGATAATTACTAGCTAACAATATCATGGCACCAAACAGTTCTTCAAACAGTTCTTGATTTCCTTGTAGTTCCTACAATGTTCTATCTAATGCTTCTAATGATTTCTTGTGGGCCATAAACCCATACCATACGATAACTTTGCATTGTTGGAAAACATGTTTGCAAACTTTTGGAAAACATGTTTTTTGTACTGCATACTCAATGACCATTTTAGTGCGAGGTGTGCTGTTTCACCGCCATCCAATAAAGTGGCAGTAATTGTATATGGCTGTTAAAAGCAATGAAACCAAAAATGATTTTCTCGTGTCTCCAGCTCCATCCAAAATATACATTACACCACTTTGATGATGATTGAAATGTGTTCAATTCACTGCAATCAAATAATGGTTCGCGTCGCAAATCTCGATTAAATGTGTCGTTCATTGGACGATCGGGCGATATCATACCTAACACTGCTAATACTTTATTTGTGCTCGCTAAACACATGCCTTCAATCATAGTCAATGCTTCTCAAATTTTGGAATGTTCTCAAATTTGGTCCACGAACATTAATCAGTAACAAGCGCAAGTAATAAGATTCAGTATTCTTGGGATGGACTGTGTAAATTTGTCTCAAAGCATCTGGTGAAAACACATTGGATGACCTTGAACTGGTTTTCCTTGTTTGCGTCGTTGAAAAATTTTCACGATTGATTCCAAGTGTAATTTTGTTGTATGTCGGAGTATAGCAATGTTCTGGCAAATGAATCACCTTTACACAACATAAAAAGGCAGTCAATGTTGTAGATGGTGGTTATGCTGCTCTTTGCAATGCATTTGCAGTTATAAAATAAACACGTTGACTAATTTTCAAGAGAGAACTGCTAAATGAAGAACAGGTGGAAGGCCTCATTTTATATTTAGTGATTTAATCGTTTATATTTACGGCCATATCGCTTCATTTGTTGACGTATTTGCAAATGTAATTTTAACGATTTTACAATATGGTACCTTCAATATCTGGATTTCGAATTTTGACAGTTACCGATTTTACAATATAACGGATATCCATCAGTGCCTATGACAGTGTCTAAAATCAATGCTCTTGATTTGATGTTAAATGCCCCACATGGACCATGGTTCATATTCTTTGTGACAATTTCAAACATTATCAATCCCATCCTGTGTTATTTTATGAATCAACCAAACCAAAATGCGTGCATGAGGTAATCTTTTTTTCTGTCATTCAGCAGAATACATTCAACAACTTGCCGCTCTTTGAATACACGTGCCGTTATGCCCTTTCGATCTGTAATGACGAACATATAATATTGCATTCTGAACATACTCATGCCGGACGTCCGGTATATATTTCTGGTAATATAGATATTTTCCCAATGTCATTCACATTGTCATGCACTCCTTAGAACGCAATTTTGTCTGATTGCATCTAATAAAATGTCTCGCATGCATGCTGACAGCGCATATGGATGGTAAATTCCATGGCATGTCAAAATGTGGTTATATCTTGTTTCCTCAGCTGCGATTATATAAATGGAAATTTGAATCGTTGTGAAAAATGTACGGTTGAGCGGCTGAAACGCCCATTCGGAACAAACATACATTTATGGGAAAAGTTGTATGGGATCACCTAGACCCATTGGACTGACCCCTTCAAAAATATTATTAAAACCTGTTCATTTTGATATAAAATTCCTTCGCAAAATTTAAATTTGATTGGATGAATGGTGTGGTAACTTATAAGAAGTGACCCCTTGGTCCAGGAAACAGACGCCTCGGATTGGAGTATGTTACTAATTTCGTATAGCCCCGTTCCTAAATTTATTCGCTAAATTTAAAAAAATAAATTAATTTTAGAAAAAATTTGTTCCGGGACCCAGGGTACAGACCCTTCAAAGATGTCGTAAACTTGGTTCTGGATTTGCAACTTATGCATGATAAACATTGCATGACAATCAGTTTGATGACCATCATTTTAAACCCAGTGGGCTGACACCTTCAAAAACCTGCTCAATTTGGTATACAAATCGGATGGTTGGTATAGGAATGCATACACACATAGAAACATTCATTTTTATATATAAAGGACCTTTCAATAAGGATGCTCGATTTTTAAATGTAAATAAAATAAGTTGTGTGTGAGATGTCCACTCAATTTGTTTGAAAGAATATTTTATGGCATTAAGTATGGAATATAACGTCCTTTAAATGTCTGCTGCGGCCTTGTTTGGTGGCACGTATCCAGGAGGTTTAAATACTAATAATTTTGTTGCATAAATCTGGCTGAATTTGCTGGATGACATTCGTTATATTGACTTTGAGGGCATCAATTGTTTGCGGCTTTTTCGCATAGACCTGCGATTTTTAACCCCAAAGGAAGAAGTCTAAAGAAGTAAATTTGCACGATCTCGGTGGCCAGTTCACGTCTCCGCCACTTGAGATAACCTGGT
The DNA here is from genome assembly GCA_963691935.1 of Nephrotoma guestfalica. NCBI lineage: Eukaryota > Metazoa > Arthropoda > Insecta > Diptera > Tipulidae > Nephrotoma > Nephrotoma guestfalica. The sequence continues at coordinate 99,677,582 of OY829913.1, forward strand.
GTATCTAGTATGGATTGGTATTGCTCTAAATTTGAGAATTTTGCTTGTTCACTTTTTCATTCATCCAAAAATGGGTCACGTCTCTAAAAATGATTTTTTTTTCGCGAAATTTGGGTCAATTTTCAACTGCTCCAGAGCCCTATCAACAAACAGGCTCGGTAGGACGGTTGTGGCGAGAATACAAATTACATAATGCGCGAAACGTTTCTCGAACGGAGCACTGATTGTGAAAATAAAATTTGATGATTTGCACACGTTGTTCAACGCTATAACCTTCCATGGTGATTTGTCATACACTATTAAACAATTCACGGTTCCCCGAAAATCTGCGAGAAACATTTATGCGACAAACAATTTAACGAAATACAAGTATGAAAACTACAATTTTACAATAACCAAATGTGCGTGAAAACAATTTTGAAAACACAATACACCAAAACAAAATTTTTCACCTCAAAGTTTCTGTTGAAGTAGTTACTCGAACATTTCGGGAACTTATGGTGCAAGTGGTTGGCCCGAAGTACTAAAATATATGAAAACACGAGAAAATTAGATCATTAAGGGACCATCTAATATTATTCCTCCAATTTAATTATTTAAGTTAATTTAATTAGAATTAAGAATTATTTAAATTCAACTTATTTATTAACAAATCTACTTGTGTCAAAAGAACAGACAATTCCGCAAAATTACCATCGGCCTCACACTATTTTCGTTAGCAAATTAGTAAAACTGTGAATGTTAAAAATTTCTAGAGTAACTGAATAACTGAAAATAGCGATTATTTACAATATTAAGTTACTTTTAGTGCAGGCCCAAATAATTCACGCACCCTTGATCAGGAGCTTTTACTCGAACCAGTTCTCAGCAAATCAACCAAAAGTGCCACATCTTCACCTCATATCATTCCGCCTATAATTAACAATAATACCTACAGTGCAATAATACCTTCATCACAAATAGTTATTTACTCACTTTGCAGGCTTAATCGGATGAGAAGTTCTGATTGTGCGTATGAGCTTTGACAGTTCCCAACAGGACTTTGACAGTTTCTATTCTCAACACCGATAACGTTAAGCTGCCTTGTGTGAGGAATTTGTGATTTATTTGTGTTTAGCATTATGGATAGTCAAGATATCCTTTTGATATGTTGAATCCAGAATTATTTTAGATCAGCTAAATTCAAAATAACTAAGTAAAGCAGCTTGTTTTTTTATTTTCCTCGAACGCTGTTAACATTGTCGTTGTAGAAGCTATTCTAGTCTTATCCACCATCGATCATCAATACCATCCTCCCATCTCAATCTTCTTTTGTTATGAACAAGGGAGTGCTAATGAAGCTTTCGACCACGGCTTAACTTTCGTATCGAAAAAATCAATAATCTATTGCCTAACATTGATTTCATTGTATAAACATAATGACATTGAAATTTAGACTGGTTGTTTTCCCGGCAATTCTTGGATATATCAAACAATTAGTATTAAGACTCGCCAAAAGAACATCTTTCCAAGTCCTCCGTGGTTCAATAAAGAACTAAGAAAGCGCAAACTTTGAAGTCAAATTACTCTAAACATATCCAGGTGATTTTACCAAGACGTTGGAAGTTTGGTTTCGAACTAATGAAACATTGGATCCTTTAAATTAAAAAATCGGTCATCTCATCAGACTGCAGTGACCAAACTACAAAAATATTGAAAATACTTTACAGTTTTGTCAATCATCATGATTCTAGTGGAATTTTTTCCGATGGATAATGATATTAGATAATCCCTTAATATCTCATAAGTTCCCGAAATGTTCGAATTATTATAGCTCAGTTTGATTCAAATAAATTATGCACCTCATCACAATAATCCGTTTCAAAATCTATTCAATATCAATATAATTTTACTTCGGTGAATTGTAAAATCTCCATAGGAAATTCTTTTGGGATCCGACAAATGTGCGAAAACAAATTGTGCGAAGATACAATTCATCGAAAAAATTCATAATAACTAAAATGACCTTGGCTCAGGTTTGGGTAATTTCCCATGGGTTTAAGCAAAAATGAAGTTCTGCATAATTGCTCAGCATAGCTAAGAAGCAAGAGCAAAGGTGTTAAAACACTGCCACGTTGGAGCTTGAGAATTTGGTCTTCTCGGATGAAAAAATTTTTACGGTTCATCGATATGTAAACAAACTAAACGATCTTGTATGGTTAGAGTGCAAATTAAAAGACAATTTAGACCAGCGGATTGCTCTGCGAAAGTAAGCGCCTGCATCAGTGATGGTTTGGGCCGCGGTAACTGCCACAGGAAACTCACCACTCGTTTTCATTGAACAGGGCTTAAAAATAAATCAACAAATCTACCGTGAAAAGATTTTAAGCGATGCGTTGTTACTTACCTTGGGTACAAAACAAAGGTAGAACGGTAGAAACCATTGGACGTTTCTACAAGACTCGGCAGTATCTCATAAACCCCATCAAACCAAACGTTTGTACAAGAAAAAATCCTGCCTTCATCTTCCTCGGACTTAAACCCAATGGATTTTTCCATATAGTCCATTCTGAGGGCCAAAGTATTAACTAAAAAATATGCGAAGGTCGACGCCTTATAGATTGTTCTTCGTCGAGAATGGGACAAAATACCACCAGACCACATTCGTGCAGCGTGTGAAGACTTCTCGGACAGTGTTGATGCTATTATCCGCGCTAAAGGTAGCTACATCGAACAACAACATATTTTGAAAAAGGCGAGAATAGTCGTATCTCAGTTCCTATACAAGAAATCGTCAAGCAGCTTATTGTTCTAGATAGATGAAGGGTTATAGCATATCTGTGCTAAATAACATATTTATGTGACTTACCTGGAATTTACACTGACAGAAAAGTTGAATTTATAGAAATTTAATACAGATTTAGTGTGTCGTAGTTTTAGATTCAGATTTTCAAACTAAATTCGAATCCATCACCCTAATTTTCCGAAATTGTTTATTGTTGCAAGTTGATTTAAACAAACTAACTACCTCATTACAATAACCCGTATGAAATTCGGCTCCGCTTTTTTAGCACCTCATCTGAAGGTTTTGACAAAAATGATGATTGAATTCGTTTGGTCATCGTTTGGCCAGGATTGGTCACTAGTTTTTATCGTTTGGTCACTTACAATTAAACGGTAAATTAATAATGAAAGATTAAAAAAAAAAATAACGGGTAGCTCGTTAGATCAGGATTGGTTAACACATTTTGGCATTTGGTCACCGATGGGTTTTATTGGGAAAAAAAATCAAAATTGTATTAATTCAATAAAATCAGGTTCGTCGCTTATTTGGGAATTTCATTTTACAAAATTAATAACAATTCCAATTGGAATTAATCAATTAAAGTTCAACACATAAGATAAAATTAATTCAACTTTTTCATTACTCGTTGAGGGTTGGTCACTAGATGATTTTGTTTGATCATCCCTTCGAAATGATTTATTGCGAAGATTCGTTAAAACTCATCATTTCCAGACGATTCGAAGTCTACGAGGCTGTAAACTCCACCGGTACTAATAATTTTATAAATCCAACGATCGGAATCGTTTGGTCGACTGTCATGTAGAATTGGTCACTAGTTTTTTTCGTTTGGTCATCCATACGTAACGATTTATTAAGAAATTTCGTTAAAAACTCAACTTTTCGCACAGCGTTTGGGGCTGGAAACGATGAGTTTTTAACGAATTTTCCCAATAAGTCTTTACGTTGGGATGACCAAACGAATTTTTTTAGTGACCAATCCTCAACAAGTTATGAGAAATAAAAAAATTGAAGTTATTTTACCTTATGTCTTGCACTTTAATTGGTTAATTCCAATTGGATTTGTTCTTAATTTTGTAAAATGAAATTCCCAAATAAGCGACGAACCTGATTTTATTGAATTAATACAATTTTGAGTTGGTTTCTGCGCAATAAAAAATTACCCATCGCTGACCAAACGCCAAGATGTGTTGACCAATCCTGATCTAACGATTACCTAACGAATACAAACATCATTTTTGCCAAAACCTTTAGATGGGGTGCTAAAAAGGCGGAATCATCAAATTCTGCTTAATATCGATACAATTTTATTTTTTAACTGACGTTCTACTTTGCTTTCCGTATCACAAAATTGAACCATTAAGAGAAAATTGATTAATATTTTTTAATATGCATTATAATTCTTTTCGATGAATTGTTTCTTTCTTTTGCGTATTTGATTTTTCGAGTAATTGTTCAGTGAAGAATTGTTTCCGTGTAAAATTATATGTATTACAATTATTGTTCTCTGAATTCATTTCTTAAAATTGTTTGTCGTACTTCTGTGATTGTGTTAAATTGTGTCGCGCATTATTTTCGGGTTGCCTATCAGGCCAATCTAAATTGGTACGTGTTTTTCCAATAAAGTGTTGGGCTCATTTAAGAATTTTTTGGGGATTTTGACTAAATTTTAATTAGCAGTAAATCAAATTATAATAAATATTTATTAATTAATTTTTATAATTTGAACTGCTGCTTGTAGAGAGTTTGACGTTTCTTTTACTCAAAGCACTGCTTGAAAGGCTTTTTATCACTTTCATGTTGATCAAGGAATCCAACCTTACCATCTACGTCGATCACTTGTGGTTCACCCTGTATATTGCATATTATAATATTTTTATAAAGAATTTGAAATTTTTTAGAAGAATATGAAACTACTAAGCAATGCTATATAATCGCGCGGACAGTAAAAGCTTAAGAATGTTTGAATTCGAACTTTAAAATTGTTTAATATAATTACATTAAAATAAAAGAAAATCTTCAATGACACTGCAGAAACTTAAACATCGTTTCAACGACATCTAAGAGACCTTTATTAATATTTCCAACATTTTTTAAAAGGTTTAACATGAATATAATTAAACCTGAAATCAGTGTTGTGTAATTACGATTAAAAAATAATTGTTTACATTGTTTACGTAAATAATGTAAATAACGATTAATTACGGTAAAAAAATATAATAAACGTAAAAAATGTAATTAATTAGCGTGCATGAAAATACTTTGTGGGCCTAACATTTGCTAATTAATGGCGCTACTATAATAATTTAATGTGTAAATTATTACATAAATATTCATTAGTATCAACATTTTTAATTAATGTCAATGCATTTTTCTATAACGTTGCATTTTATATTATTTGAAATCGTTGTACATATAAAGGAATGTATATATTTTTGGCGATTGGGAGGGGGTTATACTTTTTCTCTGTGGTGCGAGAACTGAATTAGATTTTGACGAGTGGTGTATGTGTGTGATTGGTTTACACAGGATGTGCGGCGAGGATGTGTTGCAGCTGTATTGCAGTGAATCTTTTTTGATATTTGGAGTGATTTGAATGGGTTTCGTTCATGGTGAGTAATGGCTCGGTGTCTGCGGTTTGTGGTGGTTGTTCGTTGAACGTTGTGTTTCTCAACTTGCGGAGAGTTGTGTGATATTTTTGCTTTATAAAAAGAAATATTATTTGCATTGGATTTGGGATTTTAACAATCTTAACATAAAGAATTGTTTATCGGCAACTTCGTTATATCTATGTAACTGAAAAGCTAGAAATTAGATTTAGAATAATTTTTTCAAATTTTATCTAGTTGCCTTTACTTAAATATTACCTTCCAGCAGGAAAGCCATTGACGACACACTAATTACTAATTTACGTTTGTTACCAGTCTGAGATGAATCGTTTATGACAAGTATAATACGAGGTGACAAGTCATAGACGAGTCGCATGTGTCATGTCTGAGATTAATTGTATGTGATATATCCCCAGCAAACGTAGAAGAAGTTCCAGAACTAGTGCAAAAGTAGTGATAAAAGTATTTGTTTCCTTTTTTTCCTAAACATACGAAATTTTTGCGATTTCTAAATTATTTAGGATATTTTAATGGATGGATTCTGCGTAGTTGCAGAATGATTAAATTAATAAATGTTTCAATTATTTAGGAAGCCGGAAAATATGAATTTTGAATTAAATTTCAGGAAATTTACAGATGCTTGTGTAGTTTAGAATTGTGTTGTCATTTTATTACTAACGACTTTACATAGGTGTCTGTAACGGGTCGAGTCAACCAATTTTGGTTAGGAAGCCGAAAAGTATTAATAGAATTAAATTTCAGGAAAATTCCAGATGCATGTGAAATAATAATATTTTTCTTAGGTGGCCGTTTTAAAGAAGCAATTGTTGAAGACCAATACCATCGTTATCCATTAACCTATTAAGCCTTTATCCTTCATCTAGTAGATTAGAATTGTGTTGTCTTTGTGTTACTAACTATCGGCTATACCTAGGTGTCTGTAACCGGGCCGATTCTGTCCCACTTAACTAACCTATCCAATCCTTCGGTTTTGTTATGTGTAAAAAAGGGTGTACGGTGGACCCGGCGTCATCCGGGAACTCAAGCCTAAGAACTTGGTCGTACATTCAAAATCAATCAATCAATCAATCAATTTTATATTATTTGAAATCGTAATTCACTTAATATTTGGACATACTAATAGCAGATCCATCTATGATTCAAAGGATGAAATATATTGTGAATAGCTCAGGATTCGAAGGGAGCTTATACAAATTTCATTGAATTTCTGGAAGCGCCAAATAGTTATTACGTGGACGGTGGAATAGTTGTTTTAGAATTTTGATGTACTGTTACTTTAAAAAAATAATATATTTTAGTATCGTATTAGATCCCATGCTGGATGTGGCACATTTCAACGCTGGATGATTAATTTACGACTGTTTTCGAATTTAAAAAAAATAGGAATCACAATCAAATACATGCATTTAAAAAAAAAAATCGAAAACCCGTGTTTACGAGTATTGGTTTGCAAAGGGGATTAGAAACACAAGATTCAAATATGACTCGAAAATAACGTATTTTAAATTATTTTACTAATTTAAGTATTTTCATGCAGATATCGCTAATTAATTACATTTGTTACGCCACGTAACGTAAAAAATCTCGCATAATTAATACAATTATTTACGTGTAAATAATAGCGTAATTAATGTAACGTAATTAATCTGCACAACACTGAACACGCTGGTATATCCTAAGTGGGATGAATGATTTTTGGCGCCATAGCAACAGTATCGGAAAAACGATTAATTTTATCTCGCACACACATTTTCCTTGTATATTATATTTGGTATTTGTGTGTGTTATATACTCATCTGAATAGTAAAATTATATAATCTTTACAGAACTGTAGAAACATTATAAAATACAACATTTATTAAGGTCACTTGTAAATATTCTTGATAGAATACTCGTATAGTATTTCTATGTAGTTCGAGTAATTATAGTAAGTAAGAGATCAAAAACTTAAGATTGCTCTCGCATATAGAAGTTTAAAGGCCAAATCAATGTATTACGAGCATATATGTATGGATTGATTAGAGAATAATATATATTCTTATATAAAGAAATTGGTACAGTGGCGACCTTGAACTCATTTACATTTGCATCTGCATTGCGATGGGTCCGTTGCACCATGATAATTTATCATTAGCGTGCGGACATTAATTTTTGTATCGTATGTGTGTGCTTTATGACGCAAATCATATCCACCATACAACACTTCATTTAAATAATATTTTTATCTAAATTTAGATAAATCGCGCAAGTATAATTTTTTTTTTATTTGGCGCGACTTTTTTTTATATTTCTAAGTTTTTAATATATTTTTAGTTTTATTGTACGCGTCCTCATTTTGATTCGTAAAAAAATAATAATAACAAGATAAAAAATTAATATTACCATTAACATCAGCATCATCATCATCATCATCATCATCATCGCAACAATAATTACTATAACTAATGTTAATATCAACTATTACTATTATTATTTTTTACTATTACAATTTCATGATCATCTTTTTATTTTATTGTAATTTTCAAAGCAGAAAAATATATTGCATTTAAATATATTATTATTAAATATAATATATGTTTTATCAGAATCGGGTCAAGGATAAATAGCACGCCTTCAACTATAAACAAAATGTATTGTAGTTTATAGAGTCGATCAGTGAATGCGCGAGGTAAGAAAAATAATGTGCATAGAAAAAGTGTTATGAATAATTAATATTCACTTGCACTTTTTCTTTGTAAGACGTCTACACAGTGTAGGGTGTGTGTATGCGATTTTGTAGTTTTCAATCTATCGTTAGTTTGGACGGTAATCACTTAAATGTGTACCTTAGTAAAGTTAACCGAAGTAGCCGAAAGTAAACAATTCCGTATTTCGAAACTACCTACATGTCGGTGTCGAAAACAGTGTAGATAATTTTTTTTTGCGTAAACAGTGTCTATAATTAGTATAGTATGTAGACAATTCGTGAAAAATTTAGAATTTTTTTTTTGTTGCTGTCCCCATTGTTTTTTCAGTACGAAGTTGCTATCTTATAGCTTTCTGGTGTAAATGGGCGTTTTTAAAAATTTTGGTTGATTGATTGGAGTAGGGCCAACCACTGGACAAGTGTCCCGGGTAACGCTGGGCCTATTCCTACAGACTGTTTACATATAATAAGAGGAAAGAATGGAAAAAATATTATTTTTTGAGGACGGAACGACGCGGTTGTAGACATCTAACGATCGTACGGTAGAAGATAACACATTTCAAGCCTACTAGAAGGTAGGCTAAAAGTTTAACAGGTCTAATGATTAACAATGGTATTGGTCTTCACAAGCCATCCATTTCAGTTATTAATAAATTCTTTATAACACGTATGGGAAGTTATCCAAGAATTCTATTGTGTGAAGCTAGTCCAGCCCAGAATTTTTTGTCAATTTTAATGAAAAAACGAAAAATTATCAAATTTATTAAATTTGATTTGTTTTTCATATAATAAAAAAAATAAAATCTAAAGTATCAAAAGTAAAATTCTGAGTTGCGTATACTAATGGAAAATTACAGGCAATGTAAAAAAAAAATCGTTCCGTGGCAAATTCCTGCAAATGAACTGGCTGGGAATTGATTTTTATATATTTTTTCGTCCCGCTCGATAAATCTAAAATTATTTCGCCAAAACTAGAAATGTCTCGGATCAGGTCTACATGATTGAAATGTGTACACAAGTAGCTAATTTTGAGCTGAATTAGAAGAAAATCGTGTCGTGGCAAGTTCCCGAAAATGGACTGGGAATTTCATTGATTTTTATATAATTTTTCGTCCCGCTCAATAAATCTAAAATTATTTAGCAAAAACTAAAAATGTCTCGGATCAGGGCTACATGGTTTTGAAATGTATACACAAGTAGCTCATTTTAAGCCGAATTAGAAGTAAATGGTTCCGTGGTAAGTTAACGAAAATGAACTCTGGGCTGGGAATTTCATTGATTTTTATATAATTTCTCGTCCCGCTCGATAAATCTAAAATTATTCCGCCAAAACTAAAAATGTCTCGGATCAGGGCTCCATGATTCTGAAATGCTTACACAAGTATCTAATTTTGAGCTGAATTAGAAGAAAATCGTGTCGTGGCAAGTTCCCGAAAATGAACTCTGGGCTGTGAATTTTATTGATTTTTATATAATTTCTCGTCCCGCTCGATAAATCTAAAATTATTTCGCTAAAACTAAAAATGTCTCGGATCAGAGCTACATGATTTTGAAATATATAGACAAGTAGCTAATTTACTTTTCAATACCATTGCAACAATTTAAAAAGCTAATTGGAAGCTGTTATTTCCGATATACAAATTTCCACCAAATTTCGTAAGGATCTCCTAATTTTAAGTGTGAAGTTTCATCCTGATCAGGCAATCTGTCTGGGCTGTAGAAAGGCCGAATTTTTGTATTTTTCTTGTCAAAAATCGTCATTTCCACTTAAAGTTTGGAAAAATGGTGTAGACCGATATCGTTGAAAATATAATTTAAATTCATTTTTAGTTTTGTAGTCAGACTTTTCAAATATTTGCAAAAAACGTATAAGCTTCTACGGAATTAGACCAGAAATCTCTGGAATCTCCCAATTTATGGAAACACCCTAAGGAACAATTTTCATCCAGCCGAATTTTTTTGAAAACGTTTTTTTTTGTCAAAAATCGTCATTTTCGCTTAAATTTTGGAAACTGATTTGAACCGGTAATGTTGCAAATTTAATTTTCAATTTTTAGTTTATAGTCGCCTTTCTCATAAATGGTATACTTTTCAAAATGCTTGCAAAAACCGAAAAATCTCCTATGACAGCTGCCATTTCCGGAGGACAGTTTTCGGCCAAAAATCACTGGGATAGTTATATAGTTATAAGTTTCATCCCAATCCATCTTGTATAGAGCGCACAGACATTTAGTCTTCATGTCATCCAAACACACGTACACCCAGAGCTATATTTCCATGGACATCTCTAAATGCATCAGTTCTCATGCCGGGATGTCATTTATCCCGGTGTAGTGCCGCTCCTTATCTCATTTTTCTTTCGGCTTGGATTTACCACCACCTTGTTGTTTCCTTCATTCCAGCATCTTTCTTCAGCCAGCATTTTTGGTATTATGTTCTGCGCCGTCTGCAAGCCGGAGAAACCGTAGGACTTTGATCTCCGGCTCTGTCGTGAACAGTGGAAAATTGAGTGTTCTACTGTGTTGCACTTATCACAGTAAGAATATGTTTTTTTTCGGTGTAAGTAGCTATGCACACGAGACCCGCTTTAAATTGTGTTAGGAAGAAATTAATGTCGTCCAGTCCATTAGCCGGTCTCGGCCCTTGTCCACCGCTCCTGTCGTTGCTTCAGCATGTTGTTTTTGGTTTCCTTTCAAATCACATTTGCTATTTCCGCTCTCCGTCTAGCCAGCAAGGTTAATAGCGGAACGCTGGTAATAATGAAAACTGCGTTCATTGATACCGTCCTAAAGGCATTACATACTCGCAGTTCGCATGCTCTGGTGATTTCGAGGGGACTTACCTAGGTTGGTACCCCGTATAATACGATAGAGGATACATTCGATGTCAGCAATGCTCTTTTATACAAACTAGCCCCGTCTGTGTCGACATCAGCCTACTTACAGCCGCAGTGGTTTTTGTTGCCTTCGCCTCAGTCTTTTTGACATGTGGCTGGAAGTTACGCCATGATTTCAACCAAACATCAAGATATTCAATGTAGTTCACGAGCTTCAACCTAACTCCTTCAACGGAGACCTCTATAGATTCGTGAGAATCCGTCTTCCCGCCATCTCTCGGTTATTGATCGTTACATACGCTAACGGCGAGCGCTAGGTCATCTACATTCCATACAAGGATTAGGCTGCACTGTTGAATACTTATTGCACGTCTAGTGTGAGTACAGACGGGACCCGTCTACTATAACTACTCCCCTTTGAAGGGGAGCTCGGCGTCAGTGAAAATAGGTATATCTAGCAAATCATACCTTCTTTCATGGTCAGTTCATGTTTCACAGATCCAAATAGCTGGCGGCTCAATCGCTTTCCTTAAAATAATCTTAGCCCGTGCTAACTGTTGAGCATGTAAAGTGTAAACCCTATGGAGATCTGCAATCTTTGGGTTCCAGCAATACAGGACTTTAGTCTTAGTTTACTTACGATCCGTTCTAAGTTAAAAGTTACGTCCAACACGGATCCATAATTACCTCTTTCGAAAGCAGAAAATATTATATGAAGCGGTCTATTCAGTAAATGCCTGCCCCTTGCAGTCTAATCACCAGAAACAATCAAATACTTCTTTTGGCCCCGGATAATTGAACCCAAGTCACCGAGTATGAGTGAGTTCTTCCAAAGGTCTGTTTCTCCAGCTCTTTCCACACGATTTTTTTCGGACCCAGATTTTTGAGTTGAAGTGTCTCATGAAAGGACGATACCCGCTTTCAGTCTTCGCTGATTCGGCTCCATTACTATAACTATACCGACATCTGCTGTTCTTGCTGTTGGCAGCAGAAGATCGTGCGTAGGACTACTTGTGTGTGCTTAACTGGAGTACTTGTTGTTGTTGTTGTTGTTTACTATTACGTCCATCTTCTAACCACTGTTTCTTCTTGTAACCGACCTTTCTATAGCTGTAACATGCTGCACTACGATAAAGACCCTTGCGTTTCTGGCTGCGTGTCTTTCTTCCTAGCATCTGTAGCAGCGAGGGTCAAGATAATGAAATTGGTCGGCAGAAAACCCATCCTCTTCGGATTCGACATCCTTCACTAACTGATTTGCTTGGGCTTTCGGAATACTGACTATTGCATTATTTATGCCAGCATGCATTGGACGTAATGATGTGTTCTCAAGGCTATATGTATGTATGATGGCCATCAGCTTTTGGTGCACCGCCACTACACCGGCAACTTTGTTCTGGATCATATTTTTCAATGCAGTAGTGTTTGTTTTGCCACCCTTTCAAAAAAATCATCAAATCGTTTGGCTTAGCCTTTTTCAAAGCGAACATTTACACTCCTAATTCATCGATGTCGACTTCTGATTCTACTTTTTTAAGGAGCTCAACAGCGGAATCTTCGGAATGTTCTCACTGTTGAGGCAAGTTAAAATCCTATAGATACTGTATTGGGCAGACTGAGCTCTCCTCGAGCCTAATCGTGTTGGTACTTTTAATTCTGGCGACTTCTTCTAGCTGCAGGTGTCCAGTCCTCAGTAAGCTTTGGAATATTTTATCGAAGCATATGATTGTCTCTTTTCCCTTAAATTAAATTGGCAACTGTTTCGTTTATAAATTATTTCTTTCCTATGGCTATCACCATCCCTCGACACAGGATCCTAGCCTGATTTTTAGTCGTAGGATTTTCCGGCACTAGTGTGCTAAATTCGGCAATCACAGGTAGGTGGAGATCGATTTTTCATTGCGGTAGATGGATCTCGATGACTGGGCACCCGCTTGCACATCATCCGAAGTTCCGATAATGGGCAATGTAATTTTTGCTTGTGGTCATCATCTTCATGCTTACGTTGTAAATACGGCTAAATGGAGTTTCTGTGATTAATTTAAACAAAGAAAATTTTTAAAAAACTCGACAAGAATGGTATGAAAATTTGCAAGTCCCCTTGATCTATGCGACGGATCCTCGAATTCAAGCATGTCACTAATTCCATATTACCCGATTTCTAAACTCATTCCTTTCAAAAAATTAAAAAATATTGAACGTTTAGAAATTTAAGAATTTCATGTCGATCGTTTCGATTCACGTCGAACGACAGAAAGGCACGGACGCTATAGATAATAATAGTACTGGTTCATGGCCTCTTTTAAACTGTTGAGGTCGATCATTATTTACAGCACACATAAATTTTAACTCTAATTGATTTACAATTTAATTTAATTTAACGTATGTCTAAAATTTATACAGTACCAATAATAATTCTCCAAATAAAATTTCTTTTCACTTTGAACTGAGTACTTAGCTTGACACAAAATAAAAGTGTTACCACAGTACAAGCATGATGTGCGGTTCGTTCTTTAGATGGCTTTACATTAATATATACTAGTATTAATACAAATTTAATGCAAATGATGGCGCTACAAATAATTATGTTTTGAGTCTATACAACAAGTAGATACTCCAATGTCTCTGTATTAGAATTAAAGCCGTTCCATACCTTACCGTTCCCAATTTTATCGTGTGAAAGCACGTTTTTATCTTTTGTGAACACAGTTTTATTTAACTACAACTTTTAATAGTATTTCTAATAGTTTTATTGAGTATATCATCCAATAAAATTTATTTGACATTAGTGCGTATGCCTATATACCAGATTTGATTATTCCTAAGAGCCGTTTTTCCCTTTAAGCCACGTTTTCCTAATTTTCTTTACTGGTACGATTTTAACAGTAATTTGTACTAAAATTTCAATTTTTACTGTACTAAACGATTAAACCCAATTTGTGCTAATTAGTGCTCACGAGAAAAAGAGCCGAAAAAACGGAAAATGAAAATTTCAAATTTCGCCTGAAAGACGAAACAAATTAAAGTCGATTTATAGAAACGAGCAGAAATAAATTAAGCCTAATTTTACAAATTTTCAAGGCCAGCTAAAATGACGAAATTTGTGCTTATCATAGAAATATAATTTTCATAAATTTTCATTCATAATTTGAGGGAAACAAACAGCCCTTAAAAGATACTATATTAAATAAACAAAATACAGATGTATATCGTTCAATAATATTTGTGTTGAACAACAAAATAAACAATAGACATAAAATGTTCTAAAATCCAAGAATAAACGATTAAGATATATTCCTGCCAGGCAATTGGCTAAATTTGTGCTAATCCAGAATTGATCCAATCCCATTGAACAACAACGACCGAGCAATGAACAATTTTCTGACATAAAGTGTTCTAGAACTTCTGATTGCATATTCCTATCAGGTATGTTCAGTGCTATGCCCAATTCGATTGAACAACAACGACCGTTGAATGAAATTTTTTATGACATAAAGCATCAGAAACCATTCATTCAACATACCTAAAAGAAATTTGAAATTATGAGTGCCAACTTCATTGGTTTCTAGAACACAAATTCCTTTTAGGTATATTCATTGCCATCTAAAAAGTATAGTGGCTGAATTTGTGCTAATCCAGAATTATCCCAATTCCATTGAACAACACAGTCCGTTGAATGGACGGTTTTCTGACATAAGAAAACCGTTCATTCAACGGACTTTGTTGATCAAATGGAATTGGGATAATTCTGGATTACCACAAATTCAGTCACTATACTTTTAGGATGGCAATGAAGTGCCAAGTTCATCGGTTTTTAGAACACTTTCTGTCAGAAAACCATTCATTCAATGGACTTTGTTGTTCAATGGAATTGGGATAATTCTGGATTAGCACAAATTCAGCCACTATACTTTTTGGATGGCAATGAATATACCTAAAACGAATTTGTAATTAGGAGTGCCAAGTTCATTTGTTTCTAGAACACTTTATGTCAGAAAATTGTTCATTCAACGGTCTTTGTTGTTCAATGGAATTGGGATAATTCTGGATTACCACAAATTCACCCACTATTATTTTCGGCTGGAAAGGTTCTGTGGATTTTCGAACATTTTATTTCTATTGTTTTTCCTCAATTTATGAATGAAAATGTATGAAAATTATATTTCTATGATAAGAACAAATTTCTTCAGTTTAGCCGCCTTTATAAAGTTTTAAAATTAGGCTTAAATTATTTTCTAGAACAAGAGTTTTATTTGTTTCGTCTTTCAGGCGAAATTTGAAATTTTGTGTTCCCGTGTTTTCGATTCCTGGACTAGCTCTAATCCTTCCCTGTTAGCACTAAATAGCACAAATTCGGCCTAGTCGGTATGCAAAGTTACATTTTGAAATTGGAAAGTTTCGCTGCTGCAGTTACCCACACAACGATTTACCCGAGACTTGGTCCGCAGCCTATATGTGGCGGTGCAGTTCACTGTCTAATTTCAATTTTTGATCAAACCGATCATGGTTGTCTTGTGGACTAGAAAAATTATTTTTCACAATTTTATTTGTTTGTTTTTCTTTTTTTTTTTTTGTATACAATTTGACCTAAACCTGAATGAAGCACAAAAAGAAAATCTGTATCTATTTTACTAGTGGAAATTTTTGTATTACATGTTTTGTTTTGTTTAATTCAAAAACAACGCTAATTTTGGTTTGTCGGTCTCGCGGTGTTGAATTAGTTATTGCTGTAATTTTTCTTAAATCATCAAACAAAGAAGATTAATATAATTTTTTTTTTGTTTTTTTGAAAAATTAAATCAACACACAGTACACACTTCGGCACATACACAAGCAGCAGCATCCAACTATATAAATTAGAAACGAAATCGGTACGAGAAAAATTAGATTTTTTTTGTATTTGTAATATTTTAAAGCGGTCAAGTACTACTACCGCAGTTCTTTTTTTGTAAAGTTGTAAAAAAATGCATTTTTGTGCATTAATAACATGCGAATCTTTTTTTTTATTTTTATTTTTCATTACATACACAAAATGCAAGGTTAATTTTTTTTTATATTATTTTAAATTGATTTGTCATGCTTAGAAAAATTGTTAGATTGTGTGTTAGGTAATTGATATCCATTAACTATTTTGTTTTGTAGTGCTTCTGCTGTGCAGTTATGTAAAATACCGTGTGCTGATTGGTGTATCATGTGTTTAAGATAATTTTCTTACTTGTCATCGACTAATATTTATCGTGGTGGACAATCCGAACATCTTCATATATACGAGTAATATATACAACTTGTTTAACGATATTACGTGATCGCAAATGTAAATTAGTATAAATGAAAAATAAATTGACTTGCGTCATTTCCACACAGTTTTCCAGTGATGTTTTGTGTAATTTGTGGTGTTCTATAGTAGAAAAACGACGTCGCGTTTTTCTAGTTTACAAAAATATTGGTCATATGGATACAGTAAAACCGTATTGATCATCATCATTATTGTTTTCACACGTGATTTCTATTTCGTGTTAAGGTTAAGAAATCGACGTAGAATTTTAACATGTTGCGCGGAATAGTGCGCGCGATATATATTTTTTTGTTAAGAGGACAGTCGTCTTATAAATGATAAGACGTATATGTTTTGTTGTTAACCCTCGATGATTTGGTATATGATTCATTTGTATTTTGTCGGCTAAAATTGTACTCTTTATCATTATGAAAGATGAGTCAAATCGTTTTTCATATTTTTTTTATATTTGTGATAAAGACTTATTCTTAAATACATATGTAAGATTGTTCTAAGTGATAATATAGCACGAGCACAATTCTCGACACCTTTATTGAATATAAACCCATTGTTTTAGCTAATTGAACTTCGTACTTTATATACAAAGCTAATTGTAATTATATTCGTCGAAGAAAAATAAAATCTTAGAAATTTGATGTATATAACGTCTTCTAATCTCCTAAGATATGCGCGAGCTGAAATAAAATTGTAACAGCATCTCAATTATCTGTTGACAAATTAATAAATTATTTAAAAAATAATAAAATAACAATCATCTTCTTCGTCTCTATACTCTACATACAATACACACACCACACAATCTTAAGATGATTTGTTTTTTTTATATATAAGACATTGTGTATTATACTCACTTAAAAAGAAAACACTGAATACAAAATAAAAAAAAATCTTCGACTTTTCGCCTCGGTATATAGTTAGTAGCTACTACTAGTAGTAAAATTGAGTTGCTGATGAGAATTATTTTTTTTCTAGATTAGTTTAACTTTTCTTACCAGAGAGGAAAGAAAAAATAAAAGAAATACAATTTAAGTAAGAATTAAAAATAAAAATTGAATTTACAAAAAAAAAAAAAATAACTTAGTACTAAAATAAAGTAAACTGTGTAAAAGATAAAATTGGAACGAAGCTGGTATATATTTGCCAACAGATAATGCTGATCAAGTGGTGGATGGCGTTTTATAAGTGTGTGTGTTTATTTTTTATCATATAGGTGTATAAGTGTATATATACACAATACATACACATACACGTATATTATTTTTAAATTATGTTCATATTACTAAACATTTTTTTATTTCATTCTTTTGCAGAACCAATACAATATTTGGGATTTATGTAACTTTATGAAACCAAATTACTCATCAATCATCGGTAAGCAACATTTTACATACTTGTATTTGTTTAACTATTTCCGATATAATTTGGTAAATTTCTTGTGAAATTTTAATGAGTCGACGCTTTCGATAACAAGAGGATATTGCACATCGTGCAAATTGTGTGTTTTATATTTAATCTGACTCGGTCGTTTTTGTGACGCGCTTTTATATTAACGAGTTAATTTTTTGTTTTGTTTAAAAGCTTTGTTTTGCGATTGTAAAAACGATTAAGACTGAATGAATACTAAATTCTTTGGCCGGAATTATGTATCTCATTATTGTTGGTGTAATTCAAGGTTGTGGCTTTTTGCCTCACCCTGAAAACGGATCCTTGCGTTTATACATCTTCATTATTTTTGTGTTAGGTTTAGGGTTTTATGCTTGTTATTAAATTGCAACATATAATTCTTGTTCTAAATTAAAATGAATTCTCTGTAATACATTTTGAATGCATCTCTGCAGTATTTAATTCTTTAACATAACTATAGTTGGTTTCAATGATTGTTTCAATATTTTGACATAATAATCGAGAAATAAATGGGCCGCCGAGTTCGCTTAATGAACTTTTTGTAACAAATTTAAACTTTAAAGCGAGTGCGACATTCTTCTAATAAGCGCGATTAAGTTGATCATTGTTAATTTAGCCGAAAGTTCACCAGCCGGTATTTTTCAACAGAGCAATTTTTTTAACGTAAAATGAATTTGAGACGATTTGGGAATTATAGGTTATGTATTATATGTAAATATTAAAATCAGAATTTAAAAAAAACCGACCGCAGTAGTAGTTGCTATAGATCAGAGGTGTCCATAAGGTCGAGCGCGATTGATTGGTCGATTTTTTTAAATTTCGATTAATTTCAGCATGCTTGAGCGCACCTTTATCATACTTTGGAAGACGGAAAGTAGATCACTCAAACAAATTAGTGGACATGCCTGCTATAAATTAATCTAAATCGGCATACATCTAAATCGGCAATACCACTGCGATCTCTTGCGGTCCTTAATTCCTGCTAACAATACCCCAATTTTGAGGCAATTCTGATGGGGATACAGGGGTGTAATTTGAGAAGATTTCGATAATTCAATTTCCTGCAAATTCATTGAATGCCCGACGCTTTAGTTTGATAAGTCTTAATGCCTGCTAACAAAAGACTCATTTTGAAGAAATTCTGATGGGAATACGGGGGTGTAATTTGAAAAAATTTCGATAGTTCAATTTCTTGCAAATTCAATAATAATGGCCATTCAATAATGGCCCAGCGCCGTTTAGATTAAACTAAATCCTCGTTAATGCCAGTATAGTCATTTGATAGGTCTTAATGCCAGTCCAATTTTGAAAAAATTCTGAAAGGGATACGGGAGTGTAATTTGATAAGATTTCGATAAATCATTTTCTTGCAAATTCATTGAATGGCCTGACGCTCTAGTTTAACCTAAATTCGGATTGATGCCACTATGACCATTTGATAGGTCTAAATGCCTGCTAACATTAGCCCAATTTTGAAGAAATTCTGATGGCGGATACGAGGGTGTAATTTGACAAGATTTCGATAAATCATTTTCTTGCAAATACATTGAATGGCCCGGCGCTCTACTTTAACCTAAATCCGCATTGATGCCACAATGACCATTTGATAGGCCTTAATGCCTGCTAACAATAGCTCAATTTTCAAGAAATTATGAAATTCATTGAATGGTCCGGCGTTCTAGTTTAACCTAAATCCACATTGATGCCACTATGACCATTTAATATGCCCTCAAACCAGCTAACAATAGCCCAATTTGGGGAATCTGATGGGAAAACGGGGGTGTAATTTAATAAGATTTCGATAGTTCAATTTCTTCCTGCTACCCGAACAAATCATTCAATCATAATGATTTTTTATTTTTGAGTTCTAAAGTGACTAATGAGAAACAATTCGGAAGCAGGTGGACCTAGCAGCAACGGGTTCGGTTCTGGGGGACGTGAGTTTAAACTGACGCTGGGAATGAAACAGTGACACAAATAATATTATTTTTTCTAACAAAAATAAAAATATCTATTTTGTTTCAATGCAAAATAATACTGTGGGCAAAAAATAGTAAGACTTTGTTCATAATTTTAAAATTCTTTATTTATTTCTCCAAATCTATTTCGTCCCCCCCCCCAAAGTAATCCACCCCGGCCTCAATACACTTGTGCCAACGTTTTTTCCAATCCTCGAAACAGTTGTTAAAGTCAATTTCTGGAATAGCCTCCAATGCGCGTAGCGATTCACGTTTAATGTCTTCAATTGACTCAAAACGGTTTCCCCGGAGCAGTCGTTGGAATTTGCTGAACAGCCAGAAGTAACACGGAGCTAAATCAGGCGAATACGGTGGTTGCGGAATGATATGGGTGGGATTTTTGGCGAAAAAATTACGTAAAACCAATGCAGTATGAGAAGGTGCATTATCGTGATGCAAAAACTAAGAGTTGTCGACCCATAATTCCGGCCTCTTTTTACGAATAGCTTCGCGCAAACGACGCATAACACTCAAATAGTATTCCTTATTGACAGTTTGGCCGGTCGGAAGGAATTCGGAGTTCACCACACCTCGATAATCGAAGAAAACTGTCAACATCACCTTGATTTTTGAGTTGCTTTGACGTGATTTTTTCGGCTTCGGCACACTTTTGGCACGATATTCGGCCGACTGATCGTTTGTTTCCTGGTCGTAAACATAGATCCAAGACTCATCGCCAGTTATAATACGTTTCATGACATCCTGGTAGTCGGAAAACATTGTTTCACAGACGTCAACGCGACGCTGTTTTGTGCTTTCACTTTTCTTAGGCCCAAATGATCTTTCAAAATGGTTTTCACTGATCCTTCCGATATTTCAACGATGCCAGTAAGGTCTCTGACTGTTAATCGTCGATTCTCGAGCACCAATTCCTTGATTTTATTAACGTGATGATCATCAGTTGATGTTGATGGCCGTCCTAGACGTGGTTCGTCGTCAACACGTTCTAGTCCCTCTTTGAACAATTTCAAAAACACTTACTCGCGACATACAATTATCACCGAAGGCCTTTTGCAACATTCTGAACGTTTCGGCACCACAAAATTGATTCCGCTCACAAAATTTAATGTGGAACTTCTTTGTTGAATAATTTCACTCATTGTAAAAAATCCCGAGTGCACTTTTTGTACTTCAGAAAGACAAGCGTATACTAAATACTAATGATTATTTTGATGTGATATTTGGCACAGATGTCACTGACAGTCCTACCAACATAGAAAAAAAAATATTTCGACGAATGGTTTTCCGCGCGAAATGTAAATTAAAATGTCTTACTACTTTTTGCCCACAGTAGTATAATGTGTTAATTAATCAAATAGTTCAATTGGTTTATAGTTAATAATAAAAAGTACTTTTTGGCGAGGAATACAAATTGGTTATAAGTTCCTGAATGATACATTTTGAAACATGAGGTCGCATGTAATGCGACATTGCACTTTGTACAAACATATTTTGTCGTTTTTGGGCAAAATGCACAACACCGTTGGGTTTCGCCCAAATGGCTCGCATTAAAAATGAATCGAAATATCGGCCAATTCCATTTACGAGTTCATGTTTTCATTCTATAAGTACCTTGGTGCTGGTTTGTATTCCTTTGCACTCCATAGAGTACAAGTGGCCTTATTCAAAACAATTTCATCATTGATACCTGTGATCATTGTAACCTGACTGTTGTCGTTCCAACGAATAAGATGAATTTTGTCGGCTGAATTATTTAATGCATGAATTGGCCCGCGTTGGGGTTTCTTAAGTTCTTGGAAAGAAGCCTATACTACTTGATCTTTACGAATTGGGCCAATCACGAATCTTGCCAATCAAGAAGTAAAAAATTATTCATAAAAACGATTGATTGTTTAGGCACAAGGTAAATTTATCGCAGCATTTGAGCCCAGTGGTATATTTTTATCTCGATCGGTTTTGCCTAAAAAGCTTATAAAGGGTGTCTCAGCAAGAGCGCCGCATTTAATTTTAAAGCAAAACACATTTATTTTGAATTCAGCAAACATTTTTATTCCAAATGGCCACCACGAAACCTCTGGCACAAGGTTATTCTTTTGTTGAAATTTTGAATAACCTTCTCGCATAAATGTGGCTGTATTTCATCAATAACGCGCCGAATTTCCTCTTTAAGATGTTCAACTATTTCAGGCTTATTCGCATACTCCTTTTCCTTCACATAGCCCCAAAGAAAAAAATCCATCGGTGTTAGATTTCACGATCTTGGTGGAAATTTAGTCTGCAGTAACACCATTGTTTCACTTGCTGCGTGGCAGGTCGCATCGTCTTGTTGGAAAAACATGTCCTCCACATCAATTACATCCAATTCGAGCCATAAAAACTCCGTTAACATTTCGCGATACCGCATATCCAGACACATTTTCAAAGAAATACGACCCAATTACTCATTGGTTGTTTGAGTATCACACGAGGATTTTCAGCACCCCAAATCCGACAGTTTTGCTTATTCACGGCGCTGAGCATGGTCCCTTGGCTTGATTTCTTCCACCAATTGAACCTTGTACGAAAGTAAATCCAGATCTTTTATCAAAATTCGTTGTATAATGCTTCTGGAAGTTTCTGGATTCCCGGTCACAGATTCCCTTACTGTGGCTATATTTTCGAGTGACCGACAAGAACGACGACGAACAATGATCTTCTGATCCATTAGCGTAAATTTTGTCTCAAATTTTGTAATTAAACGCCACACAGTCGATTCATTTGGCGCATTATTGCGAGGTCTGTACGTGACAAGTGTCAAGAAAAAATCACCGTATAACTAACTCGTATTAACAAAATGGCGGCAAATTTAAATCCGGCGCTCTTGCTGAGACACTATTAGTGCAAATGCGCTTTATTTTTATATTTAGAACTACCTGTATATGGTAAAAATTGCAACAAAAACCCATTTGTTGTATTTAGGCACCAAAATTTATAGCCAAACCGTATAGGGTTCCCTCGTATAAATTGCTTCATCCGACATCTTCCGTAATATGGTTGCATAGCCTCATCTAAGGAATAATACTTTCCCAAACGGTTGTGCGAACTCCGCAAATGTACGAATTGATTTAATTTTTCGAATTTATTGCGAGACATAGCTCCTGCAACAAGTATGTTGTAGCTGTGTTCCTCCTGTTGCCAATACATTCGATAACTGGGAAGCTTCACATAACCAGATATAATTAGTATACCGAAAAAATATATAATTCATCTGCTGTGGTTGAGAACTGCATATCTCGTTTAAGGTTCGCATAAGAATTAGTTTCACTGAAAACTTTTTCCATAATGGCCGAGTCGAAGACGTCTTTGAGTAAATCTACGGGCGACTTTCCGTTTTCGATTACATTTTCGGCATACTAAGACCGGTGTGTTAAAGTAAAATTTGGGATGGTTTGCTTTTTAAGTGTTGTTTCATCCCAAGACCTTGACCTTCTCTTTCTTTCTATTGACACAAACTCAACAGGTTCATTCTCTCCAATTTCACAATTCACCTCCTCAAAAATTTCGGCGTCAAAGCTTTCGGTGTTTCCTATTTGAGGTGGCTTCATTTCCTCGTCGTCCAACTCATCCATATAATTTAAAATATCCTCCAAATTTTTCTCAACATGCCTATAAAAATTAATTTTTTGTAGTTCAATTAATAACAAATTTTTGGTTAAAAAGGACTAGAGAGACCAACATTTTTTTAATGGGACATTTTATTAGGCCATAATGAGCCTAAAATTATTTGTATGTCAGTTGATCGTGTTTTGCGTTCTATTTTGATTTTTGGTCCGATTTTCGATTTACGTTCTGCTAGCATTGAAGTGATAGGTTTCAGTGGTTGCTTACTGCACACTTAGGCCAATTTTTAGGCCCATTGTGATACCCACTCATTCACTCGACATCATTAACCCACCTACTGCACCTACTCACACAACTACAGTATACCCCCTGCACATTGCAAGCTCCATGTCAACCTGTACATTGACATGGAAGGTGGGTCGGCGCGTGACACGGAATTCTGCACTCCATCAGAGGGTCTTAGTTGTATTTATTAGCATCACCGATCGTAATCAATGATGAAAATTCGATTTGCATCTAGCCTCTGATGGGATTCGAACCCAGCACCTCCCGGTCCAAGTGCCGAAGCTTTAACCACTGCACCACTTGTCCGGTCCCATTGAAGTGATAAAGCCTTATGCTTTTTCTAGAATGAGCAGAATAACAAAAATTTAAATAGGGAATTTAATTAGCCTAAAATTAAACTTTAATTTTTCAATTGTTTTTAAATCATTTTTTGATACGGGTGCTGCTAACTTTTTCTAAAGCTAGCAGAACCCATCGTTTTAGTTGGAAGGGATGGAGTCCAACATTTTTTAATAGAGCATTTAATTAGCCTATTATTAGCCTATAATTATTCATACTATCTTGTAATGTTCTGCTGTATGGGTTCTGCTAGCTTAAGGGTTGTGTTATTTACTCTGCTTCATTATCACTTTGACTATGAATTTTCTGAAATAAATTTTGAATGCACTCTCTGCTGTAAGCAATGTAGCAGGTTTAGAACTTAATTCTTTAACATTCTCCACAGTCAACGATCCAACAGTTAATATACAACCTAGACAACATTTAGAAAAGTCGATAACGCAGATTTCTATTATCATTATGAATTTACCACCCGAAAAATGTCGATAAATATATTTTACAATAGCCGGGCAATAGAGGGTTATGGGAGTGAAATTTTGACTTTTCTCATGGTTGCAATCAGAGATTACGCATCTAACTAAGAAACCGAATACTGCATCCAGATTGGATTTGATTATTGGTTTGTAGTGGGTTTGACATTTTTATCGATAAAATCATTTGAAATTTGAGATTTTGACAGATGGATACGGATCTCGTTCATTGGAGAATTTGATGAGGTTAAAAGAGTTGAATTTTGAGTTTAATATTTTGGTATGAATATCAATATGAATGAATTACGCTTTAAAACTGGGAACAAACGAAGTACTTACTCTACTAATACTTGGAGGTTTTCAATTTCGAACTAAACACTTAACTACGATTTCCACGTGTCGGCGGCTCAATAACAATTATGTTCATTCCACCACCAACCGATGTACACTTTCTACAATAGCGGTCGTCAGAAGGAATAAATTTGGAGTTAACTTCTTTTGCACATACTCGTAAGGCAACATGTCTGCAACTTCCGGCCAATAAATATGTGGTTCGAACGATAAGAGTTTGGACTACGCAAATTTAACATAACGGTCATTAATGTGCTCACGCCTTTTGAAGATAAAACAGATAACGAACTTATTTAATATACCCATCTTAACATCATTCGGTCTGCACAAATAATACAATTCATTAGCAGCACAGGTAATCCAAGTGCGAATCAAACATCGAAAAAATTTAAACTTTCTATAACCTCATCAAATTTACACGAAATTTATAACGCAATGTTACCTAGGGTTATGGTCCATTGAATTGTTATAATCGGAGTTCATTTGGAAAAATCAGGAGCTCTAAAGAATTTTACAATTTTTACAATTCTAGCAAAGACACTATTTTTATTATCTGTTGATACTGTCGGCTGGAATATCAAAAACGTCTGCATTATCGATTTGAAAATTTGGCTGAGAATTTTGTACTCACTTAATTAGGGCACAAAACCTCTTTAGTCTTCCTATTTTAAAGCCTTTGCATTTTAAAGAAACCTCAAAACTTTGGAATTTGAGGAAAATGGCAATAGTTGGTCGCAGAGCGTTGGTTAAGAACGTTGCTATGCAAGTTACAACAGATGCACCAACAGACACTACAAACAATGGTACGCGAAATCGTTCGTAGGGCTGTGACCACTTTACAGCGTTTGCCATTTAGTTATAAGTTGGTCATAATGGTTTCAGTTAAGACGCAGTATGGTCTCATTAAATTTTTAATGCAAGTAATTTAATAATTTGCATTTGAAGTAAGAAATTCTGTCTTTTGTTACCGACCACACCATGCCATACTTCTGAAACCCTCAGTGCTTCGGAGAAATTGCCAATTTCAGTGGAACTAATCTATTTATCAATAGTTTGAAATTTGGTGAAAAGAAAACATGCAAATGTAGCATTGCATTAAGAATCCTGAAAATTGGCATCTTGGAGGTGACACAACATAATTTCTACATCTGGTTTTCGAATCTACCAAATTTGAATGATAGTGAGCCTTTTCTCATCAGTATTGAAAAAAACAAACTGTTTTTGTCTGATGCAATTCGAACCATTTGATAGATAGATTGTTATAGAGAGATTGTGAATTTGATCAAAGCCAAAGGGATTTCTCAATCTATTGCAAGTATTTACTTGATGTGTATTATGAAAATGCTGTTGAAGTTCTGGAAAAATCCAATTTTTCTAATTCGGATAGAACTGGGCTTGTTTCAAGAAATGAGATTTAGACGTGGGTTTCGCAGCTCGGTTTGAATTACGAAATAGTTGAAAATGACATTTTTTTAGAATCCTCTCGGAAGCTTAAATTCAATTTCCATTATACGACCTGAGTTTCTTCCAATTAAATTGGCATACAAATCACTAAAATTAAATTAGTTCTTATCGGTCGAGATTTACGAATTATTTTGGTATAATAACTTCGGTTTGTAGGACCAATTTACGGAAATACTGATAAAAATATCAAAAATGACCTGGGTTCGAAGGTACCTGAGCTCCAAAAAGACAAAAACAAAAATTTGGTTGTTTGATATCTCAAGAATGGTGTGTGCGATTTGAATTTTTTTGCAAATATTCTCCTATTTTTAATTTCGAAAATATGTAAAGGTTTTTTTACCTTTACGTCATTTAATTAACCAATCCTCCCTTTTGGGACTGGTGGAAAATTATTCATTGTTAAAGAATATCTGTAATAGCTGTAGCACATTAGTATCCAAAATTACCATTGTGTCGCTAGGGGCAGTTACATTTGTTTCTCATAATCATGCGGCATATTGTTTAAAAGGTTTTATAAAAGCAGCAACTTAGTTATCTTCATTTTAGCTCACAAAACCAGTAGTGGCTAATAAATCGTTAAGCATCTAAATCCTTAACACTACCATTCCAGCGCTGATGGCAGAAATATTTTCTCTCTCTCTATTTTCGATATAATCATCTGGCATATCGTTGCTGGTAAATTATCTGTTTAGTAATATATTTATAGGGTGGTCCAAAAGTCCCGGAACTGTCTTAAAAAATACACATCGCATTGGATAAAAAACGACTCCTGGAGGAGGGACGAGAGGTAACTTTGGAATTTTAATTACAAATCTAAATTTGTTATTTCAGATTCGCATTATATCCTTAAAGATATGTAAGTTTTGCTTGAATTTCTGTTTTGCAAAACTTACGATTTTGTAGCTTTTCCCGTGAATACTAATTGAATCGTGAAAAGGAAACAAAATGCGTGTTCAATATTTTCAAAATGCTATCTCATGATATCGCGCTATCAATTTTCAGTCTTAATTGGAACCTCTTTTTGCAGATTCGGATTCTATATAGGAAAATAACAGGACCTCTTTGATACATTTAGCATAACCCAGGAACAACGTCGTCATTTTCCTTGGCCCAAACAAAATATTTTGGTTGCCCATTGCTAATTGACAGATTCTATACATTCCAAAATACGTCACTTTTATTCTAAAGTGCTCTCTGCAGTGCTCCGCAATTTTGTAATTAATTTAACGCTAGTTGTCACAAATTATAGGTAATTCTGTCAACGATGGCACAGACAGAGAAAGAAAGAATGATCATTATCATGATGTGTAGTTTGGTGATAGGGAAAGATGCACCTTCGAAAGAACTGGACCAGTCAGGGATGAACCACGATATTGTGAGAAAATAATATCTCGATACGACAGATATAGTCAAATTTATGTCATGGACTAGTTTCTCCGATGAAACTATCTGTCAACCCGCATAACATGTAGCATTTGGGCCACTTGAGTCCCGACTGGATGAGCAAGCATTGTATGCTATACCCACAAAAAATTAACGTTTGCTTTGGAAAATTGTGTAATCGTAATATCGGACCATACTTCATTCATACCTGAACAATATACCTGAAATATAAACTATCGTTCGGGAGACATTCGAGAATGTTCGGTTTCAAGTTTATTTTGCCCTAATTGTTCGCAATGAGCTGAACAGCGTTTTTCCTGGTATATGAATTGGTTGTTGAGGTATCTTAAGGTGGCCACCAAGGTCACCCGGTTTGACGCCTCTTGATTTCTTATACTGTGGGTATTTGAAAAGCAAATTTTTTGAAACCATACCCAACGATATTAAGGGATTGAGAGACAGATCTCGTACACTGTCAAATGAAATTGCTCTGGAGATGTTGAGGAATAGTTCGGCCGAGACTTTGCTATGCAAATTTGAGCAGTAAAAGAATTGAGGCTAGAGGGAACGCTGAATGGAGAGAGGCTTGAGGTGGAAAAACATGGTGGATAGCTGTTTTGAAAATACTGAACACGTTTTTTTCGTTTTCCGATTCGAAGTGTATTTCTCAAGAAATATGACCATTCCGGGACTTTTTAATCATCCTGTTTACAATGATATAAGGAAAGCTAAATGTCTTGAAAAATTGGTGGTGACGTGATGACAAAAAAAAATCAATTTGAACTGAAAATTGTTTATATATATACTCGTAGATGAAGAAAATATTTTCCTTTAATATCCGGAAAAATCTCATATAAATAAATGATCCCGGATGTTGAAAAACAAATTTTTTACAAAATCAATGAAGGATCAGCATATTTTTCAGAGTCGCTTTGTGATTGTGATTGTGATCGTGATTGTGAATTTTCTTAGTGGAAATTAGCCAATTTCCAGAGATTTTTTCGGGTTCTCAATTACCGAAGTTCTGTTGTCTTTCTGTCAGCCACTAGCGCTTTATTTTTAGGTTTTGGTCGGTTTGTGTAGATGCCGAATGCACACAACAGTAGCGGTAAACATTTTGTAACCGGTTAGGGGCATCTTCCGTTATTTATTGGAACTTGGTTGTTTCTTGTTGATTTACAAATTTTAATGATTGGACAAACTCGACGATTTATGTGTTTTTTGTGAATGAGGTTTTCGCTGAATCGTCGTTTTCGGTAAATTGAATTTTAAGGGTAACAGTTTTTAATTAAATGTCTTGGAACCTATATACTTAAGAACTTTTTGTCCTGATTTAATTTTCCTCATAAATGCTACACTTTGCAAATAGACATTTAGGTTACATACGTAATACCTGGAGGATGCCGTCCCATCGCCAAATTTGACTAGCAACTAAGAATTTCTAAAAAAATGTTCTTGTGTTAAATTTCAATTAGTTGCGGTCAAGACTACTTAGAGTAATGACTACTTACCCGGCATGCCATATGCATAAATCAGCGGTCTTAGGATCTGGGTAGGATTCAATGGTCCAATTATTCCTTGTACCAAACAAAATGATTACAGAAAGGAATAATACAAATCGGGAAACACAAATATTGACCCTCGGCACACGGGAATTGAAACGTCAGAACTGTAACAGAAGCATTAAGTCTAGCACAAATAGAGAGAGAAATGAAACATAATCGAACAAAATCGAAATTCTTGGCTTCAAGGAAGTGAGATGGAAAAACACTGCAAAGTAAACTCAAGTGATGAAAAGTACCTCTGGATGCGATAATATATTAACCACAGCTAAAGCAAAGAAGGCACTAATGGAATGGAACCCAGACCAAAGCCAAATAATCTTAACTATGTCCCAACAGAAGATGCAGATGAAACAACCAAGTATGAGTTCTCTGAAAACAATTGATGGCAGAACAAGAAACCAAATAGACCACGTAATAATTAGCAAGAAATTTCTCACGCCATTACAAGATGTCAAAAAAATAAGAGATGCAGACGTAGACAGTGACTACCAACTGCTAATGTCACAATTCAAAATTAAGGTAATCTTGAAATATATCCTGTGAAGCGCTCAGGCTCTTATTCCAAACCAATGAAGAAACAGATACCAACACACTCAGGTACCAAGAATACAGACGCAAACTCTGGATCAACAACGGAGGGATCAGGATCTCAAGTTGCAAATGTATCAACAACATATGTCGGAGCTGAAGCGTCAATAGCAGATTATTTCACGAGAAATATAGAAAATAGAAAGGAGTGACCATAGGCAATTCACTGAACAAGATAGCGAATTCTCAAGATAGCAGACCCGTACATGCGTCAATACATATCCTGCCAATAAGGGATGCATCTGGTCAAATCTTAACAACAGATTAAGCATAGCTGAAGAGATGGAAGGATTATTTCAAAGACAACCATATTTCAGAGCTGAAATATTCAAAAAAGACATAACGATAAATAACTCTAACTAAGTAAAAAGAGAAGTATAAACTTCCGGCAGAAAACCGCGAAAATGGAAGGCAGGCTTGACTATATAACGATTACCAAAAAGGTAACCTAAGAAAATAAAAAAATATAAAAATTAGAAATAAAGAGACCAGGGCGAAGTTGCACCAATCACGCATCATAATTCAGCAGTCTAATGAATGGAATTCACCACTGCACTACATGAATTTCAAACGTGTAGTCGATACAATACGCAATAACGCAATATTGAGGGCATTTTGTGAAATGGGCATGCCAATAATAAACACGCCGGAATGCAACATAACGTACAGAAGCACACAGATCTAGTAAAAGTAATTGGCTTCTCAATAAATATCAGAAAAACCAAGACGATGAGGCTAAACGCCCCAATATCCACGCCGATTTATGGCTGTTCTCTACCGCAAAGATTTAAAGAAACTAATCTACAAAGACAGAACAACATTCAACATGTTACACAATATTCCATAACACCAAGCTAAGAATATTAAATTCGCGTGTGAAATCAGCTTGCTGTTGAACTCTTTAAAAGCAAAAGGCTCAGGCAATCGTTGGCATCGAAATACGAAAGCACAAGTGAGCATGCATTGCTTACACAGTGAGGAGGTCTCAGAATGACATAATAAGAAGGTCTCTGGAATGGGAAGTCAGACGACCAGCTGTAAAATGGAAACGAACGGGAAGTCATAACTGCAAATCAAAGCAATAGCCCCAACAGAGTTAGATGGTCCAGCCTAGTAAACGCTATATTCTCCTTAATTTAAAATAAAGAAAAAAATATTGGTTGAAATATCCCGTAATCCTTCCGTCTTATTTTGGCGTTTATTAGACTTAAAGTTTAATATTAGATTTAATTTAACAAAGACAATCTAGCGATATGGTGCGAGTTTAGTTCTCTGAATCCCAACATTGAAAAGTGCAAATCTCTATCATTTCACCGAAAAGCCAACCCTGTAGCAAACTAAGATAAATGATAAACTTTTTCTCAAAAATAATTAAGATCCTGTATTATAGCTTACGTTCGATCCCAACTGGAATATGCTGTAAATGGTGTGGTGTCCGTTCTACGAAGGACATATAAAAAGTATTGAGAAAATTCAAAAGAACTTTTAGCAACAACCACCATATCTAACGGGATGTAAGACCTACAACTTGGCAACGCTAGAACAAAGGCACTTTAATTGGTAATCTCCTGTGGCACTATTCTGGCTTTCCCTGAGAATAGAGAATTGGGAAAAATATTTGCAAAGCATTTTTGTTCAAATTGTATTTTTTTGGTCTACTGAATGAATAAGTTTAGTGCAAAAAATTTTCAAAACAAAGTTAATTGGGAAACTTTTTTTCCACAAAATTTTCATGGGGAAAAATATTTTCCCATTTAACTTTGTTTCGAAAATATTTACACCAAACTTATTCCCTCAGTAGGCCATAAAAATACAATTTAGACAATAATGCTATGAAAATATTTTTTCCAATTCCCTATTCCCTGAAAAAGCCAGAATACTGCCACTGCTGGGTCTAATCGACGGACCGGAAGTACTTAATTCAATTAATAAAATAAAGTTTTCCGGTAATCATCTTACTTACTTATTATCAAATTTGTAGACTAACATAACTGTCATAAGCAAGCGGCAAGTTGCTGTACCTCCTTTCTACCATTTAATCCTCTCAAGATGAATAAACAATATTTCGGGTATTTAAGTGAAGGGGTCAGTAAACATGTCGGTAGCACAGACCCCATTTACAACCGATTTTTAATCTTTTAACGATTTAACGAATTCGCTCTTTAACCGTAACTTATACAAACATGTGGGTTGAAGTTTTTAAATGTGAAAAAACCGTAAAATTTTGATGGTTGCTACGAGAAATAATAATTTTCGACATTGTCTACATTATCTACATTGTCGACACCACTTTTTTAATTGTTTACATGCATTGTCTGCACGCGTAGAATATTAATTAATTACGCGGTGTAGATAATGGTATTTATAACTATCTGGTCGAAAGACTTATGGCATGCACCAAAATAAAGTTGTCATGTATAACTTTGGTAATGTAGAGAGAATAGAGCATATAAATTTACAAAAAAATCAATTTAGAAACCAAACCGTAATTTTATTTAGGTTTATATATGCGCACACCCAAAAAGCATGTATCACTCGTATACAACATAAATATGCTTAATGTCTAAATTTTAATATTAAAACTCATTATGGTGAAAGACCATATTTGCTTCCAAACATTATTATGAAAATGTTTCTCGCCGTCACATAAGCGAGTTCTTTATGTTAAGTTTTGTCATTATGATGTTAACATTTTACCTTGGCGGTCTTAAAGGAGCTAATAATGTTATGTTAGCTAATATTAAACCTTGGGCGTCTTGTTTAAAATTTATCTCAATTTATTTTTTTATTTAGAATGCATACCGATTCGGTACTAAACTAAAAAACTATTTTTCGATTTGCGAACTTATTGCATTCTATGCACACTAACATTGTAAACTATTTATAATTTTGATATAAAAAATTTATTTAGAAAAACTAAAGTTTAAATAGAACAAGATCAAAACTATTTTTTGGAAATCTTAAACAGATATACGAGTAGTTTTTGGTTAGATACACACCGACTTACTATATTCACTATATACGAGTAGTTTTAAATAATTTCTTGATTGAAAGGTTTTCTCATTGTATTGGTGTCCAGTTTGTTTGTGTTTGGTTTAGAAACCAGGAAGAATTCTTTCTTCTAAATTTTTAGTAATTGCATCATTGAAAGATTGGATTGTAGAAATATTATAATTTGATTTGTGAATGTTTTGTGTTGGGCATGTTATTTAGATAATAAAGACGTGCATGTGGTAACTTATTAGAAATAAAACTTTACTTTATAGTTTAATAATAAAATTGATTTAGCAAATTTACATTCCTCGGACGCGAGGTTTATCTAAAACATTTTCTGTGATTTACGATTTAAAAGAAAATAAATTTAAATAATTTATTATGCCAGATATTGCTGAGATTGGTAAAATATATTTTACCGAAAATTAGAATTGCAATCGAAATATCTCGAACGTTAGATGTACTATGGTCGACGGTAATTTGGTGGCAAATATTAAATTTTTTTTTTATTTATAGTACGACTGAGTCTTGTATCCATTTAGCAATTTATATTGCAAAATAAAGTATTTGGTTAGTCGGCGTAATCAAGTGATTATCCCCAGTTACGTGTAACTCCTCCTCAGTAAGTCTACTGACTTCCTGGTCGCGATAAGTCCAGTGGTTTGGCTCTTTGCAGTCTTCTTGTTGGTGTGGTAGTCAGGTAGGTGTTTTGTTGCATGATGCTTGATTTCGTCCGCGACAAGCTCTTAACAATGCATCGCAGGATTTTATTTTAAACTGTTTGTATGATTTTGATATTTATCTTCTTGGCACAACCCCAGAGTTGTCTACCATAGGTCCATACAGGCTTCAGGATTTGTTTGTATAACAGCAGTTTGTTATGGATCGCTAGTTCCGATTGTCTCCCTTAAGTCATGCCGAGATATTTAGCAGTGTTTACATGCGGAACTACTATCGAGTCTATCTTTATTGTTATATGATTAACTTTTAAATTTGTAAAGTTCACTTGGATTGATTTTGCTTCATTTAGTTTAATTCACCATTTCTTTGTCCAATTACATATCAGGTTAGTAGCCTTCTGTAATTTACTAGTGGATTCATTGATGTTCTGTGCTGTTGCAAGTATTGCCGTGTCATCGGCAAAAGTCGCCATAGTCGCTTCTGTAATTGGTATATCTCTAGTATATGGGAGATAAAGGATTGGCCCGAGAACACTCCCTTGTGGTACTCCTGCTGTTATTCTGTTTAGTTGGGAGTATTCATTCTCATACTTTACTCGGAAGTGCCTCTCGGATATGTATGATTTTAAAATTTGAAAAAATTGCTCCGGATGATCTCGATGAAGTTTGAATTCTAACCCCTGGTGCCATACTTTGTCGAATGCTTGCGCTACATCAAGGAATATAGTTGAGCATATTTGTTTGCTTTCTAGTGATTTCTCGATTACATCAGTAATTCGATGTAATTGTTGGTTACAATTGGTGTTAATCTTTTAAGAAGAACCTTTTCAAATAGTTTCGATAATGTTGGTAGCAGAGAAATTGGCCTATATGAAGCTTTATCATTCGAAGGTTTGTTCGGCTTAAGTATCGTAATTACTTCTGCAACTTTCCATTGTCTTGGTACATATCTTAGTTGAAATGCTGCATTAATTATATGCACTAGTTTCCTCAACGCTTTCTCTGGTAACACTTTTATTATCTGACCCGATCATTATCTGAAGATCATATCCTTTCAATGTTACAGGTGTAATTTTCTTTTCATCCTGTTTATTTATCGAGGTGATATTTTCCTCTTCCATTTGTTTGAGTAAGGTTGGAATGTTTCTTCAAGGTGATTTGCAAAGCAATCTGCTTTTTGTTTAGCATCTGGAGCCCAATTTTCTTTATTTTTAATTGGAGGAACCTGAAGTTTGGGTCTTTTAAGATTTTTAGTTGCTTTCCATAATGAATAACCAGTACCTTTTTGCCCAGTTAGAGTGCTGAGGTATTTATTAACTGGCTGATTTTTAATGTCTTTTATTAGATGTTTTAATTTGTTCGACAAATGGGTTAATACCCTCTTATTTTTCGGGCTTCGATGTTTTTGCCATTTCTTCCGTACTTTTCTTTTATTTTTAAGAAGTTCTCTCACTTCCTTTCGATAGCTAGCATTGCGTTTTATTTCCTTACTATTATTAGGAGTGCTTTCCCACACAGCACTTTGGATATTATGGATGAGCTTATCTAGTTCGTATTCTATTTAAGCTGGTCGCTGTATTGGGTTCTGCAGACTAATTGTTTCTGTTAAATATGTTTGGAATATATCCCAATTGGTTTTGAAGCTCGTTAATTTCGGGTTGCTCTCTTTCATAATCATTGTTTGGCTAAGTATCATAATAACTGGTGAATGATCTGACGATAGACTTTCACTGTTCTCGACATGAATATAATTATCTGAAATCCGTTTTACTGATATCCGTAGGCCAATAGGTTGGTGTACCGCCTGAGTGAAACTCGCATTTCGCAGTCGTTAACCGTGATCCCCAATAGATATTTTTTGCATTATAGTCACCTCCAATTAAGAAGACACTCTCTAGTGTTTTGAGAAGATTAGTATAATCCACTTGTTTGAGATTGTATCCTGGAGGGTAGTATATTGCTGAGATACTACAAGTTTTAATATTGTTTAATTGTATTTTGATTGATGTGACTTGCATGGAGAGCTTCTCGACTAGTAACGAAGAACTATAACGTTTTATATAATATTTTATGAGGATAGCTGGTTCGCCGCTAGCTTTGTTCTCTGGATGTAATGCATGGTAGCAACTATATCCTTTTATTTTACAGAATGAAGTTTTGGTGAAATGGGTTTCTGAAATAAGACATATGCAATAGCCCATTTGCATTCCAGGCTACAATTCGTATTGTTTTATTCATTTATTTTGTTTATAATTCGATTTTATGTAAATTATATTTTGATACACTTGATTAAGGTGTTCTTCTACTCTTTTATTGAAACTAGTTTGTGATGTCATTTCTTCTAGTGTGTTTTGCAGCCTCATTTCCTGCGAGATAAGTCTTTTCTCTACATTTCTGATCCACTTTTAACTGTTTCTGCTCTGTTTGCTGAACTATTTGTGCATAAGTAACGTTTTCATTTACTCGCCCTCTTTGTATGTTGGGATTAGGAGTTGACGATTTAGGCTCCATGGTTTTTTTTATAGATTGTACATATCTTGATGTATCTGGTTTGCGTGATTGATCTCTTATTTTCTGTAGTTGTACTGCTACTTCACATCCTCTGTAGTTGGCTGGATGCTGTGCAGTCGTTTCCAGCGTGTTTTCCTGCACATTTAACACATCTTTCTTCACAATGGCAGTACTTTTGTGTATGATTATAATCTTGGCAGTTTTTACATTGAGGTATTGGTCGAGTGACCTTTCTCGGTGTTTCTATTTTAACTCTGTAGTTGAGGATAGCCTTAATATTCTAAATATTTTCTATTTTTTCTTGATTGTCGAAGATTAGCATGAAAAGTAGGAGTCCTCTTCTCATGATTTCAACATTTGCTTCCCTATTTTCTCGTCTCTCTTTTCTGATGATGTCGACTGCATCGATTATTTTCAGGCCTTTGTTTGCAGTTCCTCAATAATTTCATCTTTTGAACAAGTTGGATGGAGACCTCTTGCCATTACTTTAATTGATCGAGCATTTTTATTCTCGTAGGTATATCACTGATGGCCAACAGAATTTAATTTTCTAGCTAGAGCTTTATAATCTTCAGGCTCTGTTGTGTTTATATTCCAAATATTATTACTGAGCGATATTACTCTGTAGTCATTTCGTACTACTTCTTTCGTCAGTTTCTGAATACTACCGTGATTTGTTATTCCTGGAATATTGATCGGGGGTGGAATCTGTTTCTTCTTTTCGGGCTCATGCACTTTTGATGCAGTAATTGCATTGGCAGTTTTAATGTGGGTTTGAATTGGCTCAACTTCTGGTGATGATTCAGCTTTCTTCTCGCTTGGGTTGGTTTCTTTTCTTGGATTT
This sequence comes from Nephrotoma guestfalica, assembly GCA_963691935.1. Classification (NCBI taxonomy): domain Eukaryota; kingdom Metazoa; phylum Arthropoda; class Insecta; order Diptera; family Tipulidae; genus Nephrotoma; species Nephrotoma guestfalica. The sequence goes on from OY829913.1 coordinate 99,714,269, forward strand.
TTGTAGTCTCCAATTGGTTTCCCTTTCAAGCTCATCTTCATCCGTGTGATATTCATCTAGATCTGTGAGTACTTGAAATTAGTTGTTCAATAGTGCTGAGTTTCCTGCGTTGTTATTTTTATTTACTGTTTCCTTTAGCATGAGGTTTTCTTTCTTTAGCACGGCAATTTCATTGGTCTTAATTTCTCCATTTGTTCAAATTTAATTATTAATTTCGTGTTGTTTATTATAACTGTTTGTGCACTGGGCGTTTCTGCGAAAGTTGGCTCGAAATTTTTATGCTTGATAGAAGAAATATTATCCTTCTCATTGTTATGTTCACACAGTGCGGTGCTCTCTGGCGGTGGTGTTCTAGGAAGTACCATACTTCTTCTACCAAACGGTCATTCATTTATCGCTTGTTCCCTGCTTCCAGTAGTACTAGGTACAGGATCAGCCTGGTTTTCTACGATTTCCTTTGCAATGTCGCGTTGCTCCCTCCAGAATCCGTGGAGCAGCCCGGTAAATCGGTGTGGGATTTAAAATCTGAGTTCTGACCCACCTAGAGTATGTTATTGTTTATACGCGACATTTCATTTTTTGTTGACTATCTGCTATACTGTTTCTCTACTACGAAGGGATTGGATACCACAATCGTTCGATCTACAGTACATTGTCCAGAATACGACACGAGGAGGCTGTCAACTAGCACCCCAAATATTAAAATTGATATCTAAAATGTGTCATGCTATGCTAACCACCAGGAACAATCAAAATTGAACCTTTTAATATTGTGATTTAATCAATTACGGTCAGAAAATTCGAATGCGAAACCTTATGTAACTATACAGGGTGGGCCATCTGTCCTTTTTTCATTTGCAAATAAAACACACATTTTGGGATGAAAAGTCACAATTTTTTATTGAAAAGGGAAGATGGTTCTATGCCATGTATGTATAAAAAGAAAATATCGTTCATATGCCCACCACGGTTTCGGCTACAGGCCTGCATCCGAACATCAAAATTTTCGACGACTGTCCCATAAAAGCGGATCAATGACCTCAATTTCAGCTTGGATGTTGTTTTTAAGTTGTTGAGTTGTTTGTGGATGATTAACATACACCTTACCTTTCAAAGCACCCCACAAAAAATAATCAAATGGTATTAAATCCGGTCTTCTTGGTGGCCAAGGAACTTCACAATCTCTTGAAATTTTGCGATTAGTAAATTGTGTTGACAATAAATGGAATGTTACAAGAGGAAGACGAACTGGAGGTGCTTAACAGTACAATTCAACAAGCAGTATAATAAAGTTCCCCTACTAATCATACCGAATTCCGTAGGAATCAAAATTATCCTCTTGAAGTCAGGGAATTAGTTAGAGATAAACGGAAGGAACGAAATATCTGGCAAAGGACACGAACCCCGGAATACAAAAAAATCCTCAATTACCTCCTGTGCAATAAACTGAAACAACAAAGAAATTAAGAACGAAACAATTAACAAGTACTTAAGTGAACCGAACATAAAGACACTGATTACTCTCTTTGGAAAGCAACAAAAGGTTAAAAAGGACCAAAATGCATTTGCCAAAGCATAAAACAAAAAGTTTCTTTATTTGCGGCAGACTTGGAAGAAACCTTTCAACCGTTACCTAGGCAAACTGCAGATGAAAATATAACAACAATTAGCAAAATTGATGACCATAATATACGACCTGTAGCATTACAAGAATTGAAAGATGAGATCAAGTACAATTTAAATGCGAAAAAAGGGATTACGAAAATTGGTTCATATAATCAATGCTGCCTCCAGACTAAAATATGTCCTACGACAGTAGAAGGTTGCTGAATTAATTATGATTCCTAAACCAGGCAAACGACAAAACTTCGTACAGGCCGATTTCACTACTTCCTGTCATTTCAAAATCATTTGAAAAATTACTGCTCAAGAGGCTCTAGCCAATAATAGAAGCACGAAATTTAATTCTACCATACCAATTTGGATTTAGGGAAAATCACTCTACGATAGATCAAGTTCACAGAATAACGGACATAATAGAAGACGACCTTGAGAAAAGGAAAATATGCTCCAGTATCTTCTTAGATGTAGCACAAGCTTTCGCCAAAGTTTGACATCATGGACTTGAATTTAAATTGCATCGAGATCTACCTAAGCAGTTCTATCAAATTCTTAGATCTTGCATTGCAGATCGGCATTTCGGTGTAAAATATTACGGAGAGTACTCTGAACTAAAGAGAATAGCCGGCTACCACAAGGTAGCGTATTGGGTCCTGTATAGTATATCCTAATACGCCAAATACAGAAGGTCCTACCATAGAAAAGTAGGTGTACCATAGATTTTTTCTTTTTTATAAATGGAGAGATATAAATGAGTTGAGTAAAAAACTTCTGATAATTCCAATGTCATGATTGTATTTGTGACTTTACATTGCGCGCAATGATTTTTTTTCTATGGTGCTACCATAGCAACATTTGCAGACGATGCAACTATTCTGGCAACTGGAAAGAGTATATCAGAAGCAACGTCAAAACTTCAACAATCAACCAACTTAGTGAGTAGCTGGACAAAGAAATGGCGCCTAAACGAAGCAAAATCGGTTCACGTAAACTTCACAAACCAGAAAGTTAACTGGTTTCCAGTGGAACTTGATTCAAGGCAGGCTCCAAATACAAATATAGCCAAATACCTTGGCATGGCTCTCGATTGCAAGCTAAGATGGAAAGAGCTTGTTAAAAAAAAGGAAAATTGAACATCAAATATAGGAAAGAAAATGTATTGGCTAATAGGTAGAAATTCTGAGCTTACAATACACAATAAATTGCTATTATATCGGCAAATACTTAAACCAGTATGGACCTATGGGGTTGTACCAAGAAGAAAAATACACAAATGATACAATGTTTTCAAACCAAAGTGCTGCGTGGCATTGTCAACGCACCATGGTACATCAAAAATGATAACCTACATAGGAACTTAAGCATGGAATATGTCAGTGAAGAAATAAAAAACATGCAAATAAACACATTCAGCGGATATTTCGGGACCAAAATCAGTAGTTTGGTCTAAACGATCACTAAAACAACCTTCCATTACAATTGTTGTTGTTGGAATAATTGTTGTATGTTGTAAGTTGTAAGTTGAATGTTGTAAGTTGTATGTTTAAAAGGTTAATTATTCTTTTCAGCAATCCCTGAACAAACAGAAATTTTTAATACTGTTGCATCGTTATTTTAAAAGCAGTTCTTAGATTGTACGTCAAATTAAAATTTCTCGGGAAATTCAAAACAACAAACAATTCTATGAGACGCGAGATTTTTCAATCCCAAACCTTAGTTTTGAATGCAGAGAACTAAAATTAGTGCAGCTTTTTTAACAGCTTTAATTTGAGTATTAATGTCTCAGACGAGGTGATATTCCATTTCAGCGGTTGATTTATGGTTTGTTAATAAATACTCACTCCAACCTAAACCGCTACAATATAGGTAAAAATTATCGAACTTACAGTCGATTTGAGTGTATCCATAACGCCACTTTTCCGACCTTCAGTTCCTGGCTTAGTAATACAAAGTTGCTTCGATTGTGATAGAAACTATAACATGAAGCAAGGTTTAATGATCAAATGGGCAATGCAGATCTGACAGCAGACCCACCCAATTAAAAGATTACAGTAATTCCTCAACTAAAATGGAGAGTTACGAAAGGCGCAGTTTTCATACGCTTCTTGGAACTTTCTCAATAATAGCAGCACGGGCACACAACAGTCACAATTCCACTGAAAAACCGTAGAATCCAAATCACCCAAAATTACGATAGATGCTTTTCTGTGCAAGAATGCATTATTTGGGCCCCATCAGACTTAAATGAATTAGCCTTGAAATTCGCTTGTAAAGTTGCTGAAATGTTGGTGGAGTTGATAAAGGAGCAGAAAGTAAAAAATGTTGCTGTTCCTCAAAAATTCAGTAATTGAGATTCCCTGCCAATATTATACCTGATACAGTTACTTTGCGCGCCATCTCTTATCAAATAGACTTATGTATCGCGATGGAAGATTTCTGTCGACCATCATAGTGCACAAGTTTGATATTTTTATATTTTGATTAATGTAAGTTTAATTATCGTGAATACCGTGTTTAAAAATGTACGAACTGGGATTGTTTGCTTGTTTATTAGTTTTTTGTGGCCAGATCTTACAATCCATATGACCATATGTTCTTTTTTTTCAATTATTGCGTCCAGGTAGTTTTGTGGTTTAAATATGTTGTTGTACTCTGATTGAAAACACCACACGAACCCACAAGACTAGACGCCTCAAAGAATTTGTGTGCTCATTCGTTGAATCTTCGACCGGAACTGAAAACAAGGATTATAAAATTTTATTAAAGTTTGTCACGAATTTGAGAACGAACGTACTCGTGCTAAATACAAGTTCGACAACACATCATGACAGTATTTGCAGTTTGATTTGCTGTTTTCTCAAAATATCCTTCATTTTCTTTTCTCAAAAATAAAACGATTCCACTGCAAATAAGAATATGGCTTTGGTACGGAACAGATTCTTATCTGGTTCTAGTTCCGTAGAATACAGCGAGTTATGCGAGTTATGATGCGTAAATTTACAGAGTAGAACTAGTCAGATTATATTAATTTTACGTGTGTTATGAGAAACTGTTTTTTTGTAGTCAACTTAGACAGGTTGTACTGTGTATTTTATTGTAATATTAATTTGCACTAACTAAAATCTCCGGAGACAGTAGGTCAAAATTTGAAGAACATTCAATCACGACTGACGTGAATTACAATAGTTGTCGACTTGTCTACGATTAGTTGTCGACGAATTGACGCGTAAACGCCCATCTTTGATTGACATACAATTAATTTAACACTAATTTCGTCAGTTTGGCCGCCTTTCGTGAATCTTAGAGTCGGCTTTACATGATTTCTCTAGAATATGGTTTTATTGTATCGTTTATAACGCGAAATTTAAAATTTTATTTTCCTGTTTTCGGTATGGAAAGTTACATTTTGAAATTCAAAATTAAAATTAGAAACAAACTCTATAGTAATGTGGCCTTAAAAATCATCAAACCTAATACGCGATTATTAAATTAAGAATTTAACGATTTTTATTCATCTGCTAAAATCTCGCGACTGTCGAGATTTCTGCAATTGTTTCTGTTATTTTGAAAATAATCTTACTCACAGTTTTCCAATTTTTCTTTATGTTCATATATAAATGGTAATATAGGTATGATTTGCGCATACCAAAATTGAAAATAATTTACAAAGAAAATTGTATTTTTCATCGTATATCATCGTCGTCGTCATCATCATCATCATCATCAACATCATCACGATCATTAAATTACACGTAAGAAAAAGGTGGTTAAAATGTTGTTTTGTTAGTCAAAATCTAATTTTGGCAAATATTACACGCATTATTTAGAGCCGGGAGTCTTACTGTATATCAATATAAACTTCCAGTTGATATCTAACTAAACTGTTTGAATATTTTTTTTTTATCAGACATGTGTTGAAGTGTTTCATCATCATTGGTTGGAAATTATTTAAATACAAGACATTGACCTGGAGAATATTTTTTTGTTATCATTAGTACAAAATAATAATTTAAATCTTTTAAGTTACACTTTGATTTTTTATGTTGTACTCGGTATGTGCATGTATTATTATGCTTTCGTTGTGTCTGTGTAAAATGTCACATGTTACGTGGTAATAATAGCCGAACCGCATGTGCTCTCATTTCTCTATATAAATGTAAGCGCAAGCATTATAATCACGCAAAATAGTTTAATTATGAAAATATGATATGGTACAGTTGAACCATCTTGGTAATTGAATTCGTAACCACTTATAAAACCTCTCCTTAACAAGTAACCAATCTACATATATAACGTATCGAAGTTGTGTTGTTGTCAGGCTCAATTAAGAAAATATAAAGAAAAACTACAACAAATAAAATCGATAAAACATAAATAACAATTGAATTATTTAATATGGTCGTGTGCTGTTGCCTTTAAAATTAATTTAATTATTCGTCCGATCGTAGATGGATATTTTGAATATATAAGCCGTGTGTACACGATGACGCGAGGATGATGAATCTTTACAAAAATATATTTATTGCCATACTTAACTTGGATGTTATTTTGCCTATTCACCATAAAATAATATGTTATAAATTATCGATTTATAAAGCAGTGCTTTACAACCTTTTTCGAAAAATGGAACGCTTTGGAATTGTGTTACGCCAAATTCCTACGAATTACCGGTTGACGGCCTAATGGCAATCATTACCATTGGAGCCTGTCCTTGTGTTAAATATGCTACGTCTGTATATTATATTTATATACGTAGGTTCCACACTCAATTCAACCCTCTTGAAAAAGCAACAAAAAAAAATGTTAATGTTGCTTAAGACTCAATTATATATGCATATTATGTAATAAACGTGTATAATATGGAGTTTGTGTATACAGTGGAGTGGAGGCCATATTAATTTCTAGGTATAATACAAAACCAATCCATAATTATATTTTTCGTCCTTCTCTGCGTAATTCTTTAACAGTTTACCAACAACAATTTGTTGTTATAGTTTTAGTCTTCTATTTTCTTTTTATCTAAACACAAATACTAAATCAAAATCTAACTCTGAGTACCTCCTAACACAGCACAACACCAAAAAGTGTATATATCGAAAAAAAATAAAAAGGATTTCCATGATATTCTTATACACGCGGGGGGAATATCCTTTTTTCTACTCTCTGCACACATTGCTCATATTCGTGTTTTGTTTGTGTGTTAAATTTGAAATTTTCGGGTTTTTCATCGATGATGACGTTCGTACAACTCGTATATTTTATTTAATACACTTTGAACCGATGATGATGATGGTGATTTTCCGAACTTTATACACATATATACAACAACACGGTATATATATATATATATAAGGTTCGGGGGGACGAGCAGAATCGCGTGGTAAAAGAGACTTAGGAAAAATTGGAAAATTCTTTTATTTTCTGTGTTATGTTGTTTTTTGTTAGTAGACTTTTGTAGATGGAAGGGAATAAATCAAACGTGAAATATTTTATATATTTTATTACTAAATAAGTAAATTAATTAGTTATATGTGACTGTCTGTGTGTTAAGTTCTTGTAAAATAATTAATTAGGATATAATATAAAAAAAACTTGTATACTAAAAATATTTTTTTTTTAATCTACTAAATTCAAGATGGTAAGACAATATAACAAATAATTTGACAGAAAATAGTGTTTAGTTTGTTATGTGAAAAATATAAATCCGTTGAATTATATATAATTATACGAAGTATTTTTTTACTGCTTACATGCGCATGTTATAAGAAATATAAAGTAAAATAAAAAACCACGATGACTTTCCGTCATCTACATATTATTAAAAAAATATATAAAGTGATAACAATAAAAATATTATTTCTTTGTAATGTGATATATTTAACTTAATTCGTCTTATTCTTATTATTAGCATATCGTATACAAAACGAAGAACTACTTGAGAGCAAAAATTTTATGTGTATTATGAACATTTCTTAGCACGCTGTAAGGTTTCCGCAGTTAGCACTCATATGTTCTTTGTTTTCTCGCCACGAAACACTCTAATTAATTAATAATTTAGGCAAAATAATCTCTCTTATAAACAGAGAGCCCATATACCTCATATATTATACATGCGATTTGGAAAAAAGTTATATTTCATATTTTCTCCCAAACAACAACAAAAAACAACTGAGGTAATGTCAAAAAATTATAATTCCACAAAATGCTAATCAATATTTTTTCCATTTTTATTTTTCTACCAACACACATAAAAAAAGCTTGTTAAACATGATTGACCGCTAACGATCCGAAACCATATGTTTCAACAATTTTCTTTACCATGTGCACTGTCAAACGCGATATTTGATCAATGCCAGGTTAATTGCGTCACAAATAAAGTACTTCAGATCCCGTTTTCAACGACGTGCAACCGTAACTTTAATTATTTTCTCATAAATACCAATGTGGATAATTCCTGTTATTCGACACCTACGCCAAAACAAACACCCTAATATATAAAGAACAATTTATAAATTCTCTACACTTGAAAATTAAATCTTTTGAATTGATGAAGCACTACTTGGTATTTTTCTCCTGCCTGCACTGAAATGTATTAATTCTCATCTTAGCCTATGTTTAGTCTATATTTGTGAGGAGTTTGTCATAAATCGTTCTAAAGCAACAACAAATTTTACGAAAAATATAGGACAAATAATCAAGTGAAGTTTGTACTAAGCTGTCTTAAATACAAGACTGTCTTAAATACAAAAAAACGTAATTTAACAGTGTAAATTATTATTAAATTTTCTGTATTTTTAATTGGACCCAGTCCAGTTACAAACATGAAATTTTACGGAAAATCTATAGGGGAACACTGAGTGAAATATTCAAAAGGTGTATAAATCAAAATCACGTGGGTAACTGCAGCAGGGAAACTTTCGAATTTCAAAATGAAACTTTGCATACCGATTAGGCCCAATTTGTGCTAATTAGTGCCCACGGGAAAAAATTAGTGCTAGTCCAGGAGCCGAAAAACAGGAAAATAAAATTTCAAATTTCGCCTGAAAGACGGAATAAATAAAACCCGATTTCTAGAAAAAAACAGAAATAATTTAAGAATAATTTTAAAACTTTCTAAAGGCCGCTAAACTTATGAAATTTGTGCTTATCATAGAAATATAATTTTCATAAATTTTCATTCATAAATCGAGGAAAATCAAAGCGGCTCCTGAAAGATACTAAAAAAAACAGAGATATATATCGTTCAATAATATTTGTGTTGAACAACAAATTAAACAATAGAAATAAAATGTTCTAAAATCCAAGTCATAAGCAATTCAGATAGTATATTCCTGTCAGGTATGTTCATTGCCATCCGAAAAATATAGTGGGTGAATTTGTGGTAATCCATAAATGGCAACGAACATACCTAATCGGAATAAGCAATCAGAAGTGGACTTCATTGGATTCTAGAACACCTTTCGTCAGAAAATTGTTCATTCAACGGTCGTTGTTGTTCAATGAAATTGGGCCAATTCTGGATTAGCACCAATTCAGCCACAATATTTTTCGGATGGTAATCAACGTACCTGACAGGAATATACTATCTGAATTGCTTATGACTTGGATTTTAGAACATTTTATTTCTATTGTTTAATTTGTTGTTCAACACAAATATTATTGAACGATATATCTCTGTTTTTTTTAGTATCTTTCAGGGGCTGCTTTGATTTTCCTCGATTTATGAATGAAAATTTATGAAAATTATATTTCTATGATAAGCACAAATTTCATCAGTTTAGCGGCCTTTAGAAAGTTTTAAAATTAGGCTTAAATTATTTCTGGTTTTTTTCTAGAAGTCGTGTTTTATTTATTCCGTCTTTCAGGCGAAATTTGAAATTTCCTTTTCCTGTTTTTTCGGCTCCTGGACTAGCACTGATTTTTTCCCGTGAGCACTAATTAGCACAAATTGGGCTTAATCGGTATGCAAAGTTTCATTTTGAAATTCGAAAGTTTCCTTGCTGCAGTTACCCACGTAGCAAAATCGCATTAAAAGTGTTTTGTCCTAAGATATAACTAAGAAGTCACTACTGCTTAAATAGGTCTTTTCACTTTGAACTAGACCCAATCCAATTAAAAGACATGAAGTTTCTATAAAATCAAGGGGAACGCTATGTATGATATTCCAAAGCTGTAAACAGCTTCATAACTTTTGCATATTACACTAAGTGTTTCTCTAAATTTTCCGGAAAATTAATGTTTTTTAATTTAAATGGATCTAGTATAAAGTGAAAATACCAAATACAACCGTAGTAAACTCTTAGAAATATCTTGGGACAAAGCACGTTTACTGCGGTTTTTAGGTATACATCTTTTGAATATTACAACCAGTGTTCTCTTAGATTTTTCGCAAGTTTCATGTTTTTTAGTTGGATTGGGTCTGTACCATTCCACCTTCAGATTGGAAATAATCACTTTGAAATTGGAAATAAGCAAAAACAAATTGGAAATAATTAACGAGTGAAAACGACAATTGCATATACCAGGTGTGTCAAAAAAACTGTTTTTCTTTTGAGACAAACCAGTCATCGAGTCATTTTCGTTCATTTTCGTAGGAAGTGAAGTGCTCCTCAGCAAGCCCGTGCCCCATCGATGCAAATAAGTGATAATCGGAAGCCAAGACTGGCGAGTAAGCCACAGGTGAAAGTATTCCCGAATTAAGTGCTTCGAACGTTTCCATGACCGGTTTTGCTTTGTGTGATGGTGCATTATCATGAAGCAAAATCACTTTGTGTTACCTTTTATCATATTCTGGTCGTTTTTTATGCAAAGCTCGATTCAAATTGATCATTTGCGGTTGGTAGCGTTCAGTATTTACGGTTCCCACCGAAGCGATCTGGCTTTGCAGTCGAAGGCCATGGTTATCCTGGATCAACCCAAGACATTTTGCGCTTTGGATTCTCAAATTAGATAGATTCATTTTTCATTGCCAGTTACAATTCGATGGAGAAATGACTTTCTTTTGCATCTGGCGAGCAACATTTCGCAAGTGGTTTTTCTATTTTCCTGTTGCCTTTCATTCAGTTTATGTGGAACCCATTTTCTCAGCTTTTGGATCGTTCCCGTGGCTTTTAAACGTATGGAGGTGGCTTCTCGTGACACATTCAATGGAGCCGCGAGATGTTTTTGCGTTTGAGCGTCATTCTCATCCAACAATGGTTGCAATTCACTATCTTCAAACTTTCTTGGTGATCTCTCACTATCTTCGTTTCTCACGCCAAAATCACCACTTTTGAATTTATTAAACCACTCATAGGAACAATGTAGGCTATTTAACTATATGTAGGCACAATACTCGACATTTTTAATACGTAAAAAACATGCGTTATGGTATGAAACTTGTATGGCGTCGACGACGTGGTTTGTCGAAAGGTACATTGACAGGTGGCGCCATTTATTGGTTAATTCCGGTTTCTTATTTACACACCTAGTATATGGGTTAACGGACAGAACGTGACCGAAACGCAACGAGGTGGGATTAGAAGAAATAAAATTACAAACGAACATCGTAATTTTATGGAGCAATGTGTTGAACAAAATACAAGAATAAATTCAAAGCAAATGAAAGAGGAACTTATTCAGACTTCTCAGTTGGATGCCTCTGTGGAATGTGTTCACAAGCATTTAGATGGTACGCTTTTTACACTCAAGAATAATCGAAGGGAACCTGAAAATTCGAATAATGAAATTAATAAAAGAAAAGACGTCAATATGTTGAACAACTGATAGCATAATCTGAAAATCTACCAATCATATATTTATACTGCGCTAGAAAACCAAACAGAAATTGTTTTCGAAAAATACCCAGATTTGAACGCTTGTTTCTTGGCGAAATAACACCTTTGAAAAAAATAGTTTGCTTCTAATTGGATTAAGTTTTCTCTTTTCGGTACTGGAATCCGTTTTAATTTTTTATTTTATTTTGTTTTTTATGATTTTTTTGAGTAAAATAAAAATTGTCTAAAAGAAAAAAAATATGCTGATAATCATCAGTCAGATAAGGAACTCTACAGTCGTATAGAAACTGGACTCGATTGGTTATACATAAATATGCTGGAGCATAGTTTTTTGCGATCTAACGTTCTTTGAATAACGTTGGTGATTCTATGCACCTGTTCAATTGTGGAGTGGTTTTTTACTGAATCCAAATTGATGTGGAAGAATTAGTTGTCGGTCCTCAATTGTTGGTTTAAGTCTTTTTAGTAATAATTTTTCAAAGAGTTTTTACATTATTGGCAGCAATGAAATTGGCCTGTATGATTTTTTATCGTTAGGTGATTTATCAGGTTTTGCTATCATGATTACTTCTGCTACTTTCCATTGCCACGGAACATATTTTAACCGAAAGCTTGCATTGATTATGTGTAATAGCTTACGAAATCCTTTACCTGGTAGAGCCTTGATTATTTGGCAAGTAATCAAGTCATATACCCTGGGGCTTTTTTAATTTTTTTTTCTTTGAGCGTTACGGGACGTATATCAAAATCATCTAGCTTGTGGATTTGCATTATATTTTCATTGGCTGTTTGTCTTGGTATTAGTTGGAAGGTATCCTCGAGATACTCCGCAAAATCAGCCTTCTATTTAGGACCTCTTGCCCAAGTTCCATCCTCCTTTTTAAGTGGAGGCACTTGCATTTTGGGTCTTTTGAGTCCCTTCGTCACCTTCCACAGTGAATAATCAGATTTTTTTTCATCGGTTAGGCTAACTAGATATCTGTTGATTGATACATTTTTAGCTTCTTTAAGAAGAGATTTGAGACTGTTACCTAAATTGTTAAGAATTGTTTTGTTCTCCGGTGGTCTAGATATTTGCCAGGTTTTACGTGTCCGTCGTTTTTCTCTTACCAACTCTCTAACTTCGATTGGGTAGGATATGTTAAGCTCCTTATTTTGTATAATGGGGGTACTTGCCAAAGCAGCATAGTGAATTGTTACATTGTGTTGTTCTAATTCTTCTTCCAACTAGTGAGCATTTCTTATCGGTACCTGAAGATTGATTTTTTCTTCCACTACTTCACGAAAGAGATCCCAGTTTGTTTTTGAATTTGTTAATCTGGGTGCACTCTCCCTTTGAATTAGCATTTCACTGACTGTCATGATAACCGGGGAATGATCCGATACAAGAGAATTACTGCCTTCAATGTGAATATAGTTCTAGGATATCACTCTTGCTGGGGTTGTGGAACCACCAGAGTAAAATTTTGACGTCGTAAGTCTGGATGGAAATAGGTGTTTTTCGCATTAAAGTCACCTTCAATAATAAAATCACGTCCAAGCTTAAATCGCTTAGTTTAAGGTAGTCCTCTCTGTTCAAGTTATGTCGAGGTGGACAATATATTGTGGAGACAGTAAGCTGTCTGTGTTTAATTTGGATCCTTCTTCTTCGATATTTGATTCTAAATGGTGTTTTATATAGGGTGTCCGCCGGGAAGGTATACTACTTTGTTTGTTTATGATTTTTGATTAAATGAAAGAGAATGGATCTTATATTGATAAATGTTTTATTTAATGTCGGCAATTATGTATGGAATACAATATCAGACAAATGTCCGCCTCTGTTAGCCTCACAAATGCGAGCCCTTTTGAGCACATTTTTCATTACATTCTCACACATTTCACGCGGTATTTTATTAATTTCATCACGAATATTTTGTTTGAGTTGCTCAAGCGTTTCTGGTTTGTTTGCATAAGCCTTGCTTTTTAGATATCCCCACAAAAATAATCCGGAGCAGTCAAATCAGGCGACCGTGGAGGCCAATCAACATCACCATTTTTTGAAATAACTTGTTGTGGAAAGAGTTCTCGCAGTAATTCCATTGTAATCCTGGCTGTATGCGATGTGGCACCGTCTTGTTAATACCACATGTTAATCAAGCCCAAAGTATGCAGTTGTGGCGTTAAAAAATCTTCAATCATATCACGATATCGCTCCCCATTCACAGTTACCGTTACGCCGTTTTCATTTTCAAAGAACTAAGGTCCAATGATTCCTCCTGATCAAAATGCACACCAGACTGTCACTTTTAATGAATGTAAAGGTGACTGATGAATAATGTGAGGGTTTTTCATTGCCCAGAACCGACTATTCTGTTTATTCAGATATCCATTTAAATGAAAATGTGCCTCGTCACTTTCTCGTCGTAATTTTCTCATCGTCACAGTAATCGATGATTGATTTTGATAAAATGTTTTAACGATTAAAACACGATGGTTTATCGAATATTTTTCCATAATAAATTTGCCACGTGTCCACTTCACGACTGTCAAGTATGAACTGTCAATACTAGTATTCGCCTAAATGGCGTTAATACAAAGTAGTATACCTTCCCGGCGGACACCCTGTATTTTCTTTTATTAGTAATGCCGAACCACCTCTTAATCTTTCCGCTGGATGAATGGAGTGATATAAGTTATAACCCCGTACTTTAACAAAAAAAGATTTAACTAGATGGCTTTCAGATATTAAGAAAATGTCGATTTTTTCTGAATTTAAAAATATTTCTATTTCTGGAATATGGTGAATAATCCCATTCGCATTCCAGATTGCTATTTTACATTTTTTGTTGACTTGCGTTGAGGCAGTTGTATTTTCTTCAGTTGATCAAGTATCATGTTGTTCAGATTACTTTGGTCATCTAGTCGCTTTGGAATAGCTGTAATGCTGTTCATACTGTTTTCCATAATTTGGTTATTTTCAGAGCCCATTTGTTTGGTTGAACCAAACCTTTCACTAAAATTATGAAGAAAAAAAATTGGTAGAAGTGATTACTTTTAGTTATTGGGTTAACCCCATGATTTGTAGAGCTTGAGAAATATTTAAGATATTTAGAGTTATATGGCTATTAAGATAGATCCTCTCTCTGCTAAGGCTACCAATGAAAAGATGATAATCGCCTTTTTATAAATTAATTACTATTTCATGATTCCGGCTTCTATTTTTGATTTAACAAGGAAACGATAAAAATAATCGAACGTGCCACACATATCTTCATGTATAAAACGCATTCTATTTTATAATTAACCGGTAACTGGTGCATACACAATAATCATAAAAAAACGTAAATTAAAATATGTACTTCATGTTTTTGCATAAAATCTGTTTTGGATAAATTTATGCATAAACATTTACATACCAGCAAGTATATATTCTGTAAACATCGTCTTAGGACAACCGCGGAGAAGAAGAACAATTACAAGTAGTACATGAGTATTGTTTTCAATATTCTTCTTGTTTGTTACATCATTTTTTATAATTTTCAATTCAATAATATTTTATTTATTTTTACTGTAGTTATTATTAGAAATAAATATGTCACATATTATTACATATATAACAAAACTTAAGTAAATAGAAGAAAAAATAAAAATTGTACCTTCAAGATTGTTTATCGTTATATTGAGGTTTTATTTTATTTATCACACATTTTGCTGTAGAACTTTTTTTTTTTTGTAATGGTCAATTAGTTCATATAGCATAAAATTGTGTGTTAAGGCTATGTGTGTGTGTGTGTGTACAAGATAAAAAAATATGGTAAATATTGTGGAATAGTTTTCTTTATTACAGCACAACTAGTGTTCAATACTCATCTGTTATTTATTAATGTACAATTTAAATATAATTGTATATATATTGACTCAATTGGTCTATAAATAAGTTACGTGCCTGTATAATTTAAGTCTATAACAACAAAATGCTACAAATGGTAAAAACTACATATCCATAATTTTATAAAACAAATTTGCATCGTCGTTATAAACATGAAAATAAAATCTTAATCGTAAATGCAAATTATTAAATAATTTGCTTCTCATCTATTTTGCATTAGTTACACGTGTTTCTATAGAAGTTCTGCGGTCGTTTCTTACTCATCGATAACGATGACTGCTTGTAAAACAATTTCGAGTACAACCCTTTTCATATATTAAACACATACGAATAGTACATTATGCAATTGCTCTACGTACATTCGTACATTTGCTAGATTATTTCTTACACATTACTAACCTAATTTTCCTTTAACTTATTGTTTATAAGTTTCTTGTACAAAATGTTTAGAAAAACGTGATATTAACACGTCTTACATACGAGTATAAAAAAAAATTGAAATTATGAAGAAGAAGAAGTATAAAAGCGAAAAGATAAATGTAATATTTTTATTTCCGTAATACAATTAACACAATCAAAAAATATTAACAAGCCAGAAGTGAAGAAATTTTTATAATAATTGCTGTTATGTACAATCAACAAGTTAAGTGATAAGAAGGACTAATACATTTTCCTGGTCTTGTTACTGGAATTGTTTGATTTAAAAGCACACGCTGTTATCGTTCGACAAAAATATTCGTGGACAACCGGCTGGGTCATCGACTTTTACTGTATTAATCAATTTATGAACAAGTGTTATAGTATGGAACGTAATTATTTTATTTTTATTTTTTTCCTTTATCAATTACAGCTGAGACTGTGCTCATCTAGCCATTTATCTTTCAAATTATTACAAATTTTACATTTCTTAAATAATTCTGATTTGTTGGGGTGAAACGCAATGGTTAGTCCCAAAATTAATTAAACCTATTTAAAATATAATTTTATTTTGGTATGTTTACTAGGTCAAGTGGCCTCGTTCTTTGAAGTCTTTCTTTCAACGACAGGGTTATCTGTCATATGGCGAATATAGGGGTCCCATGTTCCTGGAGCCTTATTTCGTGTTTGGCGGCATGCTTTTTTATTTCATCTTTGATGTATTCCATCTGTTAGTCCCTGTGAAGGTCTTCATTTCTTGTGTACCACAGAGCATTTACGATGCTACGGAGAACCTTATTTTGAAACGTCTGTATCATTTTGACGTTTGTTTGCTCAGTAAAGAGTGGTTAAATTTTAAGGGCTGATGTTGATTTTGAATAAAACACAAATTATTTAGGAAATTATTGTCAATTCTTTTTATTATGATAATATGGTATGGTTCAATTATGTATGGAACAAAATATCGGCCAAATGGCCGCCGCGACCTCGGCGGCACACCTCCACCCGATGGTCCAAATTTTCGATGACGCTTAGGCATAATTGAGGTTATATGCCGTTAATGTGCCGAATTATCTCATCCTTTAGATTGAATCCATTAGATCCATTGAATTTGTCGCGCAAAAGAGCCATTGTTTCGTTAGCTGTGTGGCAAGTGGCATCGTCCTGTTGAAACCACATATCGTCCACATCCATATCTTCTAATTCGGGCCATAAAAAGTTCATTATCATCTCACGATAGCGAACACCATTCACAGTAACTGCCTGACCGGCCTCATTTTGGAAAAAATACGGCCCGATGATGCCACCAGCCCATAAACCGCACCAAACAGTCACTCTTTGTGGGTGCATTGGTTTTTCGACAATCATTTTATTGACGAATCCACTGAGGTGAAAATGTGCCTCATCACTGAAGATGATTTTCTTCGAAAATTGATCATCCACTGTTGCCATTTCTTGCCACCATTCTGACCATTGACGACGTTTGGAATGGTCAAGAGGCTTTAGTTCTTGAGTCAATTGCACCTTATAAGCGTGTAAATGCAAGTCTTTATGCATAATGTTCATCAACGACGAGCGTGAGAGGTGCAATTGTTGGGCACGACGACGAGTTGAGGCGGACGGCTCTTCAGCCACATTATCGCGAACAGCAGCAATATTTTCTGCTGTACGAGCATGCACTGGTGTTTTAAAATCTCCTACAGACCCGGTCAAATTTTTGCACGGTTTTTCCGATTATACGCACATTTGGACGATTAAATTGACCGAAAAAATCACGCGATATGCATTTTGATTTGAACGCCCATTTTCATAATATGCCTGAATAACTTTAACGCGTTGCTCGATTGTGTATCTTTCCATGGTTCAAATTAAGTTAGTCTGAAATTGAGAAATGTCAAATTACGAGTAAATGCAGAAAAAAACTTGACGTTTAGGTGTGCTTCACATTTAACGTCGGCCCTTAAAATTTAACCACCCTTTACATCCCCAGAGTTGAATACCGTAGGTCCATATCGGCTTCAGTATTTGCCGATATAGCAGCAGCTTGTTGTATATTGTAAGCTCAGAGCATCTATCTATGAGCCAATACATTTTTCTCAACTGAATATTAAGTTTTTCTTTTTACTTTTTGACATGCTCTCTCCACTTGAGCGTGGCATCGAGAGTCGTGTCCAGATATTTAGCTTTGTTTGCATATGGCACCGGTCATGAGTTAATTTCTATCGGTAGATGGGAAGCCTATGCGTGGATTTCGTCTCATTAAGCTTGATTCTCCAACACTTAGTCCAGATACAAACCGCATTGGTAATCTTTTGGAGTTTGCTCGTTGCATCAGCGACATTACTTCCAATGGCCATGATTGCTGTGTCATCTGCAAAGGTGGCTATGGTTCCTTCATCTGTTGTTGGAATATCCCTTGTATATAATAAATACAGGATTGGTCCTAAGACACTCCCCTGTGGGACACCGGCAGAGATTTTCTTTAGTTCGGAGTATTCATCCTCATATTTCACACGAAAATGTCTATTGGATAAATAAGATCTTAGTATGGCATAGAATTGCCTCGGCAGATCTCTATGCAGCATGAATTCCAGTCCACTGTGCCAAACTTTATCGAATGCTTGGGCGACGTCCAGAAATATGCTGGAGCATACTTTTTTGCGTTCTAACGTTCTTTCAATAACGTTGGTGATTCTATGCACCTGTTCAATTGTGTGGAGTGCTTTACCCTGAATCCAAATTGATGGGGAGGAATTAGTTGTCGCAATAATTGGCAGCAATGAAATTGTTTTATCTGGTTTTGCTATCATGATTACTTTTGCTACTTTCCATTGCCACGAAACATATTTTAACCGAAAGCTTGCATTGATTATGCGTAATAGCTTACGAAATCTTTTATCTGGTAGAGCCTTGATTATTTGGCAAGTAATCAAGTCATATCATTTTTTCTTTTAATTCTTTGAGAGTTACTGGGCGTATATCAAAATCATCTAGCTTGTGGATTGACATTATATTTTCATGGGCCGTTTGGCTTGGTAGAGGTTGGAAGGTATCCTCGAGATACTCCGCAAACAGATCAGTCTTTTCTTTAGGACCTCTTGCCCAAGTTCCATCCTCCTTTTTAAGTGGAGGCACTTGCATTTTGGGTCTTTTGAGTCCCTTCGTCGCTAGAGAATAATCAGAATTTTTTTCATCGATTAGACTAAGAAGAGATTTAAGACTATTACCTAAATTGTTAAGTATTGTTTTGTTCTCCGGTGTTCTAGTTATTTGCCAGGTTTTACGTGCCCGTCGTTTTTGTCTTACCAACTCTCTAACTTCCATTGGATAGGGTATGTTAAGTTTCTTCTTATTTTGTATAATGGGCGTACTTGCCAAAGCAGCATAGTGAATTGTTTCATTGTGTTGTTCTAATTCATCTTCCAACTGGTGGAAATTTCTTATCGGTACCTGAAGATTGATTTTTTCTTCCACTACTTTACGAAAGAGATTCCAGTTTGTTTTAGAATTTGTTAATCTGGGTGCACTCTCCCTTTGAATTACCATTTCACTGACTGTCATGATAACCGGGGAATGATCCGATACTAGAGAATTACTGTCTTCAATGTGAATGTAGTTCTGGGATATACCTCTTGCTACATAATAGTCTATTAGGTCAGGTATCTTTGTTCCGTCACTGGGCCAGTAGGTTGGGGAACCACCAGCGTAAAATTCACATTTTGATGTCTGCCCTGCTTGAAACAATTCTTTACCTTTTGACGTCGTAAGTCTAGATCCCCAATAGGCGTTGTTCGCATTAAAGTCACCTCCAATAATAAAATCATGTCCAAGCGATTTAAATAGTTTAAGGTAGTCCTCCCTTTTCAAGTTATGCCGGGGAGGACAATATATTGCAGAGACAGTAAGCTGTCTGTGTTTAATTTGGATCCTTACAGTAGTGACTTGCATTGTTTCTTCTTCGATATTTGATTCTAAATGGTGTTTTATATTTTCTTTTATTAGTAATGCCGAACCACCTCTTGCTCTTTCCGCTTTATGAATGGAGTGATATAAGTTATAACCCCGTATTTTAACAAACGAAGATTTAACTAGATGGCTTTCAGATTGCATAATGCCATTCGCATTCCAGATTGCTATTTTGAAAGTTGTGTTCTTACTTAACATTTTTTGTTGGATTGCGTTGAGGGAGTTGCATTTTCTTTAGTTGATCAAGTATCATGTTGTTCAGATTACTTTGGTCATCTAGCCGCTTTCTAATAGCTGCAATGCTGTTCATGATGTTTTTCATAATTTGCTTACTTTCAGAGCCCATATGTTTGGTTGAACCCAAACCTTTCACTACCTGCGCAAATGTATTGCTTGGTTGTGGGTTTTAAATCATCTGATTTGATATTTGAACCCTTCGATTTTCGTGATTTTGCGGTTGATTTCTTGTTGTATCTCTTAATTTTTGTAGTTGTTTAGCAACGTCACATCCTCGATAATTAGCCGGATGTTGGCCCTCACAATTTGTACACTTGGCTGACACATCTCTTTCTATTGTACATACCTGGGTAAAATTATTACCTGAGCATTTTAAACATCTTGGATCCCGGCCGCAATATCTTTGGGTGTGATTAAATGCCTGGCATTCTTGCATTGGGGTATGCGTGTTGTGTTTCTCCTCATTGGTTCAATTTTCACCTTCATGTGAATAATTCCTTTTATTCCATAAATGTTTTGAACATTCTCTTTGTTGTCAAATACTAGCATAAAAAGAGGGAGTCCCCTTTTAGTGATAATTTGGTTTCCTTCTTGAATTTCTGTCCTCTCTTTTTAACAATATTCACAGCATCTAGTATTTTAAAACCTTTATTTTGTAAGTCCTCCATTATTTCTTTGCTTGAGCAAGTGTGATGCAAACCTCTTGCCATGACTTTTATAGGTCGGGCCTGTTTGTTCTCGTAAGTGAACCACTGATACTTTTCAGCATTCAATTTCATAGATAAGGTTCTTTAAGTATCTGAGTCCAGAGTATTAATTTTCCAAACAGCATTATTTAACGCTGTTACCTTATAGTCTTTGTCAGTAAACGATTTCATCAGTGAATGAATTTCTAGGTAACTGGTTACACCCACAATATTTATTGGTGGGGGTGATTTTTCTTTCGGTTGCACCAAATTTGGTGTAATGTTCTTGGTAGATTTACTACCTTTTGGTTGATTGGCTTTGGGTAGAGCATCGTTTAAATCTGGACTAGATTGTCCCCTACCATTTAATTGCTCAGTCTCAGGTGACGATTCAGCTTCAAAATCTTTTCTTACTCTTCCTGGACTGTTTTTTCTTCTCTAGGATCCAGTCCGTCTCTCTTTGTAATTTATTTTCATCAGTGGAATAGATGAGTTTGTCTGGTTCAATGCTTCCTATATCGCAATCTTCTTTTGAATCCCGATTCATTTTTAGGTTTTCATTTTCTTGCTTTAGATACTCAATTACTTCGCTTAGCTTGGCAAATAATTGCTCCATATGTTCTAGCCTCGCCAAGAGATTCATATTCTCCTTTTCTAGGTCAATAGTTGTTTTACTAGATTCGGCTATTTGCAAAGTAAAATTTCCGGTGGCATCACTTATTTCGTGTCATGTTTGTCTAGATATAGCGTTAGAAAAAGTATCGGCATGGTCAGCTACCGATTTGCTTCTATTTTTCTTTATCGGTGATCTTTGTAAATTTGTTCTTCTCTGGAACGGATTTGATGTTCCCTGATAATGCAATAGATAATGCAATAGGCCAGTCTTCACAGAGAGTGGATTTACTAATGTTTTGTTTATACCATTGCATAGTTTTGATTGACTAATTAGCTATTCTGCTTCACTTCTACGAAGGGATTGGGTACCGCTACCGTTCGTTCTACAAAACATTGCCCAGAGTACGCCCGTATCCATTTATGAATACTTCGTGGAGGCTATCAATCCCGTACTCCGGAACGTAATTATGCCAGCCGAACTAGTTCAATGATTGGCCTGTACAACCAACCGGATTGGTCGAGGTTCCTAGATAACAGTGTTGGGCATTTTACATGTAAATAACTTTATCTACATTTTTATGTAAATAACGTGAAAACTCTGAAAAATAACTAAAAATATTGTATAAATGTAACAAATGTTTGTTTATAACGGTTATATGCATCATAAATATCAATCAAACAGTTAATTTAGACGACCAATCATAATTATTTTAGACTTTTAGTTATCTATAATCACAAGAAGAAATTCATTTATGTATCTACACTGCCATCTGTGTTTGTCTTAAACAAACTCTAAAAACGATTACCGATATCTTTAGGTTTAGCTTACCTACATATGGGAAAGATAATAATTTTTATAATGTAATGTGCCATCTATAATCAAATTACACGGTTTCTTCGTAAATGTCAAACAGTCGAGTAAATGTCATCACATATCAGTAAGTTAATTTTTTACCCCCATACTGTAGTCGGTTTAATATATCGAATGATGTTTATTACATGCCGAAATCATCAGAAACCTCCATGAAACTCAAAGTCGAAGGAGGAAATTTAATTCAACATTCAACTCCGGTACCATGAAATTAAGAGCATTCCCTCGTCCACCAATAAAAAAATATTCGTATGTGCTATTAACATTCACTCAATTTAGCCTCATCCTGTATTACCGCAGTACACATTCAAAAGAAGAAAAAGCCACGAAAGATGGAAAGAATTGCATCTGTTGCTGAAGATGTGCTCTTTATAAGGTCTGACTGGTCGGAATGGTGAAATAATTTTGGTTGAGTTTTGTGAAGAACATCTCCCTTTAATGAACCAAGTAGGAATGTGTTCTAAAATTAAAAATTATAAACGAAAACCGGGAAAAGATTTTGGCCCTCAAGAGTTTAAATATGGTGAATTGCGTTTCTTCAGACAAGCTCCTTTTTGGGAATACTTCATCCTGAAAAATATACAGGCTGATGAAAATAACATATAAGGAGTTCCAGGACCAAATTCAAAACAGGAGTCTCATGGTAGTTTCTGATTCTGATGATTTCGGCAAGTAATAAAAATCATTTGATATATTAAACGGATAACGGTATGGACTTTTTGGTGGTGGCGGTGGAGTATCTTCGGTAAGAACATTAACTACGTCAGATTTCCCAAGCAATAATTTTGAATTTTTTACATTTGGATGAGTCAGTTTTATTTTTATTTTCAACGTTACACAATCAACTTTTATAATAATTAAATAGTTATTAAAATATATAATAGATAGCGAGCGCGCTTGTCATGAAAAAGTCATTATTTACTTTACTTATTGTAAAAAATAACTTACGTAATTTACATGTAAATGATCGTGTAAATTACATCGTGTAATTTACGCGCCAAACAGTGCTATATAACGTCCCATAAAACTTCATTATGCAACACAAACCAAAAAATAATACGACAGTATCTTTTCTAACAAAAACAAATATGTACTAGCAAGTACACTGTTAAAAATTTTCTTATAAGAATTTTTGAGTGAAATAAAAAACAACTCATGAAAATAAAAATTGGTAGAATTAGAAGTAGCACACCGTCCTTTTCTTACTATCTATGTTTCCACCAACTATCTCGCAAATAAAAAAGATTAATATCTGAAAGAAAAAAAATTTAAATTCAAGAATACGTAACTCGATATGAATAAACACTATAATTCGATCATAAATGTAGAAATACTACTAATAGGCCGTAGTGAAATATCTAGGTTAGGTTAGGTTAGAGGGGCTGCTATCGCGCAGTTAGGCCAATAGTGGCTGATTGTGATACCACATGATCATATCTCCCCTTTACTCCCGTTGAAACCTTCCAGAGCTACTTGTGTAGCGTAAAATATCTCGCACTCCACAGTCCGCGAGTTCCAAAAGGCTGCCCATACCGTACACACCTAAGTACTTATGCCTTCTGTCTGATAGTGCCGGACATGAGCATAGGAAGTGATCTAAACTCTCTTCCTCTTCTTCGTCCATACAACTTCTATAAAAGTCATTCGTCTGTAGACCCAGCCTACGACCTGGGCTTGGCTCCTACCCTGCCGTCTAGCTTAGAGACGTTCGTGAAAAATTGCACTGCCTCGTTTTCAGTATTGGTCCGTTCCTCCAGGATTCCCTCGAAGGACAGATGATGCGGAAACTTGTATCGAAGTACAACGTTGGTTTAATATAATCTAGATTCGCCAGTTCTTCCCTTAGCGATCTAACTATCGTCGAGAGCCCCGCCTGAAGACACTTCCCGTGAGCGACAGCCGAGAGTCTCGTAGCCACATGGGCTACCATCTGCTTACTAAAAAATTCGATTGGAATAAGGTGGAACATAACCTCTAAAGCACGTGTAGGTGTTGTCCTAAGCGCCCCACTTATAAGCATGCAGGCCGTTCTTTGCACCTTCTTCATCATCCTTATATATGATACCTTATTCAGAGCTGGCCACCACTGCGGTGGTTCTAGTGTACCAGCTCTGGTTTCAAACCCCATCTCTTACATATGGCGTTCCTACACGAGTAAATGGCTACATTAGACTTATTCACCTTTTCCATAATGTTAGCCTTAAAGCTAAGCTTACTGTACAAGATTATGCCCAAAAATCTCGCTCTGTCAGCAAAAGCCAATCTAATGTCGTCGTAGGGCTAACTACCGAAATTTTATATTTCTTAGTAAATACTATCAGCTCCGTCTTGGAAGAGTTGACCCCTAATCCACATTTGCTTGGCCATTTCCAGATATTCGTCTGAGACAGCTATCGCTACATCTTTTGCATACGGCACCACCCCTGCCCCCTCTCTCCAGTTCCAACAGCAATTACACCTCCCTGCAGAGTTCCTCTAACCTCCAGTCTTCTAATGGTGGATTCCCCCAGTTCATTACCTCGGAACGGATCCTGCTTACCAGCATCTGGTTTATCAACCTACTTATAGGGTAGTCCACCTTCAAAAATGACAATCCTTCCATGATCGCCTCCGTTTTTACATTTTTTAAAGCACCCTCAATGTCCAGAAATGCTACCATACAAAACTCTTGCGAGTAAATTGTCTTCTCCAATGATAAGCTCCAATGATTCCGCACTTAAAGCTGTCCATGAAGCGTCCGGTCTAATTAAATAACTAGGACTGGCGGGGTTAGTAGATATAATTTTGCTAAGGCCCGAGACCTCCTTCACTCTATAACAGAAGAGTCTCTAAGACTCTCTTTGTGCCTTCCTCAACTCTTTTTTGTACTTCCTTAGGTCCTTCTCATAGGAGTCCCAATCCCGAACCTCCCTTGTGTTCTTGGCTTTATTAAGGGCTGTCCTACACGCCCTCCGATAGGTTTCCATGCAATCTAATTCTTCTACTGTCGCCGGAAGTCCAGGGACCTCCAGCGGTAATATTTCCTTCAACACTTCCTCATATTTGTTCTAGTTTGTCCTTCTGGGCTACCTAAAGGCTTTACGGATAACAGGTTTAACGTTGAGGTTATATGTTACATATCAGTGATCAGAGAATGAGTTCTCCTTCGCCACTATCCACCCCTTGATCATATGAAAAATTGTTTCTGACGTAAAGGTCATATCTAAAACCTCCTGTTGATTTTTAACAACAAATGTTGTTTCTCGCCCAATATTGCTAACTAAAAGGCTAGTATTTAATAAGTAATCAAAAAATAACTCACCCCTCTCGTTAATGTCCGTGCCTCTCCAGATTGTGTGATGCGCCTGTGCATCACATCCAAGTATTACACCTACCCTTCTTTGACCAGCTTCCCGGATCAGTTTCCCAAGGTTATCCGGCGGAACCTCCTTCTCGCGATATACACCGCGTGTATTTTCGTTATAATAACTTGTTTGTTATAATAACTTATTACATTTTTTGTTATAATAACTTATTACTTTTAACACTATGCGCCGTAGGTACTTGGCTTAATAAACACATTATTCCATTCGATTAATTATTTCGCAAAAAAAAACCACTGGAAATAGCCTGGTATCCAGAGGGCTCCATTCACGCCTGGGCTTTGTTAAATGGGCCCCAGCCTAGTCGATCATCAGCACGGGTCGCATGTCACTCATATGGATATCCCAAAATTTCATTCAATGGTTGACCCGTTTATATATAGGGTTCCCTACGCACTACCTGAGGAGCCCGTGAGCACAGGGAGACGCGACGCTTAGTTCGCCGTGGTTAGTAGTCGATGGTTTTATGGCGGCATTAGTTCGCCTTTCCATACTGAGTATCATAGGCCCTCAGAATTTAATGAGCAGAGGTTAACCACTCCCCAGTTCCTTGAGACCCTCTTCCCAGCAGAGATACGGTTGGGGCGGCTTATTTAATTCACCGCTAACCTACCTATCGATAGGCCCACTATCCACCACCTGTGACCCCCCGATAGCTGTAGCCCGCCACGGGAGTGAAATATCTAACAAATAACAAAAAACGACTCAAATATAATATTCCAATTAGAATTTTGAACATTTTTCAATAAATCTTTCACAAGGAACTCAATTCGCTTTCTCGTGCAAAATAAAGGGAGTTTTTTAGAGGTTCATAATTTTAAATTAAAAACATTTTGAATATCAGTGAAACTATCTTTATTGGATAGATAATTTTATGCCATTAATGCTTGAATATGATTTCGGTTTTGTGGTCGCCGCGGCTGGCGCGTACATGGCGTAATCTGGAGGACCGATTTTCGATCACATAAATGATATCAATCACAAATCTTTAGACATTGTATTTGACTCAAGTCAAAAAACTCAGTCAACTCATGCGGCACCCATTTTCCCTCCTTTTGAATTTTTTTCATAGCATGTAAACGTTTGGAAATACCTTGGCGAGTCGTGTTTAATGCCTACGCAAGTTGATCTTGAGTTTGCGTACCATATTCATCCAGTAAGACTTGCAGCTCGGTGTCTTCAAATGTTGTTGGTCTTCCGGGAGCGCTTCTTGTCCTCAATATCGAAATCGCCACTTCTGAAGTGTTTAAACCAATCTTCACAGGTAGTTTTCGATGATGCGTGTTCACTGTAGGCCTCCTCAAGTAGTAAATGACGTGCTTTAGCTGCAAATTTTTTTCAAATTGAAGCAGAAAAGCAAAGCTTCTCGCAAATGCTGTTTATTTGACACAAAACTCGACATTTTCGTTAACAACTGTCCACGCTATGAACAAAACACAACTTCTGACATAAATGGCAACTAGATATGTCGCTAGTACCATCTATGTGTGAAACCCGGAAATTTAGTTGTGCACCTGCTATTTCAGAGCATTAAATGTGGAAACTATACTAACTACGATTAAAATCAAATATCAATGGTAACATAACTAGAATTTCGTGAGTCACCTAGGTACTAGGTGGAGTTGTTATATACCATGGTCAGTATGTATAATTTCTACTTAGCAGTCTGTGTTGTAAATTTTGTTAAGTATGGTAACTAACCAAATTAAATCAATCAAAAATCTCTAAATTTGTTTAAACGTTTAAAAATTTGATATACGGCCAAGATCGGTTCCTAAAAATGTAGCCAGAAAACCGAAATGCCGTAAATCGAATAACTATTTTTTTCATATACCAAATTTTTTTGGCCGTATATCGAATATTTATAGCCGTAAAGGTGCGATTTATGATTATTTGCAAACAATGAACTGTTAAGAGCTTCTGATCAAAAAATTTAGAGTTATTTATGAAAATTGTTGATAGAACCCGCACTTCATATTCAACCCAATTATTAAGTGGCCATTAAAAATCCTTCAATATTATTAATTAATTACGCCGGGACAATTAACTAAATTACTATAGGACATTTCAGATTATGTAAGCAATTCAAATTAATAAAATTAATTTAAATTAGATCTTATAAGCAGAGAAGAATTAATTTATAAAGCTTCTATCATAATACTCGTATAAGATAAAAAAATCGATTATCAAGGTAATGTGGTTTTTCCAAGCGAATTAATGTAACCAACAAAAACTTTTTTATTTCTGTCAAACGTAATTTTTTGATATTGCAGAGACACGTACCAACACAACAACCAATTTAATCTAATCTCAAACACAATTTGAGATCATTGAAAGTGATTTTTCTTTATTCATAAAATACTTTTAATTTTCTTGTACTGCTGTGTGTGTAATTTCATGTACAACGTACATAAAAATCTTGTTTTATGCGTTGGCAATGGTTAAACGTTGATGGTGCCATTATTTAACACTGCAACTGTATAAATGTAAAATTACAAATCTTCTGTTGTGAGATTGGACCTTGTGTGGTACACAGCATTAAATTAAAGCTGAATCTAAGTCACTCACTAGTAAATAAAATAATAATTCTTATTTAATTTTAAAAAGAAGAAGTAAAAGCAAAATAAAATAGACTGTACAGTGCAACGTGTATGTCAGTCATATGGGAGGAACGATGGAATTAAGACCACTTGGCATTTTAAACGGTCAGTATTTAGAAATTTTCAAATTTTGTGTGTGCGATGTATTCAATCGAGTTTTCCCGGACTCCCCACATGAAAATTGACCTGCATCATTAAGACCTTTCATTTGAATCTATGTCCAGCCATGACACTTTAAATGGTCAATTTTTAGAAATTTTCAAATTTTGTATTCACATATTTATTTGCAATTTCCCAATAGTAAAATGAGTTTTTCCGAACAACTAAAAATGTGAATTTTTTGCTCATAGATGGAAAATTTGAAAGAATCCCAACAATTAGTTTCGAACGGATGAGATTATTGATTTATCGATGAGTCACAGCATTTACAAAGCAATTATCATGTATGGGAAATTGGCCACGAACGAACGCTATAAAAATCATTGAGCCTATTTGCAGTATTATGCTGTATTGTCTACACCGCGTGGAAAATGTAGACAATGTCGAAAATTATTATTTCTATTAGCAATCATTAATATTCTATGATTTCTTTGTTTTTGGAACCATTTCAAGATGGAGTTTATTCTTTCTTCACATTTTTTACACAAGTTTTTATACGGTATTGAAGCATATTTACGCACATATTGTGCGAAATTGTTCACCTAAATACCCGTAGTATTGTGTATTCAGCTAGAGAGAATTAAATGCTGGAATGGAGATGCAGCAACATGCCGCGTGCCTGTTATGTCGGCCGTTACTCAATACAGTTTCTGCTGATTAGGTAGTAAAACCAAACCAAATAATCATAAATTTTAAAACCAACCCAAGGGCTATCAGAATGTGATTGTACCTACTACACCGTTCAACATCATCACCACGTAATAAAATAGTAAAGGATAAAAAAAATTCAGGTAAATAATCATACAAGCTCCTAGGTTCATAATCCTAATTAATGCCAAAATACGACCGTTCGCTTACTGGATATTTCAAGCAATATATATTTTCCCTTTCTCTCCAAGCTGGATCATCTATAACTCAGGAGCTAGCTGGATCGTCTACTGAGCTGGATCATCTAACTCTGTAGGGCGCTATTGCTTTGATTTCCACCCATCCCTCTTTCCGTGTTGTTTTCATCATTCGGTTTCGTGTTAGATAGTCGCCCAACTTTCCTTTTCTCTTGTTGGTTCCATGCCGGAGGAGACCTTCTTGGCATGTCATTCTTCGATTTCCTCAGAGTGGCCAATTCATCTCCACTTGCGCTTTCCTATTTCGATCCCAACGACTGCTTGATTTGTTTGCCTAAGGAGCTCAACATTTGTTATTTTGTTTCGCAACCGTACAGCAAACCTGATTTCACACACGAATTGAAAATTTTTAGTTTGGTGTGGCGAGATAGGACAGATGTTTTCCAGGCTTTGTGTAACATTTTGAATGTTATCCTGGCTTTGTTGATTTGTTTGTGTGTTAGCAGGCATATGTCATCTGCGTAATCTAGATCATTGAGTTTCTCCATTAATCCTCTCCACTATCTTATACTATTAGGAACAGAAGTGGGTCGAGTAAGCATCCTTGTCTTACTCCTTGTTGAGTGAACGTTCGAAGTCCACGAAGAGTAAGTACAGTGGTAAATTCCATTCGTTAAACTTCTCAATGATAATGTGTGTTGTGTTAATATGATAAGATTGGCTTAATTTCGCCCTGGTCTGAAGCCACCTTGTTCCATTCTTAACTACGGGTTGACTTATATTTTTACATATCTTTATGGTTATGTTGAGAAGGGATAAATCCTATCAAGTTTTGATTCTCTTCTTAGGTCGCTTTCTAGGGAATCGTTATAGTCAAGTCTTGTTTCTTTTTTCGGGGTATTATACCGGAATTTCACACTTTTGCTATTGCTGGTGTTAGAGCTTTTTAAAGTTTCCAATATGTCTTCTTTGAATATTTCAGCTTGTATATTGATTTTTTTAAGTATGCACATATTTTGGGTTGCTGCAGCCTAGTATCCTGCTTTGAAATTTTGTATTGCCTACGACCACTCCTTGCGATTTTCTAGATTTCTTGTGCCGTATCTTTGTATTGAAGTTTCCGCTCCAACGTATTTTTTGGCACATTTGGCACAACTTGAGTTGCCGGCATTCTAGAATTTTCTTCCAAATTTTATCACTGATCCAGAGTTTGCGTCTGAATTCTTGGCACCCGCCCTTGAGTATTGGTAGTTCTTTCGATATAGGCTGCTTCGATTTACTCGATTTACTTCGATTTTTTTCACCATTGCTCTACACTGATGACTGCTTTAAGTATCTTTTAATCTGCCAGTGATTTTTTTTTCTTGACCGGTTTTACAGCGACAAGCTTAATTTTGGATTGTGACATTACCAGTTGGTGGTCACTTTGAATGTATGCACCACTCATTGCCCTTGCATCTTGTAATGACGTGAGAAATTTCTTGTTGATCGTTACATGATCTATTTGGTTCATTATTCTGTCATCAGGTGATGTCTATATGTATATCTGTTTGAGTGATAATTTACTGATTCAGATGATGCAGAGAAGTCGATAAGTCGTTCTTCATTATTATTACGCACAAAGCGAATGCTTGTTTACCCATATTGGTTGTCAGGTCGATGTTTAGTATAATCACGTAATTTCCTTGACTTGTGTTCATTTCTGTTTTTCCATCTCACTTCACTGAGGCCAAGAGTTACAATTTTGTAATGTTTGCTGCTTCTGTCAGAGTTTTGCTGTTCCAATTTCCGATTCGTGTCCGTGTACGAAAGCCGAGGGTCGATATTTGCCGGTTTGCATTATTTATTCTAATATTCGTTTCTGTAATCATTTTGAATTCAAATTAATGAATAATTGGTCCAGTACTAGCATGCTCTCAGGGCTTCCGAGCAAGGTATACTGGGATGCCAGGGGGATGTTTCGTTCCATTCCAAGGGGTGACCCAAACTTGTATTAATCCAAGCAATGGTTGCATTAGTCATGAAGTTATTGTTGTCTTATCTATCTCTGTTACTCGCCCCCCCCCCCTCCTCTTCAAGCAAGATAACTTGTGAAAAAGGGCCAGGAAAAACAAACGTCGATTGATGATCAATTGGTGAATTTCTTGGACAAATGTAATTTTGAACTAACGTAAACAAAATGTATACCTCTTACATTAAAAAATCCCCACCTGTATTCTGTTTCAAGGCAAGATTAACCACATTGTATGTAAGGCACATTTTACCTATTTTTGAACCAAAAACAGTAAAATTTATCAAAAAAAAAACTCATTTACCCTAAAAGTTTTGTAGTAACCCCAACTATACGTTGCTCAAGAAACGGACGTTGAAACCAGAAATGAACTATTCGTCGAAAATGTTCATGACAGCTGGAAAATTTGGCACAGCGTATTTCTTTTAAACCATGGTCGAATTTAGCCACGTATAGTGTTATGATAATCGATTAAGCTCTGGAAATACATTACAAACCGACATTTTATTTGATCTCGTTACAAAACTAACTCGATTTGAATCATAATGCTGCACAGAAAAACCCTTACAGATTTATTCTAAACTCCTGTTCTAATACGCTAAAGAAATGCCAACTATTTATAATAAAATTTATTTTATTAAACCTGAAAATAATTTAATTGTATTCCACGAACCAAAATGTTGTGCTTATTGTTGTCAATATCGCAGCCATCGATTGACGAAGATATGTCAATCTCATCTATTTGTTTTATAAAAACTTAATTTTAACTGCCAAAATATACGTAAACCCCAATTTAAACCGGAAAAGTAGTCAACATATTCTACAAATTCTCGACATTGTCTACTCAAAAATCAATTGCCTACGCTATTTTCAACACCAACATGTAGACAATTCGGAAATACGCATAGACGTTCGAATAAATATCGGTAATTTTTTTACGCAAATCGTAAATACCGTTGATAATACAAACCAGATTGAGACTTCCGATGATTATGACTCGAAGTTATACAATTGAAACACAACATGAAGTTCTTCTCGTTGTGGTGACTTTGCTACAGCGACACTCAGTCGTTGGGGTGATCGACGCTGCTGGTATTATGTTGATTTGAGAAGGTATACTGACCACAAACCGGCGCGGATTATCATATCGTTGCTTGAGCTTGGCCCAAATTTGATTGTAACCATCCGTATAAAGTCGGTATAAGAGACACTCGTACATGTGATCACCGGAAAATTCACTTTTTTTTCATATTGTAACTTGCCTAGTTTATATGTTGGTTCCAAATCTAGTCATGTATGAGCGTCTCATCAACCTGGGCTAATAATTCGTCATGAGGACCCATTGCATCTTTCTCAGCCCACTAAAATCATTTGATTCTCGACGAATTGGTAGAAATGTGTTTCGATGCCACACAACGATTATACGATTTCCATCCATATAATGCGAGGTAACAATACTTTTGACTACAACTTTATTCAGTAAACATAAACCTTTCACAAAACAACTTCACGTGCTGACTGTGCAATCTTCCTATTTACCATGTCTTTGTCGACTCTCCTCTATCCCAGTACATAAAAAATTAACCTTAGAGTTACCCGATGCCTCTAAAAATTTGTGCTGTCGTGGTGTTACTGTTCAAACCTGGCAACAGATGGCGGTGTTGATTTCAAACACATATATTAGGTGCTCATTTGTTAAACCAATCTAGGTTGTTCCAAAACTAAGTGTTCTATCAATGGTATAATTCGATCACTTATGCCCTTTCACACTTTCAACTACACGATAGAAGTTTATCTACCATTAGAATGATTCTATAGTTGCGGGAATATGTGCAATGATAGATTAGATGGAGAACGCTGAGATTTAACATGTCGATTGATTTTGGAAAGCGATATTTTATCCACTCTTGAACCCGCTCATTCAAGTTTAAGAGCCTGGCTCCTCAACACAGGCTATAAGTATATTCTAATGGTAACGTTGCGGATGTTAAACGCGCTAATGATCTGATTTCAAGCGTAACATCAATTTAAACAAACCAGTCGTTTTAGTTTTCAAAATCTCGTTCAAAAACTTTCGAAATTTATTTGAGCGGATTCGGCAGTGAACAAAATATTGCTCTCTAAAAGCAATGGACATGTTTGGTTCTGATCACAGCCGGGAGCAGTCAAATAAGTATCAGCGTTCTCCATCTAATCTAGCATTGCACATATTTCGACAATTACAATCATTCTAAAAGTAGATAAGCTTTAATCGTGTAGTTGAAACTTCGAACATGGGAGAGACGTTACACCAGTACGGTTACCTTAGTTACAATCTCATTTAAAACGCATGTGACTTGCAAAGTTTATCTCTAAATGTGCAGACTATTATAAATCCAAAATCATCCAGCTTGCTAACATCATGGGTCCGCGGTTAGTTATTCGAGATTTGCTGTTGCCGTGAATGAGATACACTCCCATAACTACCGTTTCAATCCAATTAACTATTTCAAGGGTATATCTAAGGTTCTCACCATTGAATTCGTTCGTAACTATTTTCGAGAAAGCTTTAAACAAATGTTTTAGATATCTAACAAGTAATCTGGGTAAAAAAATTGATTTGACAAGTTTAGTGCCAGCCACATAATTTGAAATTAAATTTTTACTACCTGAAAATAAAACGTTCAACATGTAAATAGATTGACTCGAACGTATATGGTGACTCAAATAAACCCGGAAAGAAAGAAAATTTTGAGTTGTTTATGGATGAATTGTTAACTACGGGTGCTTGGATGTTCATTTTAATGTAATGAATTTTGGGTTTCTTAACATTATTCAAGGCATATAAATTGCTTACAACTTATCGTATTCCGGGAACGTAAATTATGAACGCAAGGCCGTCATTTACACTATGATAATAAAATGGAGTGCTAATGAAATTAAAAATATTAACTTAATTGTAAAAAATGTGTTACATTACATGAGATCGATGACCATCATAAAACAACTGAGAATCTAAATGTTATAACGTGGCAAAATTCTTACGATGATAAATTAATTCAATAACACCGTACTTGTGCAATAGAATGCATAGTTGAAATTCCATGCGATTGACATTGAATCACTGTATTTAATTGTTGATAAGGACAAGTCAGTTATAGACTCTATACTCGTATATATAGTATACCAGCACAAGACTCAGATTATTTAATTGAATTCCTGTAAAGAAATAAAATTAAAAAATTATTAAATTTAATCACGGATGAATGATATTGACGAACAGAAACGTGATTTTGTAAAAACAAAGTTACCAAATGAAAAATTGTCTACATTTTCTTTAAACCGTCCCAGTTAGTTGAACTATATAGTTTAAAGAGCTAACAGCCCAGAGAACTACACGACAACTAAATTCACTTAATACACGAATTTTGTTTTTTTTTTCGTTTTCCACAATCTAGTTAGTATTTGGATTTAAGAAATTTTCCTCTACCATAAAATAACAAAAGACGTTTTTTTTAATACAACTTCAATTTTGTTTTTTCTTTTACCTTGCAGGCGCCGCCATCATTAAATACACAAATCAAACGGAAAAGAAAATTTGTATTGGAAAATATTTTTGATGTTCAAGAAAATTGTAAATCTTATCAATTTCTTAAAAAATGGACGCAGCACCATCAATGGTACAGCGTTCAGGTGATTCATTAATTGTGTATAGTCCGGTTAGTGGCAATCAAATATTTAAAACAAACAACAATAATACAAATGAGAATAATAACAAAAGTGATGATAATAACATTAGTGATAACATAAAAACTAGTTTAATTAAATTAGAGAATAACAATAATAATAGTAATACAATAAATAATAATAATAGTAATAATAATAGCGGAACCAATAATAATTTCGATGACGATGAAAATCTGCGTAAATCGTCAGAAAAGGATGAGGGATTGCCACAATGCAAAATAAAACGGAACTACTCGTGTAGCAATTGTACGTTTTTTACACAGAATCCGCGTCACTATTTAATCCATTTGCGTGATAAGCATGGCGAGAAAATTGTTATAAATGAGTGTAAATTGTGTTTGTATGCGTCGCGACACTATCAAAAATTAGTACGACACATGAAAATGGTGCATGGCAGTACAGAGGGTTTGGATGAAACGTCGTCTGGGCGTAAACGTCAATCAAATTTAAACAAATTGCATAACAACAATAATAGTACGAGTAATAATAGCAACATCAATAATAGTAATAACAATAACAATAATAGTAATATTAATAGTAATGGTGGTAACAATAAAAAACGTAAATTAATATCAATAAATGAATCATTAAGCCAACAAATTTCATCGATATTAAATAATAATCAGTTACCGCCGCCATCATCGACCACATCGTCATCAGCGTCGCCCATTTTTGGACTACTACAAAGTCAATTAAATGATAATGGGATAATTGTTGGTACAATACAACACCAACAAGCGGCCGCTGCCGCCTCATTAATTCTGGAACAACAACATCTCCAGCATCAGCAACACCAACAACAGCCGCAACAGCACCAGCAACAACAACAACAACAGCAGCAATTACAAAAACCAAATAATTACGATAATAGTGCCAGTGTTATTAGTGGTGGTGGCGGTGGTGGTAATGGTAACACCCAAAATATTGATAAAAAACTATTAAAATGTTCTATATGCGATTATACAACGGTCGATCGTGTACAATTAATTGATCATGAAAAAAATGATCATATAAAAACGAAATTTTTCCGTTGTATCAAATGTAATTATGTAACCCATATAAAGGCACGTTATAGCAAACATGTAAAATATCATTCAATGCCAATGATAAAATGTATTATGTGTGATTTTCGTACGCCATACAAATGGAATTTGGATCGTCACATGAAAAATCATGGTGGCACCGGGCCATTTAAGTGTTCCGCATGCAATTTTACCGCTGACATAAAACAAAGTTTAACGGTGCACGAGATGAATCATCATGTACCGCCGGTCGGGCATATCACCAATTTAGTGAAACGTAAAAATAAAGTTGGTGGCACTGATTTAACGGATGATTTGATGGCGGCGGGCGATGGCAACAATAATAATCAACAGAATATTAGTAACAATAGTGCGAATGCAGGAGCGGATCGACATGAGGTATGATCATTTATTTATTTCTATATACTCGGGCATAATAGACATATGTTTTATTTATCTGTCCTTGCATGTAATAACAATCAAGATCTATATAAGTGAAATCAATTGAATTCTATTTTAGAATTTCGTTATTGAAATTTTTCCAAAGATATAACATTTTTTTTTTTTTTTTTTGTATTTCATTATTCAATTCCAATTCTTGTTGTGTTTGTCTTTAATTGTAAGAAAGGTCATACTGGACTGCTTCGCTTTGGTTGTCGTCGTCGACGGTGACGGTGTATTAATTTAGATCATGGATGTTGCATACATGTGCTTACTTAAAGAAACGTTAATCAATTCTGCTTCGGAGGAATTTTGTTGGGTTTCTATTTGACATGGGAAATGATTACAATAAAAACGTTGAATTATTCAAAAAAGTTCTTGTTGATTATTTTTGAATTTATTAGGTTTTGGATTTCGATGGCTAGACGATTTGAATGAAGGTTTGATGATTGTATCAAACACTATTAAGTCCGGTAGCTGTTAATTTTGTTAATCAATTTCAAAATAAAGTTTAATTTAATTTAAATTTTAAATTATTGGATCGGTTAGCTACCACCAAATAAAAAAATCATTCTAATTCGACACGAATAGAGAGAAATAGTACATGTCATTTAGCATTTACTTGTCTTTAAGATTACTTAGTTTATTTAAATTAGATGATACTTCCTACTTGGCATATAACGTGCGATTCCTTTTAAACTTGAAATTCCTTATATTCCTGACTCACGACAGTTTAATTGTTGATGTTTTGGAGTGCCCAGGACTTTAGCAAAATAACTTCAAGTAAGTTATTAAGAATCCAAGTTCGTACGACATTTAATATTGTTTTGTTGATGCTCGTACATGCCATCGGAAATAAAAAGCATCAGACTCGCTCCCGCACTCAAAACCAATCAAATTTCATGAAATGTTTTTTGCCCCGCCTACTAGATCCGCACTCGAGTTGAAATATGTTTAACTTTGTTGTTTGCTAAATACGTTCTGTGCGATAATGTGGACTCGCCCCCATGTGATGTACGCAGTCTGAACAAAGAATTTAGATTTGATTCCAAATTCAGAGCTTTAAAAGAATGTTAACAGAATGTCTGCAAATCATTGGTTTCATGGTGTTTTTGTATTAAATATTACGGATGAATTTATTTATTATTGCGATTGAGATTTATCATTCCTACTAGGCGTTATCCCTAATGACCATCGGTTTAATTATATGTTTCTATTAAATAGGGCCATTGCCGATATTTTTACTTACGCATGTTATTGTTTTTGTTTTTTTTAATCACTATACTTTTAATCACACTTTTATAATTTATGTTGTCACAGCCATCGTTTTCTTCGTGAATTTAAGACATAGGTATATCTTTTAGATTTCTCCCCAGCAAATTCGGATTTCCCTGCATAGCTGATCCGCATCTTTTGTAATCCGTCTTTTAACAGTTAGGATGTTAAGATTCTTTAGTATATTTTGGTTTTTTACGAACCAGGGAGCTCCTGTAATAATTCGAATAATTTTTGACCGTGTTCATTGGACAATGTCAATATTCGGATTTGAGGTTGACATCTATACGACCAAATTGGTTTAATCGTTGCTTTATGGTCGTCGGTCTAGATGGATGCCTAGGTATTTTACCTTACTTGATTGAGGCATTTGTATTTCGTTCATTGTATGTAACCGGCGGACAAATAATATTAAATGTGAATGTTATGTGGGTTGATTTCTCTTCATTTGACCGACCCTTTATCTTGCATTTCTTTAGCCAGATTTCGATGTCATATATATGTTGTCGCAGAGTTTCGGACACCGCTTGTGGATTTTTATGGTTATGTACGATTGCCGTATCATCTGCGAAAGTAGATGTCATAATTTGCGAAGACGTTGGTAGCAGTGTTGTGCAATTACGCGTAAAAAAATTGTTTACATTTTTTACGTAAATAATGTAAATATCGATTAATTATGGTAAAAAATTGTAATAAATGTAGAAAAAGTAAGTAATTAGCGAAATGTGCATGAAAATACTTGAATTAGTAAAATACATTATTTTCTAGTATATAATACAACCATTACAAGCAGCTACATCTATTGAAATTATTAAATTAATATATTTTAGATGATTTTGTGGTTGTGCTAATTAATGGCGCTATTACAATAATTTACCGTATAAATGATTACATAAATATTCAATGGTATCAATATTTTTAATACATATCAATGCACTTTTCTATAACGTTGCATACTAAATTGTTTAAAAGCTTAATTCACTCGATATTTGGATAAGGAAAGACATACTAATAGCAGATCCATCTATGATTCTGAGGAAGAAAGATATTGTTAGTTGCTCAGGTAATCACCTTAGGCGGCAATAAAAATTCGCAGGAACTTAGGGAGCTTATACAATTTTGATTGGATTTCGGGGAGCGCCAAATAATAATTACGTGGACGATGGAATAGTTATTTTAAAATTTCGATGTACTGTTATTTTTCAAAAATAATGTTTTAGTATCGAAGAATGTTGGATGTGGCACATTTGGCTGAATTCATTAGGTAGATTGTGTGGTATGTTGGAATATCACTAACACAAATAGGGATCACCCAATCAGAATTTTAGCGTGTATGTGTTTACAGTTTTACACTAAATACATGCATTATACGAAAATCCCGGATTTATGAGCATTGGTATTCAAAGTAAAATAGAAGCACAAAAAATTATTCTGCCAACAATAAAAATAAAATTTCAATAGATGCGTGTAATAGTTGTATTATCGACTAGATAACGTATTTTATATTATTTTACTAATTTAGGTATTTTCATGCAGATGTCTCTAAATAATTACATTTTTTATATTTGTTACGCCATGTAAGGTAAAAGTTTCGCGTAATTAATTCAATTATTTACGTGTAAGTAATAGCGTAATTAATGTAATGGTTGGTAAGTCCGAAGTGAAAATTAAATATAACGTAAATTACTGGTAATTTAAGATTAATTGTATGAAGCAGACTCTCGTGCCAAACGTTATCGAATGCTTGGGTAACATCCCAAGAGCAGAAGACAGCGGAGCAGTATTTTTTCTCTTCATATGCTGATCTTATTTCTGTAGTTACTACTCTGGAACCAAATTGATGATTAGGTATGATATTTTGTAGTTTCGGTTTAATATTTTCGATAATTACTCTTTCGAATACTTTCGAGAGGATGAGCCAGTCGTCGAAAGGCACACTCAGGCAGTTCTTTTGGCATTTCATCTGTAATTCGATCATACTCAGGGACTTTGTTTTTAGCTTTTAGCTACAAGGCTTTAGCTTTTTCCTCATCTCTTCTAGCTCATTTGCCGTTAGAAATCCGAATTTACGGATTTGGCTGCTGAGACCGTTTAAGGCATTTAGTGGCCTTCCATAATGAAACGTTTATGTCCAAATGGGGAGATAATTCCTTAAGACAGTTTTGCATGTAGTCCATCTTGTTTTTTTGTAGTAGGCTTTGCAGTGTTATTTTTGCCTGGTTAAAGTTTTGTTTTGCATGAGCCGATCGATTAATTTGCCAGATGCGTCTTAACCGAAGTTTCTATGTTAACAATTTTGCTATTTCAGTCGATGTTATGGTGTGTTTTGTATGTTTGCTCTTTGGTTTAGGTGAGGCTGAAATAGCTGCGTTGACCAGTAAATTATTAAAGTTTTCCATAGAAATGTTTATATCGTTAGCCGTCTGCAGTGTGGAAGATAAGTCTAAAAGTGGTTTTTCCAGGGTTATTTCTCAGTTTATTTTACCTGTGACTGCAAAATCGAGGACATCAGAAATTTTTCGACGATCAGTGGGCTTAATAAGTTGGATGGCCGCCCGATGCGACATCGTAGTGGTTTTCTTGAATAACATTCATTAATTGACGTCCCCTTAGAGTAGTCAATCATGAACCTCAGAAGGTATGTTTGGCATTAAAGTCACCGGCGACCATAAAACGTTGACCCAGAGTTGCAAAAAACGTTTTGTAGAAATGTTGTAATTCGACTTTGTGTTGGCTTATACCGATTGCGTTCCAGTGGTAGTTTTTCAGATAATTTATCGGAGACATTCTAGTTTCTGGATGATAATGATTTGATTTTGTAGCATTGCATGTACCATATTTTGCATTGTTGCGTTGTTGCTCAGGTTGCTTTGCTAGTTGATGTTCTGGGCGAATGAGGTCATTTGGCATATACGAAGATATATTATTTTGCGTATCTGGTGTAGTTTTATACTGCTGCCTGGGTGGTGATAATTGAATAGTATTTCTGTAGACTGGACATCTCCGGTAGTTTGCTGTGTGGTTTCCACCGCAATAGCTGCAGTTCTTTTCTATTGAGGAACTCTTTGGTTTTGGACAACTTTTGGTTTGGTGTAGTTCACCGCATACGACACACTGATATCAACTTGCAATAAGACCTTCAGTGACCATATTCTTGGCAGTTTAAACACTGTATTGATCCGGACACATATATTGATGAATTTCTCTCTTTTTCAAAATGCTTTCGGATGAATCCAGTTCAACTTTGGCCATTGGTTGTGGTCACTTCAAGCGGTCCATGATCCTAAACACATTATATATCTTAAATCCATTTTCAACAAGCGCGGCCTGAGTTTCCGTTGTTTCCGCTTGGTCATCGTTGCCTTTAATAACGACAAAAATACCCTCTGAAGACTTCAATCTATATCTATTGTGAGCATTGTAATAATTAATGACTTTTCTGTAGTCGTTGACCTCTTATGTTTGAATTTTCAATTCGTCTGTTTTGCCACGAAGTAAATTTGTTACGTGAAATGTTTTTCCATTCGTTAGCATGCTTGATTTAAGTTCTTGCATTACCTTGTGTGTGCGGTTTTCCGCATCCTTTTCGGTGAACGTTTCAAATTGGTTTTTTGGCGGTGTTCAGAAATTTTCAACGTTTCATTTCTTATTTGTCAGTAGTTTTTCATTTTTTGGACTATCGCATTTCCGTTTTACAGTAACCTAGCGATGGATATCAATTTGTGTCATATGTACATTACATTAAGTGCTCACTTTAAGGCTAGTGTCACTACTGTGCTTTTCGAGGAGTATACTCATCGGGTCATCTACCACTTCTGGCTTCATATTCAACAGTACTTGCTGCGGACGGTTTTATAGGCGACCTTGTCACCACACTACTTCTTAGGAAAGGATTGTTCAATTCCGTAAAGCTGTTTGTACTTCGTCAGCCGTACTGGATGAATCACCCACCAGGCTCACAACCTCAGAGGTATTGCTTGTAGCTGTTTATGGTGGAGTAACCAATCGTTGCATCACTGCATGACTGTGGTTGCTCGATCTCGACGACAGGGAGTCCGCCGGGAGTGAGCATCCGATTCCCTGTACCATAACGTTGTTTTCCACGTTTGACACTCCATCGTGTATTTAGATTCTGGGTTCCTTTCCTTAACCTTTTACTCCTATTACACATGGAGAATAGACGCTCGTCGAAGCCGCCCATAACATGGGGAACATACGCTTATACTTTTAGCGTTACCCAGAATATAGCGCGAAGAGCTTGTACAACCAGCGCATTCCTAATGTTATTATGGATTTAGTTTTTTAAACTGAGATTGAACGATTAGATATTGAAAGCTATTTTTTGTATTCCGGCCATTCCGAATCGGCGTTATTCCTAATGATAATCGGCCTCATTTAGGAATGTTATTGTGAGCGATTGGCCATTTCACCTCCATTCAATAAATATATTTGGCCA
Source organism: Nephrotoma guestfalica (assembly GCA_963691935.1). NCBI lineage: Eukaryota > Metazoa > Arthropoda > Insecta > Diptera > Tipulidae > Nephrotoma > Nephrotoma guestfalica. The sequence goes on from OY829913.1 coordinate 99,756,225, forward strand.
CTGTTTTTATTTTCGGGTTACTTCATCTTCAGCAAAATCCGCATCTGCATATCAAATTAATTCCTACTTGTCACCACGAACTTTAACGAATTTTAACTTCATGTTTAATGTACCAACCAAATAATTAACGACATGTTTCAGTCGGTCCCAATCGTATTGAATTGGAGATGATATCTTTTGGGCCAAAATGCTGGCACTTGCTGAAATGTCAGGTCGTATATTTACTAAAAAATATAACAAATGTTCAATCAATTTTTGATTTTTTGTGTTATCAGGCAATAGTTCTTCTTCAATGTTTTGATTTCGATAGTATCCAACTTGTAACGGTGTCACGACTGGCTTTGTATCTTGTAAACTAAAAATAGATGCAACTTTCTTTATGTGGCTAAAAGAAGCAAACACTTCATCATAACCCACTCCATATTTTTGAGATAAACCTTGCGTACCGTGTCGAGCATGAGCTTTATTTCGTTTTAGGCTATCACAATTTCTTTTGATTTTTTATACCCATTTGCAACCTCTGCAATCATCAGGTAAATCAAATAACTCCCGCATGTTTTATTGTTCCGTCAGTTCACATAAAATTGCCTCGTTATAGCTTGATGGTTCGAAAATTTCTTCGATCAAACGTCTTCGCTTCTTCTCTTTGGTTGACCGTTGAGAAACCCATAACTGATTAACTGATTTTGTTGCAAGTGAGGAGAACAATTTAACCTCCATCAGTTGAATTCGAATCGCCTTTATTTCCTTTACTGGAACTCTAGTAAAGTGTTATCCAGTTTGTATCTATTCTCCTTAGGTACATGATCGAAACATTCAGACCCAAATTCTCCTTAGGTATATGAACGAAACATTCTAACACAAATATAAAAAAATCTTTCATGCCAGGCTTAGCTTTAGGTTGCTCTGGTGATAACATAATTTTGAATTGGCTGTTGCTGTTGCTTCACCCCAAAATGTTTTCGGTAACTTTCGCATCAATTAAATTGCAACTTCAACGTCTTCCCAATATATTCACTGCCAAGATTAGATCGAATAATCTTTGGTTTACGTTCAAATTTCGCTTTTATGATTCAACAATTCGCTTTAACTTGATTTCAACTTCTGATTTATGCCGAAGTAAGCAAATAGTTGCGAACCGTTAATAGCTCTCGATGAAGATAGAGACGTCGCTATGAATTAAGTCCAATGTCCAGTCCCCTTTTGTACTTGATTAAACAAGTTGTTCCAGAAAATGTAAGGCTAAGATTCAATTTTGCTAATCTTGATACAGAAAGCTTATTTCCGACCACATAGGAGCATACAGAACCTGAGTTGCTGTTATTGTTCTTATATTACCATTTTCATCCAAGAGTTTAAACTTTCCATTTCCAATACCAATGACTGAAGCGAATTAACCAGTTGCAACTTCAACAGAGCTTCGATATAATTCATCCAGTTTATGAAAGAAATCCTTATAGTTGCACACATGACGTGTAGCTTCTAAGTCTAATAACCACTCATCAACTTGTAATTTACCAAGTAAAAAACAAAAATTTGTTTTCCTATATGAGATTGTCGTCTTTCTCAACTAATTTCACTGAATCATTAATTTTCATTATGTCAATACGATCGCTGCTGCTAATAAACGTAACTATGTCGTCCTATGATGTGTGAAACTCAATCAACCGATTCATCAACCATTTTAAACATAAAAGTATGCACGAGACATGTCTTGCTTTTGGCACCAAGGGCAGCCCAACTTCTCTCAATGTCTCTGCTTCTTTCGATGTTTGTTTGATGTTCTCAACGGAGGTGTCAACTGAAGCAAGCTTCCTTTCAACATCGCAGCAATTTCTGTTGATACAAATACAAGTATGGACTGTCTCCGACCTCGAATGAAGCTCTAAACTTTGTCTTGTCCAAACTTCTTAGACCATTAAGATAGAACAGCTTTTGATGATCAGCGAAGTCAATTCGTTTGATGATCTTTACAAAGGCATCGTGTTGATGAGGATTTTATGTGGTGATGATTCTCTCAGCTTCTACTACTCCATTCGACATATGAAGACTCGAATGCTCACGAAATTATTCTCACAGACTCAATGGACTTGCCGAAGCACAACACTGCAAATATATCCGAATGTCTGGCGCATTTCTCGTGACCTTTGAAAAATCAACACTTCGTTGAGCTATTTTTCCATCTGTCCTCAGAAGGCAGGAAATTGCGATGGAAAGCTACCTCGACAGATAAGCATATTATCTGCAGCACGTAGCACCTGGAACATGGAGATTTATAGTGAGCATTTTATTTGAGGAGTAGATACTTTTCTTTTCGAATTGGAGCCGTAAATCCTTGCCGCCATCGATAAAATGAATATCCATTTACAACTGCTTGAAAGTAATTATGGAATTGCTTCTTGCATTTTCCGTCCTCCATAACCAGGGAATAAATGGTTTGCTGACATCGCAATGTCCATAAGAACCATGCATCGGGTGATAATTTCGTGCAGTGTTGGATTATGTGTCACATCAAGAATTCCAGCGCGCACACCTTAAATTTATCATCATCTTGAAGTGTAAATAAAATGTGAGCATGTAGACGTTCTCTATTTAGTTTCAGCTTGAATATATGTGCGTGCAACTGAATCGAGGCAATCGGATGCAGTTTCACCAGGTTACAAGTGTGTTGTGATTTCGTACCAGTTTTAGCGGTCCGAATTTGTCAAAAATCAAAATTGCATCTTGGAGTTTCTCGCGCATGCTTGTCGGTGATCCGTCAATTTAAGACGGTAAAATAACCGAAACAGTAACTCGAACTCCAGTGTCAGCATTTGCGACATGATCAGTAAGTCATTGATTTAGAACAGTGCGTAATTTGCTCTGTTGAGAACTGATAAAATTTAAGTTGTTAGTCTCGACTTGCAAATATGAGTCAACGATCGATTGCTGAATGCGCTTGCTAGCACTGATGAATGGATAAAACTCATTTTTCACGAACTACCGTCTGCGTTACTTTAAATTGCAACATACTGGTCTTGTTTCGAATATGTTGGCGAGTATTTTGTAACCATGTAATTACATCACATTATCTTGAATGGCTTTCAATTTCTCTATGTGCCCAATCTCTCGCATTAATCGATATGACACGTTGTGAAGTATATGTGAGCAGAAAAAACGATCGATTATGATCTGCCACAACATGAAAACTATCCACAACTTAGAGTTGTGCAAACTTTTTCTGTTCGTCCTCTGGAGGCGTCAGATGTGCATATATGTGATGTATAAGGTTGACCTTGAATCTTGAAAACATGTGATCCGTTACCAGAAGCTTCTAATATTTTCGCACCCATTAATGCTGACGTTACGGAACTGTTATATGATCGTATGTTCTCACGAAAATTTCGATAATATACTTTCGTTGGGTCAGATAAAAGAGAACAAAGCAACTCAGGATAGCTCAATACATCGGCTGGCCGTTATTCTAGGAAATTGAGTGATTTACAGAACTCACCTGCACTATCGATGGGTCCGCAGTTTTAAGGAGTAACTTGGGCTTCGTCGGAGAAGTTTGTTTTATTCTGAATTGTTTTTGTGTAGCTCATCGGTGTTCAGCGAAAAGGGAGGTTGCAACATCTCGGAACTTCTCCAAGTACCACAAGGTTTGTTACTTGAATTTTCATTCTGACGACAATAGGCCCGTCACATTGCGCACGTTGGATTTGAGTTGTTTCTGAAGTTTCATTTGGTTGACGGATAGTGACTTTCAGTAGCTTGTTTGTTTAATCTCTCTGCACAGTTTCTTGGCTCTGTCGATTATGGCAGCGCTGCTGTCTTTGCCTGTTTCGTCGTCGTCTGATTGATTTTTCCGTTTCATTCACAGTATGTTCCAATTCTGGTTAGCATTATTGCCAACCTTCTCTGATCGTCATCTCATAAGGATTATGACATATATTGTTCCGTCGAAATTATTTAACCTAAAATTGTACATTTTATATTGCATTGAAGTCGATTGATGATAAAAATATTGTTACAATCTTGTCTATTGGTTTAATGGGCAATTAATTCAGCACGGGCGAGACATTTATTCAACGAAAATCGCTCATTTTTTATTAGATTAGTGACATCTAGGTTTAAGTAGTAGCATTAGAGATAGTTTTATAACTGTTTTGTGGTATGGCAGATTCGAGCAGAATTTGTTTGATGTATCTTTCATTGATCGATTCATTTCTCCTTCTTTTCCATAGGTCAATCGCCATCTGCAACATGCATACAGAGTCACCTAGTTCGTTTGGGTACAAGTGCGCTCTCTTTTTGATTAGAATATCTACTGGGAGTAAGCCGACCAGAACCACAACAGCATCTTTAGCACTGTTTGGCAAGCCTTTGTTACTTCTAGTAGGATGTTCCTCTGAGCACTTCCTAATGATCTGATGTGGTTTCAGTTTAGTCTATCATACCAACCAGCCGCGGCATACGTGAATAACGTCTCCCCAACACCTTTGTAAATTATTACAAGTTACGTTCGTTATCACGATGCAGTCTTGACACTCTGGCCAGGGAGTGGAATAGTGGGCGTTAGAGTTTTCTTAGAGCGTGAGAAGTTACTCCCATACGTTCATCAAGGTCAACTCCTATATATCTCACAGACTTGATCATTTTGAAATTTCGACCGTTTAAAGATATTGTTGGGAGTCGACAAGAATAAAATTTGCCTTTTAGCTGTCGTATTACTGATTTTATCTTGCCATTGATTCGCCATACTATTTATTGTGATTGGATCGTGTCGCTGAAGTTCGAGTTGTCATGCACCAAAATGACTTTGTCATCCGACTCAGAATAGAGCCTTGAGGACATTCTGTGGTGATTTGCTTAGTAAAAGAATGCTCCTGAAAACATTCATAATGTTGTTAGGGAGATTATAAACCTATAAACTTGCGTTGACGCTAAGTCACGCAAGGTTATCAAATGCTCCGGCGATATCCAGGAATAACCTATAACATATTTAGAACTTTGGGTTTTGACAGTATTAGTTAGGCGGACTACGTCGGAAACCGAATTGTTTGTTCGAGAACAGTCCGCTCTGTTCAATCCGCGGTGTAATGCGAATGGCTACTAATCTTTCTAGGAGTTTCCATTTAACAGGTAGCAACAAATCATAGGTCTGTAAGATTTAAAAAAAACGGATCTCTATTTCCATACCTTAGGAAAGTATCCAAATTTCAAGCAGCTGTTTAATAATTTTATTATGCTGGACCGAATGATAGGCCATGTGAGTTGAATTATTTCAGCATTCAAGTGGTTAAGTTCAGGTGACTTGTTTCTTCGAGTAACTTTGTCAAGTTCTGATGACTTCATTTGTCTTCTTACCGGTGTTTGAAACTTGTGGAGTTCGGTGTTTAAAACTTGTTTTGCTTCTTGGTTTCTTTCCGTTTGGTATACCTTTCTTCGCTTATGTATAGAACATCTAAGTTTCCTTAGATTAGACTTCCACCAACTATTTCGTCCCTTAGCTCCTCTCTTCCTTGGAATTGAGTATTTACAGACACTGGTTAACTGTGTTGAGATCAGTTTCACATGAGTTTCAATTGCATAGATCGAATCAATTTCTGGAAGTGCTTCTGCACCGTTTCAGGAGCCAACCGAGGTCTAGCAAATAGGTAGAATGAACCAACTTCTGATTGTATTTCAACACTATCACAAAACTGGCATAGCTTCGCCATGTTCATATCAACATTATGAATACATATTAATTGCAATCTTAGGATTCTCAGGGCAGGCTGTTGCTACTCCGGCTGTAGAAAGCATGCCGCTGATTTGACCATTGACCGCGTATGGTTCTTGCATTCATATTGGATATCTATGACGTAGTTGGAGATGCGCTCACATATTTCTGATCCGACTATTTTGGCGCCCTGCATGTTGAGGTAGGCAATACGTAGGTTGCTATTACAATTTCTTAAATTTTAACTAGTCATAATGTTTAGTGTTAGATTTTAGACGTTGCACAGCACTTTTGTGTTACAGGTAGCGCGACCTAATTTTTTTTTTTGATATCCTTGCAGCTTGCACAACTGGCAAGTTTGCCAGTGGACAACCCTTATAACCATGACCATGTTGTGCACAATGAGTACAGGTCTCGTTGTGCGCCCTGCAATTCTTTGCAATAGGACCGGATCGCTGACACCTAAAGCAACCAGTCCACGTGCTGTCTTCGACACTTTAGCTACATGTTTTTGGTTGTGAGTTCAACTTCTACCACCCACTGAGCGGTCTCTTTATTCGCACTAGTTCTATACAGAATCATAAAATCTTTCTAACATACGCTTACCAACTTCACGTTTTCTGTGAATACCTTTAAATCCCTGGAAGAGTCAACAGTAACCGCAACATTATTTGGGCCAGCGTTTGTTACTTAGTGGATCATAATGTTTGATTAAGTGGGACGTACGACTTGGGCTGGGCTCTTTTGTCCTTGTCTTATTTTTCGCAGGCATCTCTGATGTCTTTTCCACAGAAACTAAAGTAGTTGGTTTCGTGCTGCAAGTGCACCTGGTTGCGTGCTTACTCCAGTTTAACAACAACTAGATTAGTTTCAGCAACTACCGCCAGAATTTTAATCTGTATATTTTTAATATAATTTGATAATTCTCGAAATTTAGGCTCAGTAAGTTTTAAATTCTTTGTTTGCTCTAGTATCGTTTCAAGAGAAACGATTTCTATCATTAGGTTGGTGCTACTTAACCGACCTTGCTTGGCCAAGTAATAACAACTTGAGGTGTGTTCTCTCCATCGTCGATCAGCTCGGCATCTGAGTTCGAATCGCTTAGATTCTTGTCATATTTCATCTTTTTGAAGACTGACCTGGATTGCGTCTTGATCCCTTACCCATATCACTGGGTAATTAAAATTCGCTGTTGCTTGTTGTTGTTAAATTTTTTGGCTTGGTTTGGATTCCTCATCCCTAACTATGTGTACGTTCCTGCACGTTTAGCCGTGGGGGACACCAGGAAGTTTCAGTTAATGAGAATTAAATGCTCTCGTACTTAATGAAGGATTGAAGCGATTCCCCGTTTATTTTGTTTTCATCTTCAGTCCAAGAAATTTAACGAAAAGTATGGAAGCATAGTAGGTAATAGTTTTAGAATCGTCAATCCTGTTTTAACGTTATAACTAACCTAGCTCGGTTTGGCAGTAAAATAAAGTAGGTAAATCAAAACCCACAGAACCCGATCGTTTCGAGGTGTTTTTCGTTAACTTTTTCGTAAATATGGGGTGGTATTTTTGTGTTAACTTCCCGAATGTAGGTCTTAGGTGCCCAACGCTTCGGTTTTGTTGCCGTAAATACAAATGCAGCTAGTTGGAGTGGCGAAAACGTGAAATAATGTGATTTGATAACATATTACTCAAAAAATTCAACGTTGAGCCCCGTGCGCCACAAGTATCTCTGTTTTGTTAAAATCACATGTCTTTCTCACTAATTTTCAAAAGAGCATGCTGTTATTTGAAAGTCAAATTGTATCACCTCATCTAGGAGGAAGTACAAAGGATCAGTATCGTTTTATTTTAAATAGGGCCGATAAAGAAAAAAATTGATATCGCTGATGTAATTATAATTCGTAGATACATTACTGCCTCAATTTAACTGGTTAGGGTATTTAAAGGCGTGGCTGGCAGTTAATTAAAGTTAAACATTTACATTTTATTCCTCCGCACCGTTCTTTTATAGCTATTTAATACAAAAACATTTTATTTCCGCTCGTGCTCATCTCTTCATGATTTGAGACCCTCAATAGAAAACAATTGTTTGAAGTCACTCGTAAGTTTTTCGCACATTGATTTATATAAACTGGACAATTTTTTGTCAATGTATACCTCCATTCATGTTCGTCATATACAAACAAATGTTACTCTCGTGGAAGGAGCTAGGCTAAGCAAACCAATTACCTTTAAACATCTTACAATTTACCATTGATTGCATGAATTAAACTTGTAGTGCGTGACTGATCAATTTGAACATTTTGACGTAATCATACTACAACGCAGCACTTATCATCTCTCAAGTTCAACATTAGTGCCGACCACCACAAATTACGTTTTCCAAAATCCAACCTTCGCGATATTAAGTTAAACTATTGTTAATCATAAAACTACAAAAATTTATGACAAATCAACAATTACTGTACCATGATCCATCCACATCATTCATCAAACGACTTCTTTATAAAATCGAAATATTTTATTTATCTTAAAATTTACCTTCGAAAATATTAAAGATTACCTATTGTTGTGTCGTTGTAACGTCAACAGCAAAACAATAATAAATAAATATTTACAATTGTCTTTAAGAAACATAAAAAATTTTCAGTTCGTGGTTTTAAAGAATTATGAAAGACATTTTTTGTGCTTGAAGGTAACTTTGAAGAAAATAAGAAGGGCGATGCGAGAGAATCGCGACTCTTTTTGAGATGATAATATAATTATTATACATGGATTTTGAAATCTTCAATGTGAAGAACAATGTCTTTTGGTCGAAGAATATATTTTGTGTTAAAAGTGTTAATTTGTATTTTTTCAAAAGACTTGCATTAAAGATGTAAATTAATAAAACCTTGAGACATGATCAATTAAATAATATTCTTATATAAATATGTTTTGTTTGGCTTTCATTACAGATTTGGCCATACATGCCGCTCTTTTTAAACCCGGATGACATTAACACGGACCTGACCAATAATGATGCGTCCGATTTAATAACATCAATTCATTGTGGTGATGGCGAAGATACCGAACAAATACCATCGATGAATAAAGTTACACCACCATTGATATCACCACCTAGTTTATTAAAAGCTGCATGTAGCGAACCGGAAAATCAACAAATGGCACGTAAACCTAAACGTCCAATTCCAAATCTCATTCCAATAAATGTTAATTTGACTAATAATACAAGTACTAGTAGCAATAGTAATAATAATAGTGATAATAACGCGTTGAATTTATCAATGAAGAAAGAATCAATTTCAAATGATGACAATATGGCCATTACAAGTCTTTTCCTGGATGAGATGCAAAATTTCCATAAGCAGCCACCAAATCTAGAAGAAATAACGAAAGCTTTACAAAATTCATTAAAACATTTTGGCCTACTGCTGAACGAGGGTCAAATATTACCACCAAACCCGCTACAACAGCAACCAAGCGCGTCACATCAAATACCAACAATAAGCTGCAATTCAAGTGAATCCGATCGTAATTCACCTGCGTCGGTTGTATCTCATACGTCATCGATAAATCATAACACAAGTGGTAGCAAAATGGGAAGTAAAAAAATTAATTTCTACGATAAATTAAAAGAAAATTCTTTAACCGGGCTCTCCGATACAGATAAACTAGTATGCCGATGTGGTTACGTATCGAAATGCCTGTCCGAATCAATATTACATAAAAAATCGTGTGAAGGACGTTTTGACGATTTGAATAGTACCGTAAATTTGCCACACGCGCCTAATCTAAATTCATCGACACGATGCCAATATTGTCGACATCGGTGTAAAACAAGTGCAGATTTAATGATACATTTACAGACGTGTACGGAGGTGCAAAGTAATTTAGATTCGATCGAATCGAGTTCGGATATAACGACAAATGGTGGATGTGGACGAGATAGTAAGCAAGGCGATGAATTTGATGATGTTGATGATGAAGACGACGATGAATTAATGTTGGGAAATGATCACCATAATAATGATGATGATAATGATTCAATGGACGAGGCCTTAATTGATAATCCAAATGAACCACACCCAATGGAAAATGTTGTATTTGTTTGGAATAAAATACCCGAGAACAAAACGGATACGGATGATGGTGGCAATGGTACTGGATTGAAAAAAGAAATGTGTGACGATGAATTGTCGTCGGATGAAAAACATACAAATGAGAATAGAAAAACGTTGGGAGCGGAACATCGGGGTGACGAACCAAATCAATATTATGCCATAGAAACCGCGCCCGGTTATGGTGAGGTGACCAAAGAAATAAAAACGCTTGGAGAGTTAACAAATTTTTCACTGAAACGTGTCTTCAAATGTCCTCAATGTCCATTCTGGGCTTCAACCGCTTCTCGGTTTCATGTCCACATTGTTGGTCATTTAAATCAAAAACCATTTGAGTGCTCCTTATGTTCGTATCGGTCCAATTGGCGCTGGGATATAACAAAACACATTCGATTGAAAACAATTCGAGATCCGTTGCACGAGAACGCAAAAGTGTTAATGAATGATGAAACCGGCCGTCGAAACTATACAAAATATAACAAATATATCACACTGATGAAAGTGACGGCCGAGAATAATGAAACAAAATTTTTAAAATCCGGTGAAATGATTAGTTTATCTCATCACAATAATAGTCAAGAGGACCAATTCGATAAATCGAGTGGTGATGTAACGCCAAACTATTCCCATATAGTGTCATCGCCATCAACGTCATCATCACCTATATCGAATAATAATGCGACAAATAATATGCTGATTAATTTGTCATCCCCGGAAATTTCAATTGAAAATGGTGATAATACAAAAACAATGGACATGGGCACGAATGATAAAAGGAAGACAAATTTTAAATGTAAAAAATGTAATTTTAGGTGGGTAAATTGTAATTCGATTGTTTAATAAATTTTGTACCTAATTTATATTTCCTTTTCACAGACATCATTCGCGGGACGTAGTCTTGGCCCATGTAAAGCAACACTACCGTGATGCCGGTATTCCCGTTGATGATACGAATGCGGATGACACAATTACATCACAAGCATCTATATCACCACCCATAATCACCCAAGAGTTAAATCCGTTAAGCCTGCTAACGCCGAAAATATTTTTAACAACTTCAACGCAAATTGCCGAAAAAGTACAGCCTGCCGAATCTCTTCCAAAAGATGATTTAGCTTTGCACCAACAGCAGCAAATTAATTTTCACCATCAGCAACAGCAACAACAAATTATATCAAAAATACAACTTGAAAACCCAATAATAAATAGCCAACTAACGAGTAATATGCACCATTCGCAATTACCACACCAATCTTCACCGCAATTATTGTCCTTATCCACGCCGATGGCAACATCAACGCCACAGCCGCCACAGCAATCGTTAGTACAAGCCAGTGTAAATAGTAACCAAACATCAAGTCAATCAAATAATAATATCAATAATAATAGTAACAGTAATAGTAATAATGGTGATATGGATGAGACAAATTCTGGGGTTTCTTCGGTATCTGGATGGCGTTGTCCCGCACCATACAGGTGTGGGCATTGTCATCAAGTATCAAACTGGAAGCATGTCATCCAGGTATTTACTAACCAACAAAAAAATTTAAAACTAATTTTTTATTTTTATTATTTTTCGGTAGTTTATAAGTAGTTTAATGGTTTTGAAGTGGTTTTTATTTTATTAGTCCTTCTTATATTGGGGGGCGGTCATTTTTTATTAAGAAGTGCGCACAAATAATTGAATCATTCGCTGCTTGTGGCAATATTGTTAAAAACAAAACTGAGAATGAATTTAATTAAAGAATGTAATTGTTTATGGATTAAACAATTAAAAATCATGAACAATGAGAGGGGCACAAAACAAAAATATTCTAATTAATCGGTCAATGAGTTTTTAACTTTGTGTTGGAATTTTATTATTTTTTTTTGTTATAATTAATTTATAAATTTTTATCAAATGATTTAATAATTTAATACATAAAATAATTTTTTGGTTTCGTGTGATTGATGACATTTTAAGTGTTGAATGATTCAATTAATCGTGGTGTTTTGAATTGAATTATATTTTTAGTCGTTTGTAATTCCCGAATTTATCAATTTCGGTTGTATACTCACGACACCGGTCGTGAGGGTTTAATTATTTTCGGTTTAAAAAATTCTAAAATTCTAATTATTTTCCGTATTAATTTCTTATTTACCTAAATACCAATAAAAGTTAGCCGTCTGAATAGGTAATTGAAGAATTTGGTTTCGTAGAAACTGTAAAAATGTATAAAAATGGAATGAACCCGCGAAATCCCTTTGATTCATTATAGCGCCGTTTAATTCCGAATTAAGCATGCAGGTATTACTTGAGGACATTTAAGGATTTGGCTTTCCTTTGACATAATCACTGCATTCGTAATTTAATGTAAGCAACATGCGTTACGGTTCTCACCAATGTTTTGTTCATTGTTAGCAGATTTTTAATTTGTTAAAGAATTCAATTTAAGCTTGATTTGAATTTTCCGAGAGAATTTTTGAATTTTAAACACGAAAGAGATATTTGTCTTAAACACGGCAATTGACAGATAAGATTGGTTCTAAAATATAATAAATCGTTGTCATTTCATCACGAATTTATGATTACAAAATTTTCATAATACCACAGACTCCAATTGGACAACCTAGAAATCTGATCAAAGATGTTTACATCAGCTTTGAATTTATTTTTAATATTTGAAAACTCATTGCATTGATCAATTTGAATGAAACTCGGTTTCGGTTGTGATTGTGGTCCTAAAATGGTCAACTTGAATGGAACTAAACCATTTTGCAATTAGACTAAGAAATGGCCGAGATTTTTTTCCTGAATCCGTGTTCAAAAAGTGATGTCAAAATCCATATGAAAACTATTTTAAATTCTAGCATATCCATTTAGTTTATCAGTAACAACAAATATATGAATTAGGCCACAAACCGTGTTAGGCCAAATTGGTCATTTTCCAGAACCAAGGTATAGCTTTATCCATTCAAATTAACTATTTTGCTGAGGCACAACGAACTCTTCGGTAAATTATTCGGTTCTTTCTGTGAATAGTTTTAGATCGCGATCCTCAGAATAGATCGCTTCACGTTTTTTTTTTTTTGAGGCAAAAGTATCTTACACATTTTGTGCAGATATCTAAGCATTGAAGCCATGCTAATCTACATCATCGCAAAATATAAACTATAAATCAGCAACAGATATTTTAAATATTTTTATAAGTTTGACTACTGATCTTCACTGAAGTTGGCATTAATCGGCCTTGCTGCCTTGCAGTCTTTTAGTAGTGAAGATGAAAAATGCAATAAGACTCCATTTGAGTTGCACGCGAAATATACATCAAATCAGCATTAATATCATCAGATTTTTAACTTCTATGGTAGTGATTTTATGGAGACATCATCTTCTTTAAGAGCCTCATATTTCCCGAATGTTGTTGGGAGTTTAAGAATTTTATGATGTACGCATTTGACCGTACCGAGGTTGAGATCTGCCATCACGTGCCTGTACTTGGTTGCACCGGTGGAAATGTTGCGTAACCATATTTCCGGATCATCCCGATTGAAAAGCGAATAATTTCGACACTTTGTAAATGATAGTCGTATTTAGAGAACCGACTGAAGATTTAAGCTTACTTGTTTCCAATTCGTTTTTGTTCTCATCTGAATTCGACATTTTGAATTCAACGCGATTGTAAATAAAAATAACACTGAATTCGTAATACGTTTAATAAAACCGATCGATTTGATTTGATTAAAAAATGTTGCAGCTTAAGCTTAGCTGTGAATGAAATTTACTCACCTGTAATAGCCGACAATTTTTACAAGTATTGAATTATTTTTGCATTAAATTGCACAAAATTTGTGATATTTGGATCCCATGGTGGTTTGGTTGTTACGCGATGATTTAGCGTTTTGGTATTTAAATTGTCGCAATTGTACTGTATGTACATTCCCAATATAAGTTTACGTACACGAGTTTTTTGGGTTAGGTTCGTTATGAAACGAAAATTTTGTGTGCGTTGAATTTGGTGGTTAGACTTTAAAATGGGCCGATTTTTATTTCTCAAATATATTTTTTGCTGTCGGGATCACCAATTTTAGCTAATCCCGTGATGAGGGACTATCTTTGCTAAATAATTTTCGCTGTGGATATCCTCAGTGTTTCGTGCTCTTGTAGAACATGCGGGAGAAAATGTTCAGTGTTATTCTGGGCGCGTTAGATCAAATTATAACACACACGACTTAAAATACATGTGGGTTGTTATGGCGTATCGAAAGAGTAAATTTATTTTCTTTGCGCCCATACGCTTTAACTGATTATTTCGAACTGGTTGCGAATAGGTTAGGTTAGGTTAGGTTTCAGTGGTTGCTTGGCACACTTAGGCCAATTATGGCCCATTATGATACCACAGGATCCGACTTCATCAAAATCCCTTGAAAACCATTCAGTGCTATTAATAGAGCGTACAACATCTCGCACATTACATCTTTCGAAATCAGAGAGACTGTCCATAGTGTACTTGCACAAGTGATCATACCTTCTGCCAGCTAGCGCAGGGCAAGAACATAGGAAGTGAACAAGATTCTCTTCATTGTCCTTGATGCATCTGCAGAACTCATTTGCATCCAGACCCAGCCTTCTCGCATGATCTCCGAAGAGGCAGGGTTCGGTAAGTACCCTTACAATTCTACCTAAATCATGCTTCCTTAGTGTGATTAAGATCTTGGAGCAATTCAAGTTCAGCTCAGGCCATACTTGTTTCGCTACCTTGCGAGCCGGACTGGTGAGCCACTTATCATTTGCCAAGGCAAAACTGCTTTCCTATGGCTTGCTGCTTTCAGCACATACATAGGCCTACCTACACAGACCAACTGGACCAGCGAAAGAATGCCCGCACGACTGTCCACACAGTTAGTGATATCAGTTAACGATATTACACTGTGCTTCAACCAGTTCATAACCTCTTCAATCGCTATAACTTCAGCCTGGTATACTCTGGAGCAATCAGGAAGACGAATGGATAGACCCACATTTAATTTCTCACAAAACACACCAGCTCCCACTCTACCATCGAGCTTGGAGATGTCGGTGAAGAATTTAACTGTCCTGGTGTCCACAAAGAGGCTACTCTTCCAATCCTCCCTAGATGGGAGAATCACCTTAAAAAGCTTGAAAAAGCACAACAAGGGTGTTATATAGTCCAAATTCACCTGGTCATGCCTCACAGAATTGAATATAGTTGATGCCCTTTTTGCAGGCACATCCACCTCGAAACCGCTGTTAGCCGGGCGGCTGTATTGACCGCTATTTGCTTCTAAGACACTAGTGGGTTTCTCCAGAGCTGGCCACCATACACTCACAATATGCAGCAGAACGGGCCTTACTAATGCCGTGTAAAGCCAATAAAACCAGCTCCGGTTTCAGACCCCATTTCCTTCCGATGGCATTTTTGCAACAGTAGAGTGCCACAGTGGCCTTCACTCTTTCTATCGTTTCTATCGGTATCCAACCGAGCTTACTCTCCAGCTCTGTTTTATATGGGTTGATCCCCAAACCACATCTGCTAGCCCAACCTGGAGTGATGCATAACGCATTCTGCATCACATCCCTAATTGTACCAAGGTGCTTTCCCGAGACCACTATCGCTTTGTCATTGGCATAAGCAACCACACCCATTTCTTCCCCTCCAGTACCAATAGTAGTTCGTTGATTACTACATTCCAAAGAACGGGAGAGAGGACCTCCCTGAGGTGTTCCTCGCATCAGGTGTTCCTTTCCTCGTGTTCCTGCAATAACCTTTCTTCTTTGGTTACTGGGTGTTCAATCTCGAGTGGCTGCAATCCTTTCTTAATTGCCTCCATCTACACGATGTTGGAAGAAGTGCCTTCGAAGCGCCTTCGATATCGAGAAACGCCACCAGTAAGAATTCCTGAAAATCCAGTGACTTCTCAATTTCTCGAACCAAAGCATGTAGTACCGGGTTCACGGACCTACCCTTATGGTACGAATGTTAAGACGGTCCAGTTTCTGAGTACAATTCTCGAACGAATATAGACATCCAGCAGCCTTTCCATGGTTTTCAGCAGAAAAGATGACAGAGATATTGGTCGTAAGTCCTTAGGGTTGCTGTACGAGCTTCTACCTGCTTTCAGGATGAAGATCAACCTAACCTCCCTCCATTTCTTTGGGATGTACCCCAGCCTCAGTCACTCTTTGAAGATAACTTCCAGCCATGGAAGCAAGACCTCCGAGTTCTGCTGAATTTCTGCTGGTACAATCCCATCCGGATCAGCTGCCTTAAGGGCTTACAACTTTTAACAGTCTATTTTATTTTTCGTGTATTCATAATATACTATGTACACAACAGTTGGGCCCCGCGGTCACCCATAGACTCGCAGTGACCCACCCCCGCAAACGACGCATCCTCACACCCCGGGAAGTGAGTTTCCATCAGAAGATTAAGAGTATCTTCACTAGAAACCGTCCATTTGCCATCCGGGTTAATCAGGTAGCCTGGAACTGCTGGAGTTGTAGAGAGAATCTTTCTTAAGCGAAACGTTTCCGAGACCTCTTCCATTCAATCACAGAAGAACCTCCACGAATTTTTTTGCGCCTTCCTTGTCTCTCTTTTATATTCTCTGAGGCATTTCTTGAGATGAATAACCCAAGCTGCAAAAATGTATGACTTGCGCTTACTTATTAGCAGCACTCGACTGTTTAAACCGCGAATTAGGTTATTCTTATTTAATGCATTAATGGTTTTACTGTCTTGACGATTTTTAATGCGCGGGAATGAGATAGGTGATGTCGCCACAGTTTCTTGTATTTCGAAAAAACGAGTGTAGTATGAATGTAGGGCTAGTCTGGTGTATAATTTTTTAATCTAATCTGCTCTTCTACTCTCTTTTCATACTCCAAATGGAAAACTTTCTTCTCTCAACATAGATAAATTTAATTTTTACCACTTTTCAAATGTCACTACTGGCTCATTCCTTTTCAAAAACATACTCGGAACTAAACCAAACTGTTAAAAAGTTTTTATTGAAATTGTTAAACTGTCAACTGCCACTTCAAATAAAAAAACTGAAATACTGGCAGACCAAAAACCACTAGTTTCACGTGCTTCCGGTAATTCTTATCAAAATGCTAGTTTGCGGTAAAAATAAATTTACTGTTTGGATCAGATCTGCCTAAAATTTTCGACATTTTCTTATTCACCTAACTTTCCAATTGTTTTGTTTTGGTACGTTATTATATGTTGCACCGCTCCTAACAATCATTTGTTTTCGATATCGAACATCTGCAAGCAATCTTTTGAGAATTTTACAAGACAACGGTGTGCTGAAATTTGCTTCTCTCCATTGAAAATACATCTGCAACAATCCACGTATACTAGTATGCTTCTTGCTGGCCAGGATCAATATCTAATGTTTTTAAAGTAGTAGGTAGGTGCATTGCCTAAGTTTATTTTTTAAATTTACGGAATTGTATTATGTTGCAATTCACATTTATAGCCAATGCATTAGTAAATAACCTAAATCATTTGTCAGGTCCTGTCTATCGTCTCGGCCGGTACTTTGGTTATGGTTATGGTTTAATATTGGGACACTCATAAGCGAATCCATTCCCGTTCGTAGAATAAAATTTATTGTTTTTATTTTTTATTATTTTTAAATGTTTCGATTAACATAAGTTGCGCGTATTTGTTGGATTTGGTTAAACAATTATTAAAAAAAAATGTATACCGGTAGCTCCCTTAACTTTAATCACAGGAGTTTAACACGATCCTGTAATATTTCTTGATGTCGAAATCAACTTCGGGTAATTATTCAAGGAACCCGGAAAATTGTAGCATCTTCAATAAAAATTTTGGCATCCAGCGCTGCATTAATACAAAATTCAATTCTAGTCGGGCTTAAGTTCATCAAAATTTATTTTAACAAGACCAAATAAAATATCGTTACGTAGGGCTTCATCGGTATAGAAGAAATTCTTTGTGAAATGTGGCCCGTTAGTACATCTTCGAAATGAATGCTGTATCCATCTTTATTACCCAATTTTAAAATTCCTTTTTTTAAACAAAAGGGCGGAATACAAATATAGCGACGTGTGTTCACGTGTGGATTCACCGGGATATAATTTGTACTATTTGATTAATCTTTCCATTAATTGGCGCTTTAACATTTTATTGCATGGTGATGATTTTGTTCATTGAAGTACCGTGTCTCAAAGTAGTTTAATTTGACTGTGTGTAAATAAAGTTTTACTTTCAAACATAGCTTTTGACTAAATTATAATCACGAAATATCCATTTTTTTCTTATCATTTCGTAATTCGATCATAACAACACATTTCTAGTGTACCGTCGGGTAAAAATGATAAAAAATATCACGATATTTTTATCACCTTTTGCCATAAAACGCACTCATTATCTTAAAAATACCAGAAATTTCTTGATTCTGTCAAAATTTATGTACATTTCTAATGTCTATGTTATGATTTTATATGGACAGTTTGCCCAACTTATCATTACTTGGTTATACCAGCGAATTGTGAAAGATTTTTAGTACGTTCAATTATTTGCAAATCTCTACTATCGTGAATTACGATGTACTGCCCAAGTTTGTTGTATTAGCTAAGAAAAGATGTGAAGTGTTAAACTATTGTGAACAACATTTAGGAATTATTACATATTAAATTTTTGAAGTGACAGCGTCAGCAATGTTTTGACGTATAGAATTAATTTATAATTCTTTTTGTCGATTAGGTCGTTCACTCAGGCTTGAAATACAATTATACGTGAAGTTAAGGTCATAAAGAATATCATGGTAAATGTATCCGATAATTTTTGTCCGTCGGGCGAAATTGATGAAAAATATCACGATATTTTTTATCTTATAAATATATAAAACGCACTCATTTATCACAAAAAACCAAGAAAATTTGGCATAGCAAAGGTTGTACAGTGCAAAATAATTCGGTGTGCATAGAGTAATAAAATGTTTTTTACATAGCTCTCACAATAGAAAAATTGTTGGCTCTTACCATTTTTGTCTTAAACTTTTACCTTTTGAGTAGGTCTCACAATGAATCGAACATTAATAACAAAAATTGAAATTGAAGCCAACTTAGTTTTATTTTTTTCCATACAAAATATAACAAAGTGAGTTAGGGTCATAAAAAATATCATAATAATTTGTATCATTATTGACCGAGTGAACACGACCATAGGAGTACATCACTGTCACTTAAAAACTTGGGTTTGAATTTATCTAATGTGAATAGAATCAGACCAAGTGGTTCCATTAAAAAAATCATAGAATTTTGCTTCTGTTAGCAAAGAAACAATCATTTTCCATAATGTGTCTACATTGTCGACATCATTTTTACTTTCTTTTACGTAGTAAAATAAAATATAGTATCATGAAAATTTTGACCTCTTTAACGTGTGTGCGTATGCGCGTGTCTGTGTGCGTGCAGACATAATGCCTGCGTCCTCTCCACAGGCCAGACGGTTTGTCTGATCAGGGTGAAACTTCATACATAAGCGTTTTTCATAAATTGGGAAGTCCCAGTCTCAAAAAAACCCGTTTTCAACCAAAATACGACCTATGTACAGCCCAAATGGACTGATTAATCGTTATGAAACTTCTTAAGCTTTTTCCACAAAATGACAGCTTCCATAGGAGCCGTTTCGTTTTTCCACCGAAAGCGGCAGCTTCTATACGAGCTTTTTCGTTTTGTGCATGTATTTTGAAAAGTATATATATCATTTTCAAGAAAAACGGTTTTGAACTAACAGATTTTTAATTAAGTTTGCAACAATACCGATGCATGTCAGTTTTCCAAAATTTAAATGGAAATGACGATTTCTGTTAAAAACTGTTTTTCAGTAAAAATTGGGTCCTTGTACCCATACGGATTGATTGATCGAGAAACTTCATAATTCAGCTTTCTGCTGAACGCGAAAAATGTGAAAAATAACCGAAAATATTGTATAATTGATACAAATGTTTGTTTATAAGGTTGATACACATCATAGATATAGACGGTCAATCATAATTTTTTTTAACTTTAAATTATCTTCAGTCACAAGAAAAACTTAATTTATGTATCTACACTGCCATCTGTGTTCGACTTAAACAAGCTCTATATAAACGTTTACTGATATCTAGCTACATTTGAGAGGAAACAAAATTTAAAAGTGTAAATTATTGTTTTGTAGCAAAGTAATTACGTGCCATCTATTGATACTGCCTGGGGCACTGCCACCATGGGGAAGCCATATATAGCTTATTTTGTTACGATGAGTAAAGTCGCCGATTTTCTCACTGACAAATTTGTGATGGTTATGATGAACGGTGTTACCCCAGATCAGACAATGAACGATTTCATGTTAAACCTACTTTCCCTAAAAAAAAATTATCATTTAATGCCTATTTAGATAGTATGAAAGCCCCGTGGGGCTTCTTCGCCCTTCGTATCAAATTTTATGAGGCTGTGATCAATTTAGACCGAGCATAAACTCTAAGTAATATATTTACACTAGATGTATATAAACTAGAATCATTGATGGCAAAGCACGATGCCACGAAGACTGGTGCTGACCTTGTGAAGCAAACTAATATCATAGCCTACAATTTGGTGGTGTTAATCAACGTAAAATATGTACGTCCTGTGCTAAATACCTGCCGATGTTGGGATAGGACAAAAGGATTAATTTCATGATGCCGGACGTCATGGTATCCGAATTAACGGACGCGATAACCCCTTTGTCTGAATAAGATTCCAAAAACGATTTAGTCAACAGCCCAGCCAATTTGAAGACAAATTTAAAACGCGCTTTCTGTGAATCCGGCAATCACACGATACAAAACACGTATTATTTTCACTATTTAAACAACAGGGATGGGATTTGAGGTGACATGAAAAGTGAAGTTCGCTGGCTTGTTAGTTATCTTAATTACGAAGATTTCGAATCAGCTTTAGCCAAAGAGGAACTACACTAACAAGGAATGAAAATAAAATGTTCAAAGTAATTAAAAAAATCTTTTATTCCCTCCGGTCATCTGTGTTTTTTCATATCTTCCGCGGTTGCTTTACTTATTGTTAGGTCAGTTTCACTAAATCTTGTAGTACTTGCCTGAACACTACAAGTCAAAAATGTAATTCTTTAGTTTAAGTCATGCACACCAAGCGATTTGAATCCTCGAACGCCTTCGGTAGCCGCCGAATTACCGTGTTTATGTGTCGAACCAATTTCTGCTTTGGCCTCCAAAAATTGAATTGCCCCACTTCGGAGGCTTCGACAATTTCAGAGCTCAAAATAATTTTTACCGAGCCACAAGCTAAATTGTTGTTGTACATGTCTAATTTCTGTTTAAAAATCAAGACACACAAAACCACCGTAAACAAGTTCTGGATGTCCAGGATGAGTGTGAACCAGTTACCCCAATTTTTGAAATGTTCATTCAATTTACACTCTAAAGACGTCAAGGCAAAATAAAGTTACAAAATAATGGCAAATAAAGGCAAAATAAAGTAATTGGACACCTCCTTGTGCTGCATAACAATGTGCGAATTTTTTAGTAATGCGTTTCACCGACGGCTCTTTTGGAATTTGAATAAGTCAATAATGAATCATAGTCAATAAGTGTTTGCAAACAGATGGCATTGCTCAGGAAAGTTGACTTTACCATCGTGTACCGTCCTGTCAAAAGCGCGATATCGATGACAACCGTGAGATGTTGGTTCAACGAATTTAAACGTGGTCGTACATCTGTTTTTGATGATGAGCGGCTAGGCCGCCCGGCAGACGTTGTTACCGAGAAAATCGTTGAAAAGGTCCACAACGCGTTTCTCGCTGCTCGCCGAACTAATGTGCGCGAAGTAGCAGAGGCCGTAGGAGTGAGGCGTAAGGAACGGCAATTAATTTTTTAAATGATTAAGCACCCGATGGGTGCTCAAAGTAGACAATAAGCGGATTCAAATTGTCTTGCCAAATTGAATGAACTGCGCTACGTATTACTGCCGCACCCATCGTACTCTCTCGGCCTGGCTCCCTGCGATCTTTTTCTGTTCCCCAACATGAAAACATGGCTTGGAGGAAAAATAAAATTCAGCTCAAACGAGGAGGTTATCGTCGAGACTGAATCGTATTTTGATAAATTTGAGAAATGTGTTTTTTCGAGGGGTTAAATAAATGGCAGAAACGTTGGGAATGTGTATCGACCTAAAAAGAGATTACGTTGAAAAATAAAAAAAAAATATTTAAAATACTTGCGTCTTCATTCCTAACACGGGTACTTATTAATCGACCCTCGTAAATTCTTAAGGGTTTCATCAAAATGATGTTATGAAACACAAGCAAACTAATTCAGATTGTTTGATATATTAAATTTTATTATTTTTTATTTTTAACGGTACACAATCAATTTGAATGATTATTCAATTGTGCAAGAGATAGCGCGCTTGTAATGAAAAAGTAAATTTTTATTAATTTTTTATTTTCTTTATATAATGTAAAAAATAAGCTTATGTAATCTGCTTGTAAATTACCGTGTAAATTATATTGTGTAATTTACGGGCCCAACAGAGGTTTTGATAAAAAAAATTTATTTCACCAAAATTCGGCTTCTCTACAGGCCTGATTGAGTATTTGGAATAAAACTTCATGCTAAAGCTGCGTCTTCTATGGAAGATTACATTTTTATCAAGGGTTCAATTTTTCGCTTTAGAAATTAAGTGTGGTGTATTCGAGATCTATGTATGTACGACATTTGTCGTAAAAGAAGGTCGGTTATTGGCCACAACAATTACACCCCACTTTTCCTAAAATAAGTGGAATATTGCTTTGGTTTTGTAATTATTTTGTTTCTATTGCCATCGCAACGTTAAGATTAGCCAATTCCGCTCAAAGCGTTTTTTTTAAACTGACGTGTTAGCGTCAGTGTGTGTGTTATCAAAAAGTGCCATAGAATGTTCAGCACACCTCAAGTTTAATAACACAATAATAAGCCGCTTGGTACTTATTGGTAGCGCGCGCGGCTTATATTGGATTGGAAATCTGTTCTGTTTTGGTGTGTCAATTAGGCGAATTTTATAGTTTTTGTAAATGTATATTACCATGGTGGATTGGATGTATATATTTATTCTAAGGCTTTCTATGCATCATTTAAATAATCTGGCTTTAGAACGACCGCTTTTTAATTTTTACAATACAATATTACTTTGAGCATCTCTTTAAACTAATATTTTTTTTCTTTTCTAGCGACATTGCCGCCTAAAACATCATGGTGATATTCGAATTGAACTATTCGATAAAATCTCATTAAAAAACAACAAAAATGCTACGCCAAATTATCAACCATTGAATGTATATAACAGCCATCATAAGAGCAGTCATAGTGGCCTGGTTTCAACTAGTAATAATCCGGTAAAGCAATTTAATATCGCTCCGACGCCATCTTCGAGTTATTTAGCTGCTCAGCAATTGCAGCAAGTTCAACCTAAAATTCAACTGGCAATCACCCCTTCTAGTACTATGATGCCTGAAAAAATTGATAATGATAATCAAATGGATATTGAGAAATCAGATAATATTGGTGGCCATGCCACGATTAAAGAAGATGATGACGATGAGCTTGAAGAAAATTTCGACGATTACAATACGGATCTGATACTGGTCGAGCGTGAAAAAAAATTAAACGATCCGTCGAGTAGTAAGAAATACAAATGTGATCAGTGTCCGTATGTTACTGGGACCAAATATCAATTTATGTATCATGAATCGTTTCACAAGCCACACACAAAAATTCCAGCAAACTATCAATGCAACTACTGCAGTTACAATGTAACGCGTAAGCATTTGCTAAATCAACATTTGCGTATACACGAGGAGGGCAGCGGTAGTGTTAGCAACGATACGAATTTTAACGTTGACGAACTGGACGATGATTTTGAATTGCTGTATTGTCAATCGTGCCCCGGGCGCTATTTAAATGAAAATGATTTTGTGTTGCACACGAAAATGCATCTGAAAAAATTCCCGTATCAATGCTTCTTGTGCACGTACACGACGAAGACGATGGTTAATTTAAATAAACATTTGTACGTGCATACGAATAATTATAATTTAAAAACCAAAGAAATTGAAAAGAAATTTATAAAAATCAATCAAAATTATCCAAAACCAAAAATTATATGTATAAATACATCAAAAAATATTTATAGTAATAATAGTAATAGTAATACGAATAGTGATAGTGATAATAATAATAATTTATATTGGATTGTTATAACAAAATCTTTTATAAATAATTTAAATAATGATAAAAATAATTTAATTAATTTAGATTTAGATGATATGATTAAATCAAACAAAGTGCCTATATTATCACAACCACAACAACAGCAACAGCAGCAGCAGCAGCAGCAGCAGCAGCAGCAGCAACAAAAGGAGCTAACGATTAATAATTTTTCACAGACCACTACAAAACAATCCAATCACTTATACAATAGTAATAGTTTATTAATTGGCCATATTATTAATAATAGTAATAATATCGAGAAATGCCAATATTGTCCGTATACAACAAATAAAAAGGAAATAATTAAGAATCATTTACATTTTCATAAAATAATATCAGGAATCGAAAGGAATTTAAAATGTAAACATTGTGATTTTTCGATAAGTGATTCAAAATTATTTAACGAGCATACAAAATTACATTTTTCATCAATTCAAAATTTATTTAATGGTGGTAATAAGAATAATAGTAACGTTGCCTTCTACACTAGTTTTAATGATTTAGAAATAAATTTTATAAAAAATATTAATCGAACTATGGATAATATAGATCCTGTCAGTACAACAACACCGGTTCAACAAGCAACAACACAGCTAGTCTACAAAGAAAAGAAAATTAAAATAAATCAAGCGGATGATGATGAAGACGATGATAATAATAATAATAATAATGCAAGTGATAGTGATGATAACCATGAAAAAATTATATTGAATATTAATTCAAGTGATATACAAGAAAATTAATTAATTAATTGGAAGCGTAATATGTTTCCCGCCTAGAACTGGGGCACACATTTTCCGTTGCACAGAAAAATTCTATCTCCTACTAAATATTATGTTTTGTTTTATTTTTCCTTATTTTTGTTTATGTTATTATATCAATCATTTTTTCCCCCATTATATTAAATTAAATAAATTATTATTGTTATTATTAATTAAATTTAATTTAGAGAAAATCTATTAATTAATAATTATTAGTACAAAATTAGAATGAAAATTTTTATCTCAACCACACACACACACACACACACACACACACATGTTTTAACACATTTCGTTTATTTTTAATTTATTTTAATTTCGTTACCATTTATATTATATAATTATTAACTAATAACACTATATACATATACATATATATATATATTACATATAAATAAATACATAATGCATATAAATAATAATTAAATATTGTATGGGATTATTTAATTATATATTAGCAATATTTTTAATTTTATGTTACCAAAATTTAATAACCATAAAAATATATTTTTGTGTACTAAATTTATATACTAAAAACAAAGTAATTAGTATTTATACCAAAGGATTTTAATTTAAAACAAATAATTAATTAAAATTATGTATAACCACGTTATATACACATATAATATATTAATATTATTATTGTACCACTAACCAAAATCAATAATTTTAATTTCATTTTTTTTCTGATAAAAAAAATATTCTTTAATTATTAATTAAAATTCTGATTTTTATGATTATTGTAATAATGTTGTAAAATGTAGTGAGATAAAATTATAGAAACTACAAAAAAATATGTACAATGAATGGAATTAAACAAAAAAATATTAATTTAGTTATATACATTATACATAAATAAAAAAAAATATATTTAATAATTAAAAGAAACAAAATTTTATTTATATAACTTTAAAACAAATAAATAAATTGAGTAAAAATTATAATCACGTTCTTCATTTGTTCAAGAGAATAGTTTTTTTTTTGTTAAATCTTGGGTGTATGAAATGTTCGGTCCGTCTGAAAACTTGTGCTCATCATTTACGTATCGGTGCGATATCGCCTATTGGTTTGGCGGCCATTAATTAAACATGGATTGATCACTTGGGTGAGACATGTGGCAGGAAGCAAATTTAAAATTGTAAATTGGAACCATTCATTTGTTATTGTAGATCTAGATTCGGATGCCACGCCTTCAAAGACTGTTACGAATTTGAAATGTCAAATCCGGTTCGTATCATTTAATTGTGAATACCGTAATAGAACTTGATGGTTCGCAATTTACACTTATTCCGGAATATTCCCTACTATATCGAAAAAATCCTCTGAGATCGTAAAACATAAATGGAGATCGCGAAACGACTTCAGTTTAAATTGGACTATTGGACATTTGAATTTGAAACATATTCTACTTTAAGTGGAAATACCGAATACATAAAATGCTGAATATTTCTTCGTCGGCACGATGTTTCAAAGGCCGTACAATGAATTCCTTTCAATTTTATTGTAACAACTTAAACGTAGCTCTACTCACAATTACATCCTTAATCCAAAATTACCGAAACATACGGGATCTGTGACAATAAGTTTTATCGGTTCAAAATCAGTAAGGCTAACCATCAGGGATTTTCGCAAAAAAACTTAAAACAATTTATTGTTTAAATTCCGGTTCAAAATGATTATAAGTAATGGAAATAATCGGTTAAGCAAGGAATTAGCGGTTGGTAGCATATGAAACGTGCGGTTATTGGAAATTTCGTATTTTGAAATCCGGTTATATTTTGTAATCGGACCTGGATTACAGGCGGATAACAAGATATGTTGTAACAACTTAAACGTAGCTCTACTCACAATTACATCCTTAATCCAAAATTACCGAAACATACGGGATCTGTGACAATAAGTTTTATCGGTTCAAAATCAGTAAGGCTAACCATCAGGGATTTTCGCAAAAAAACTTAAAACAATTTATTGTTTAAATTCCGGTTCAAAATGATTATAAGTAATGGAAATAATCGGTTAAGCAAGGAATTAGCGAATGGTAGCATATGAAACGTGCAGTTATTGGAAATTTCGTATTTTGAAATCCGGTTATATTTTGTAATCGGACCTGGAGTACAGGCGGATAACAAGATATGTTGTAACAACTTAAACGTAGCTCTACTCACAATTACATCCTTAATCCAAAATTACCGAAACATACGGGATCTGTGACAATAAGTTTTATCGGTTCAAAATCAGTAAGGCTAACCATCAGGGATTTTCGCAAAAAAACTTAAAACAATTTATTGTTTAAATTCCGGTTCAAAATGATTATAAGTAATGGAAATAATCGGTTAAGCAGGGAATTAGCGGTTGGTAGCATATGAAACGTGCGGTTATTGGAAATTTCGTATTTTGAAATCCGGTTATATTTTGTAATCGGACCTGGATTACAGGCGGATAACAAGATATGTTGTAACAACTTAAACGTAGCTCTACTCACAATTACATCCTTAATCCAAAATTACCGAAACATACGGGATCTGTGACAATAAGTTTTATCGGTTCAAAATCAGTATAACCATCAGGGATTTTCGCAAAAAAACTTAAAACAATTTATTGTTTAAATTCCGGTTCAAAATGATTATAAGTAATGGAAATAATCGGTTAAGCAGGGAATTAGCGGTTGGTAGCATATGAAACGTGCGGTTATTGGAAATTTCGTATTTTGAAATCCGGTTATATTTTGTAATCGGACCTGGATTACAGGCGGATAACAAGATATGTTGTAACAACTTAAACGTAGCTCTACTCACAATTACATCCTTAATCCAAAATTACCGAAACATACGGGATCTGTGACAATAAGTTTTATCGGTTCAAAATCAGTAAGGCTAACCATCAGGGATTTTCGCAAAAAAACTTAAAACAATTTATTGTTTAAATTCCGGTTCAAAATGATTATAAGTAATGGAAATAATCGGTTAAGCAAGGAATTAGCGGTTGGTAGCATATGAAACGTGCGGTTATTGGAAATTTCGTATTTTGAAATCCGGTTATATTTTGTAATCGGACCTGGATTACAGGCGGATAACAAGATATGTTGTAACAACTTAAACGTAGCTCTACTCACAATTACATCCTTAATTCAAAATTACCGAAACATACGGGATCTGTGACAATAAGTTTTATCGGTTCAAAATCAGTAAGGCTAACCATCAGGGATTTTCGCAAAAAAACTTAAAACAATTTATTGTTTAAATTCCGGTTCAAAATGATTATAAGTAATGGAAATAATCGGTTAAGCAAGGAATTAGCGATTGGTAGCATATGAAACGTGCGGTTATTGGAAATTTCGTATTTTGAAATCCGGTTATATTTTGTAATCGGACCTGGATTACAGGCGGATAACAAGATATGTTGTAACAACTTAAACGTAGCTCTACTCACAATTACATCCTTAATCCAAAATTACCGAAACATACGGGATCTGTGACAATAAATTTTATCGGTTCAAAATCAGTAAGGCTAACCATCAGGGATTTTCGCAAAAAAACTTAAAACAATTTATTGTTTAAATTCCGGTTCAAAATGATTATAAGTAATGGAAATAATCGGTTAAGTAAGGAATTATCGGTTGGTAGCATATGAAACGTGCGGTTATTGGAAATTTCGTATTTTGAAATCCGGTTATATTTTGTAATCGGACCTGGATTACAGGCGGATAACAAGATATGTTGTAACAACTTAAACATAGTTCTACTCACAATTACATCCTTAATCCAAAATTACCGAAACATACGGGATCTGTGACAATAAGTTTTATCGGTTCAAAATCAGTAAGGCTAACTAACCATCAGGGATTTTCGCAAAAAAACTTAAAACAATTTATTGTTTAAATTCCGGTTCAAAATGATTATAAGTAATGGAAATAATCGGTTAAGCAAGGAATTAGCGGTTGGTAGCATATGAAACGTGCGGTTATTGGAAATTTCGTATTTTGAAATCCGGTTATATTTTGTAATCGGACCTGGATTACAGGCGGATAACAAGATATGTTGTAACAACTTAAACGTAGCTCTACTCACAATTACATCCTTAATCCAAAATTACCGAAACATACGGGATCTGTGACAATAAGTTTTATCGGTTCAAAATCAGTAAGGCTAACCATCAGGGATTTTCGCAAAAAAACTTAAAACAATTTATTGTTTAAATTCCGGTTCAAAATGATTATAAGTAATGGAAATAATCGGTTAAGCAAGGAATTAGCGGTTGGTAGCATATGAAACGTGCGGTTATTGGAAATTTCGTATTTTGAAATCCGGTTATATTTTGTAATCGGACCTGGATTACAGGCGGATAACAAGATATGTTGTAACAACTTAAACGTAGCTCTACTCACAATTACATCCTTAATCCAAAATTACCGAAACATACGGGATCTGTGACAATAAGTTTTATCGGTTCAAAATCAGTATAACCATCAGGGATTTTCGCAAAAAAACTTAAAACAATTTATTGTTTAAATTCCGGTTCAAAATGATTATAAGTAATGGAAATAATCGGTTAAGCAGGGAATTAGCGGTTGGTAGCATATGAAACGTGCGGTTATTGGAAATTTCGTATTTTGAAATCCGGTTATATTTTGTAATCGGACCTGGATTACAGGCGGATAACAAGATATGTTGTAACAACTTAAACGTAGTTCTACTCACAATTACATCCTTAATCCAAAATTACCGAAACATACGGGATCTGTGACAATAAGTTTTATCGGTTCAAAATCAGTAAGGCTAACCATCAGGGATTTTCGCAAAAAAACTTAAAACAATTTATTGTTTAAATTCCGGTTCAAAATGATTATAAGTAATGGAAATAATCGGTTAAGCAGGGAATTAGCGGTTGGTAGCATATGAAACGTGCGGTTATTGGAAATTTCGTATTTTGAGATCCGGTTATATTTTGTAATCGGACCTGGATTACAGGCGGATAACAAGATATGTTGTAACAACTTAGACGTAGCTCTACTCACAATTACATCCTTAATCCAAAATTACCGAAACATACGGGATCTGTGACAATAAGTTTTATCGGTTCAAAATCAGTAAGGCTAACCATCAGGGATTTTCGCAAAAAAACTTAAAACAATTTATTGTTTAAATTCCGGTTCAAAATGATTATAAGTAATGGAAATAATCGGTTAAGCAAGGAATTAGCGATTGGTAGCATATGAAACGTGCGGTTATTGGAAATTTCGTATTTTGAAATCCGGTTATATTTTGTAATCGGACCTGGATTACAGGCGGATAACAAGATATGTTGTAACAACTTAGACGTAGCTCTACTCACAATTACATCCTTAATCCAAAATTACCGAAACATACGGGATCTGTGACAATAAGTTTTATCGGTTCAAAATCAGTAAGGCTAACCATCAGGGATTTTCGCAAAAAAACTTAAAACAATTTATTGTTTAAATTCCGGTTCAAAATGATTATAAGTAATGGAAATAATCGGTTAAGCAAGGAATTAGCGATTGGTAGCATATGAAACGTGCGGTTATTGAAAATTTCGTATTTTGAAATCCGGTTATATTTTGTAATCGGACCTGGATTACAGGCGGATAACAAGATATGTTGTAACAACTTAAACGTAGTTCTACTCACAATTACATCCTTAATCCAAAATTACCGAAACATACGGGATCTGTGACAATAAATTTTATCGGTTCAAAATCAGTAAGGCTAACCATCAGGGATTTTCGCAAAAAAACTTAAAACAATTTATTGTTTAAATTCCGGTTCAAAATGATTATAAGTAATGGAAATAATCGGTTAAGCAAGGAATTAGCGGTTGGTAGCATATGAAACGTGCGGTTATTGGAAATTTCGTATTTTGAAATCCGGTTATATTTTGTAATCGGACCTGGATTACAGGCGGATAACAAGATATGTTGTAACAACTTAAACGTAGCTCTACTCACAATTACATCCTTAATCCAAAATTACCGAAACATACGGGATCTGTGACAATAAGTTTTATCGGTTCAAAATCAGTAAGGCTAACCATCAGGGATTTTCGCAAAAAAACTTAAAACAATTTATTGTTTAAATTCCGGTTCAAAATGATTATAAGTAATGGAAATAATCGGTTAAGCAAGGAATTAGCGGTTGGTAGCATATGAAACGTGCGGTTATTGGAAATTTCGTATTTTGAAATCCGGTTATATTTTGTAATCGGACCTGGATTACAGGCGGATAACAAGATATGTTGTAACAACTTAAACGTAGTTCTACTCACAATTACATCCTTAATCCAAAATTACCGAAACATACGGGATCTGTGACAATAAGTTTTATCGGTTCAAAATCAGTAAGGCTAACCATCAGGGATTTTCGCAAAAAAACTTAAAACAATTTATTGTTTAAATTCCGGTTCAAAATGATTATAAGTAATGGAAATAATCGGTTAAGCAAGGAATTAGCGATTGGTAGCATATGAAACGTGTGGTTATTGGAAATTTTGTATTTTGAAATCCGGTTATATTTTGTAATCGGACCTGGATTACAGGCGGATAACAAGATATGTTGTAACAACTTAAACGTAGTTCTACTCACAATTACATCCTTAATCCAAAATTACCGAAACATACGGGATCTGTGACAATAAGTTTTATCGGTTCAAAATCAGTAAGGCTAACCATCAGGGATTTTCGCAAAAAAACTTAAAACAATTTATTGTTTAAATTCCGGTTCAAAATGATTATAAGTAATGGAAATAATCGGTTAAGCAAGGAATTAGCGATTGGTAGCATATGAAACGTGCGGTTATTGGAAATTTCGTATTTTGAAATCCGGTTATATTTTGTAATCGGACCTGGATTACAGGCGGATAACAAGATATGTTGTAACAACTTAAACGTAGCTCTACTCACAATTACATCCTTAATCCAAAATTACCGAAACATACGGGATCTGTGACAATAAGTTTTATCGGTTCAAAATCAGTAAGGCTAACCATCAGGGATTTTCGCAAAAAAACTTAAAACAATTTATTGTTTAAATTCCGGTTCAAAATGATTATAAGTAGTGGAAATAATCGGTTAAGCAAGGAATTAGCGATTGGTAGCATATGAAACGTGTGGTTATTGGAAATTTCGTATTTTGAAATCCGGTTATATTTTGTAATCGGACCTGGATTACAGGCGGATAACAAGATATGTTGTAACAACTTAAACGTAGCTCTACTCACAATTACATCCTTAATCCAAAATTACCGAAACATACGGGATCTGTGACAATAAGTTTTATCGGTTCAAAATCAGTAAGGCTAACCATCAGGGATTTTCGCAAAAAAACTTAAAACAATTTATTGTTTAAATTCCGGTTCAAAATGATTATAAGTAGTGGAAATAATCGGTTAAGCAAGGAATTAGCGATTGGTAGCATATGAAACGTGTGGTTATTGGAAATTTTGTATTTTGAAATCCGGTTATATTTTGTAATCGGACCTGGATTACAGGCGGATAACAAGATATGTTGTAACAACTTAAACGTAGTTCTACTCACAATTACATCCTTAATCCAAAATTACCGAAACATACGGGATCTGTGACAATAAGTTTTATCGGTTCAAAATCAGTAAGGCTAACCATCAGGGAATTTCGCAAAAAAACTTAAAACAATTTATTGTTTAAATTCCGGTTCAAAATGATTATAAGTAATGGAAATAATCGGTTAAGCAAGGAATTAGCGATTGGTAGCATATGAAACGTGCGGTTATTGGAAATTTCGTATTTTGAAATCCGGTTATATTTTGTAATCGGACCTGGATTACAGGCGGATAACAAGATATGTTGTAACAACTTAAACGTAGCTCTACTCACAATTACATCCTTAATCCAAAATTACCGAAACATACGGGATCTGTGACAATAAGTTTTATCGGTTCAAAATCAGTAAGGCTAACCATCAGGGATTTTCGCAAAAAAACTTAAAACAATTTATTGTTTAAATTCCGGTTCAAAATGATTATAAGTAATGGAAATAATCGGTTAAGCAAGGAATTAGCGATTGGTAGCATATGAAACGTGCGGTTATTGGAAATTTCGTATTTTGAAATCCGGTTATATTTTGTAATCGGACCTGGATTACAGGCGGATAACAAGATATGTTGTAACAACTTAAACGTAGTTCTACTCACAATTACATCCTTAATCCAAAATTACCGAAACATACGGGATCTGTGACAATAAGTTTTATCGGTTCAAAATCAGTAAGGCTAACCATCAGGGATTTTCGCAAAAAAACTTAAAACAATTTATTGTTTAAATTCCGGTTCAAAATGATTATAAGTAATGGAAATAATCGGTTAAGCAAGGAATTAGCGATTGGTAGCATATGAAACGTGCGGTTATTGGAAATTTCGTATTTTGAAATCCGGTTATATTTTGTAATCGGACCTGGATTACAGGCGGATAACAAGATATGTTGTAACAACTTAAACGTAGCTCTACTCACAATTACATCCTTAATCCAAAATTACCGAAACATACGGGATCTGTGACAATAAGTTTTATCGGTTCAAAATCAGTAAGGCTAACCATCAGGGATTTTCGCAAAAAAACTTAAAACAATTTATTGTTTAAATTCCGGTTCAAAATGATTATAAGTAATGGAAATAATCGGTTAAGCAAGGAATTAGCGATTGGTAGCATATGAAACGTGCGGTTATTGGAAATTTCGTATTTTGAAATCCGGTTATATTTTGTAATCGGACCTGGATTACAGGCGGATAACAAGATATGTTGTAACAACTTAAACGTAGCTCTACTCACAATTACATCCTTAATCCAAAATTACCGAAACATACGGGATCTGTGACAATAAGTTTTATCGGTTCAAAATCAGTAAGGCTAACCATCAGGGATTTTCGCAAAAAAACTTAAAACAATTTATTGTTTAAATTCCGGTTCAAAATGATTATAAGTAATGGAAATAATCGGTTAAGCAAGGAATTAGCGATTGGTAGCATATGAAACGTGTGGTTATTGGAAATTTCGTATTTTGAAATCCGGTTATATTTTGTAATCGGACCTGGATTACAGGCGGATAACAAGATATGTTGTAACAACTTAAACGTAGCTCTACTCACAATTACATCCTTAATCCAAAATTACCGAAACATACGGGATCTGTGACAATAAGTTTTATCGGTTCAAAATCAGTAAGGCTAACCATCAGGGATTTTCGCAAAAAAACTTAAAACAATTTATTGTTTAAATTCCGGTTCAAAATGATTATAAGTAATGGAAATAATCGGTTAAGCAAGGAATTAGCGATTGGTAGCATATGAAACGTGTGGTTATTGGAAATTTTGTATTTTGAAATCCGGTTATATTTTGTAATCGGACCTGGATTACAGGCGGATAACAAGATATGTTGTAACAACTTAAACGTAGTTCTACTCACAATTACATCCTTAATCCAAAATTACCGAAACATACGGGATCTGTGACAATAAGTTTTATCGGTTCAAAATCAGTAAGGCTAACCATCAGGGATTTTCGCAAAAAAACTTAAAACAATTTATTGTTTAAATTCCGGTTCAAAATGATTATAAGTAATGGAAATAATCGGTTAAGCAAGGAATTAGCGATTGGTAGCATATGAAACGTGCGGTTATTGGAAATTTCGTATTTTGAAATCCGGTTATATTTTGTAATCGGACCTGGATTACAGGCGGATAACAAGATATGTTGTAACAACTTAAACGTAGTTCTACTCACAATTACATCCTTAATCCAAAATTACCGAAACATACGGGATCTGTGACAATAAATTTTATCGGTTCAAAATCAGTAAGGCTAACCATCAGGGATTTTCGCAAAAAAACTTAAAACAATTTATTGTTTAAATTCCGGTTCAAAATGATTATAAGTAATGGAAATAATCGGTTAAGCAAGGAATTAGCGGTTGGTAGCATATGAAACGTGCGGTTATTGGAAATTTCGTATTTTGAAATCCGGTTATATTTTGTAATCGGACCTGGATTACAGGCGGATAACAAGATATGTTGTAACAACTTAAACGTAGTTCTACTCACAATTACATCCTTAATCCAAAATTACCGAAACATACGGGATCTGTGACAATAAGTTTTATCGGTTCAAAATCAGTAAGGCTAACCATCAGGGATTTTCGCAAAAAAACTTAAAACAATTTATTGTTTAAATTCCGGTTCAAAATGATTATAAGTAATGGAAATAATCGGTTAAGCAAGGAATTAGCGATTGGTAGCATATGAAACGTGCGGTTATTGGAAATTTCGTATTTTGAAATCCGGTTATATTTTGTAATCGGACCTGGATTACAGGCGGATAACAAGATATGTTGTAACAACTTAAACGTAGTTCTACTCACAATTACATCCTTAATCCAAAATTACCGAAACATACGGGATCTGTGACAATAAGTTTTATCGGTTCAAAATCAGTAAGGCTAACCATCAGGGATTTTCGCAAAAAAACTTAAAACAATTTATTGTTTAAATTCCGGTTCAAAATGATTATAAGTAATGGAAATAATCGGTTAAGCAAGGAATTAGCGGTTGGTAGCATATGAAACGTGCGGTTATTGGAAATTTCGTATTTTGAAATCTGGTTATATTTTGTAATCGGACCTGGATTACAGGCGGATAACAAGATATGTTGTAACAACTTAAACGTAGTTCTACTCACAATTACATCCTTAATCCAAAATTACCGAAACATACGGGATCTGTGACAATAAGTTTTATCGGTTCAAAATCAGTAAGGCTAACCATCAGGGATTTTCGCAAAAAAACTTAAAACAATTTATTGTTTAAATTCCGGTTCAAAATGATTATAAGTAATGGAAATAATCGGTTAAGCAAGGAATTAGCGGTTGGTAGCATATGAAACGTGCGGTTATTGGAAATTTCGTATTTTGAAATCCGGTTATATTTTGTAATCGGACCTGGATTACAGGCGGATAACAAGATATGTTGTAACAACTTAAACGTAGTTCTACTCACAATTACATCCTTAATCCAAAATTACCGAAACATACGGGATCTGTGACAATAAGTTTTATCGGTTCAAAATCAGTAAGGCTAACCATCAGGGATTTTCGCAAAAAAACTTAAAACAATTTATTGTTTAAATTCCGGTTCAAAATGATTATAAGTAATGGAAATAATCGGTTAAGCAAGGAATTAGCGATTGGTAGCATATGAAACGTGCGGTTATTGAAAATTTCGTATTTTGAAATCCGGTTATATTTTGTAATCGGACCTGGATTACAGGCGGATAACAAGATATGTTGTAACAACTTAAACGTAGTTCTACTCACAATTACATCCTTAATCCAAAATTACCGAAACATACGGGATCTGTGACAATAAGTTTTATCGGTTCAAAATCAGTAAGGCTAACCATCAGGGATTTTCGCAAAAAAACTTAAAACAATTTATTGTTTAAATTCCGGTTCAAAATGATTATAAGTAATGGAAATAATCGGTTAAGCAAGGAATTAGCGATTGGTAGCATATGAAACGTGCGGTTATTGGAAATTTCGTATTTTGAAATCCGGTTATATTTTGTAATCGGACCTGGATTACAGGCGGATAACAAGATATGTTGTAACAACTTAAACGTAGTTCTACTCACAATTACATCCTTAATCCAAAATTACCGAAACATACGGGATCTGTGACAATAAGTTTTATCGGTTCAAAATCAGTAAGGCTAACCATCAGGGATTTTCGCAAAAAAACTTAAAACAATTTATTGTTTAAATTCCGGTTCAAAATGATTATAAGTAATGGAAATAATCGGTTAAGCAAGGAATTAGCGATTGGTAGCATATGAAACGTGCGGTTATTGGAAATTTCGTATTTTGAAATCCGGTTATATTTTGTAATCGGACCTGGATTACAGGCGGATAACAAGATATGTTGTAACAACTTAAACGTAGTTCTACTCACAATTACATCCTTAATCCAAAATTACCGAAACATACGGGATCTGTGACAATAAGTTTTATCGGTTCAAAATCAGTAAGGCTAACCATCAGGGATTTTCGCAAAAAAACTTAAAACAATTTATTGTTTAAATTCCGGTTCAAAATGATTATAAGTAATGGAAATAATCGGTTAAGCAAGGAATTAGCGATTGGTAGCATATGAAACGTGCGGTTATTGGAAATTTCGTATTTTGAAATCCGGTTATATTTTGTAATCGGACCTGGATTACAGGCGGATAACAAGATATGTTGTAACAACTTAAACGTAGTTCTACTCACAATTACATCCTTAATCCAAAATTACCGAAACATACGGGATCTGTGACAATAAGTTTTATCGGTTCAAAATCAGTAAGGCTAACCATCAGGGATTTTCGCAAAAAAACTTAAAACAATTTATTGTTTAAATTCCGGTTCAAAATGATTATAAGTAATGGAAATAATCGGTTAAGCAAGGAATTAGCGATTGGTAGCATATGAAACGTGCGGTTATTGGAAATTTCGTATTTTGAAATCCGGTTATATTTTGTAATCGGACCTGGATTACAGGCGGATAACAAGATATGTTGTAACAACTTAAACGTAGTTCTACTCACAATTACATCCTTAATCCAAAATTACCGAAACATACGGGATCTGTGACAATAAGTTTTATCGGTTCAAAATCAGTAAGGCTAACCATCAGGGATTTTCGCAAAAAAACTTAAAACAATTTATTGTTTAAATTCCGGTTCAAAATGATTATAAGTAATGGAAATAATCGGTTAAGCAAGGAATTAGCGATTGGTAGCATATGAAACGTGCGGTTATTGGAAATTTCGTATTTTGAAATCCGGTTATATTTTGTAATCGGACCTGGATTACAGGCGGATAACAAGATATGTTGTAACAACTTAAACGTAGTTCTACTCACAATTACATCCTTAATCCAAAATTACCGAAACATACGGGATCTGTGACAATAAGTTTTATCGGTTCAAAATCAGTAAGGCTAACCATCAGGGATTTTCGCAAAAAAACTTAAAACAATTTATTGTTTAAATTCCGGTTCAAAATGATTATAAGTAATGGAAATAATCGGTTAAGCAAGGAATTAGCGGTTGGTAGCATATGAAACGTGCGGTTATTGGAAATTTCGTATTTTGAAATCCGGTTATATTTTGTAATCGGACCTGGATTACAGGCGGATAACAAGATATGTTGTAACAACTTAAACGTAGTTCTACTCACAATTACATCCTTAATCCAAAATTACCGAAACATACGGGATCTGTAACAATAAGTTTTATCGGTTCAAAATCAGTAAGGCTAACCATCAGGGATTTTCGCAAAAAAACTTAAAACAATTTATTGTTTAAATTCCGGTTCAAAATGATTATAAGTAATGGAAATAATCGGTTAAGCAAGGAATTAGCGATTGGTAGCATATGAAACGTGCGGTTATTGAAAATTTCGTATTTTGAAATCCGGTTATATTTTGTAATCGGACCTGGATTACAGGCGGATAACAAGATATGTTGTAACAACTTAAACGTAGTTCTACTCACAATTACATCCTTAATCCAAAATTACCGAAACATACGGGATCTGTGACAATAAGTTTTATCGGTTCAAAATCAGTAAGGCTAACCATCAGGGATTTTCGCAAAAAAACTTAAAACAATTTATTGTTTAAATTCCGGTTCAAAATGATTATAAGTAATGGAAATAATCGGTTAAGCAAGGAATTAGCGATTGGTAGCATATGAAACGTGCGGTTATTGGAAATTTCGTATTTTGAAATCCGGTTATATTTTGTAATCGGACCTGGATTACAGGCGGATAACAAGATATGTTGTAACAACTTAAACGTAGTTCTACTCACAATTACATCCTTAATCCAAAATTACCGAAACATACGGGATCTGTGACAATAAGTTTTATCGGTTCAAAATCAGTAAGGCTAACCATCAGGGATTTTCGCAAAAAAACTTAAAACAATTTATTGTTTAAATTCCGGTTCAAAATGATTATAAGTAATGGAAATAATCGGTTAAGCAAGGAATTAGCGGTTGGTAGCATATGAAACGTGCGGTTATTGGAAATTTCGTATTTTGAAATCCGGTTATATTTTGTAATCGGACCTGGATTACAGGCGGATAACAAGATATGTTGTAACAACTTAAACGTAGTTCTACTCACAATTACATCCTTAATCCAAAATTACCGAAACATACGGGATCTGTGACAATAAGTTTTATCGGTTCAAAATCAGTAAGGCTAACCATCAGGGATTTTCGCAAAAAAACTTAAAACAATTTATTGTTTAAATTCCGGTTCAAAATGATTATAAGTAATGGAAATAATCGGTTAAGCAAGGAATTAGCGATTGGTAGCATATGAAACGTGTGGTTATTGGAAATTTCGTATTTTGAAATCCGGTTATATTTTGTAATCGGACCTGGATTACAGGCGGATAACAAGATATGTTGTAACAACTTAAACGTAGTTCTACTCACAATTACATCCTTAATCCAAAATTACCGAAACATACGGGATCTGTGACAATAAGTTTTATCGGTTCAAAATCAGTAAGGCTAACCATCAGGGATTTTCGCAAAAAAACTTAAAACAATTTATTGTTTAAATTCCGGTTCAAAATGATTATAAGTAATGGAAATAATCGGTTAAGCAAGGAATTAGCGATTGGTAGCATATGAAACGTGCGGTTATTGGAAATTTCGTATTTTGAAATCCGGTTATATTTTGTAATCGGACCTGGATTACAGGCGGATAACAAGATATGTTGTAACAACTTAAACGTAGTTCTACTCACAATTACATCCTTAATCCAAAATTACCGAAACATACGGGATCTGTGACAATAAGTTTTATCGGTTCAAAATCAGTAAGGCTAACCATCAGGGATTTTCGCAAAAAAACTTAAAACAATTTATTGTTTAAATTCCGGTTCAAAATGATTATAAGTAATGGAAATAATCGGTTAAGCAAGGAATTAGCGATTGGTAGCATATGAAACGTGCGGTTATTGGAAATTTCGTATTTTGAAATCCGGTTATATTTTGTAATCGGACCTGGATTACAGGCGGATAACAAGATATGTTGTAACAACTTAAACGTAGCTCTACTCACAATTACATCCTTAATCCAAAATTACCGAAACATACGGGATCTGTGACAATAAGTTTTATCGGTTCAAAATCAGTAAGGCTAACCATCAGGGATTTTCGCAAAAAAACTTAAAACAATTTATTGTTTAAATTCCGGTTCAAAATGATTATAAGTAATGGAAATAATCGGTTAAGCAAGGAATTAGCGATTGGTAGCATATGAAACGTGTGGTTATTGGAAATTTCGTATTTTGAAATCCGGTTATATTTTGTAATCGGACCTGGATTACAGGCGGATAACAAGATATGTTGTAACAACTTAAACGTAGCTCTACTCACAATTACATCCTTAATCCAAAATTACCGAAACATACGGGATCTGTGACAATAAGTTTTATCGGTTCAAAATCAGTAAGGCTAACCATCAGGGATTTTCGCAAAAAGACTTAAAACAATTTATTGTTTAAATTCCGGTTCAAAATGATTATAAGTAATGGAAATAATCGGTTAAGCAAGGAATTAGCGATTGGTAGCATATGAAACGTGTGGTTATTGGAAATTTTGTATTTTGAAATCCGGTTATATTTTGTAATCGGACCTGGATTACAGGCGGATAACAAGATATGTTGTAACAACTTAAACGTAGTTCTACTCACAATTACATCCTTAATCCAAAATTACCGAAACATACGAGATCTGTGACAATAAGTTTTATCGGTTCAAAATCAGTAAGGCAACCATCAGGGATTTTCGCAAAAAAACTTAAAACAATTTATTGTTTAAATTCCGGTTCAAAATGATTATAAGTAATGGAAATAATCGGTTAAGCAAGGAATTAGCGATTGGTAGCATATGAAACGTGCGGTTATTGGAAATTTCGTATTTTGAAATCCGGTTATATTTTGTAATCGGACCTGGATTACAGGCGGATAACAAGATATGTTGTAACAACTTAAACGTAGTTCTACTCACAATTACATCCTTAATCCAAAATTACCGAAACATACGGGATCTGTGACAATAAGTTTTATCGGTTCAAAATCAGTAAGGCTAACCATCAGGGATTTTCGCAAAAAAACTTAAAACAATTTATTGTTTAAATTCCGGTTCAAAATAATTATAAGTAATGGAAATAATCGGTTAAGCAAGGAATTAGCGATTGGTAGCATATGAAACGTGCGGTTATTGGAAATTTCGTATTTTGAAATCCGGTTATATTTTGTAATCGGACCTGGATTACAGGCGGATAACAAGATATGTTGTAACAACTTAAACGTAGTTCTACTCACAATTACATCCTTAATCCAAAATTACCGAAACATACGGGATCTGTGACAATAAATTTTATCGGTTCAAAATCAGTAAGGCTAACCATCAGGGATTTTCGCAAAAAAACTTAAAACAATTTATTGTTTAAATTCCGGTTCAAAATGATTATAAGTAATGGAAATAATCGGTTAAGCAAGGAATTAGCAATTGGTAGCATATGAAACGTGCGGTTATTGGAAATTTCGTATTTTGAAATCCGGTTATATTTTGTAATCGGACCTGGATTACAGGCGGATAACAAGATATGTTGTAACAACTTAAACGTAGTTCTACTCACAATTACATCCTTAATCCAAAATTACCGAAACATACGGGATCTGTGACAATAAGTTTTATCGGTTCAAAATCAGTAAGGCTAACCATCAGGGATTTTCGCAAAAAAACTTAAAACAATTTATTGTTTAAATTCCGGTTCAAAATGATTATAAGTAATGGAAATAATCGGTTAAGCAAGGAATTAGCGATTGGTAGCATATGAAACGTGCGGTTATTGGAAATTTCGTATTTTGAAATCCGGTTATATTTTGTAATCGGACCTGGATTACAGGCGGATAACAAGATATGTTGTAACAACTTAAACGTAGTTCTACTCACAATTACATCCTTAATCCAAAATTACCGAAACATACGGGATCTGTGACAATAAGTTTTATCGGTTCAAAATCAGTAAGGCTAACCATCAGGGATTTTCGCAAAAAAACTTAAAACAATTTATTGTTTAAATTCCGGTTCAAAATGATTATAAGTAATGGAAATAATCGGTTAAGCAAGGAATTAGCGA